>CM053622.1:236732043-236859002 GCA_028646595.1 Phalanger gymnotis
GAGAAAGACAAAAACGGTCCCTGCCCTACGGAGCTCACCATCTAATAGGGGAATCAACAAGCAGACGATTTTGCATATTGTAGTAGCAATTTGGATTTGAAGCTCTTTCCCACCCATTAATAGGCCATGTGACCTGCTTACATCACAGGAAGCCTAAATTACGTGTGGTGGGAACAGCTTCCTGACAGGAAAAGGAAGTTATGCCACAGGGAAATGCAGAGAGAGAGAGAGATGTAATGGCTGCTAATGACCGCCCTTGTGATTGTTAGAACTGAACAGGCTGACTTAGCTGTGCTGTAAGTTTGTTTTGGGGAAAACCCCAGCAGGGGGTCAGAGAGGTTTTGGGATGGTGAGGCTCCATGTTGTGATATTCCGTATTGAATGTTTTGGGTTCCTTGCTGTTATGATGAAGTGGACTGACTGGCTGTGGGAGCTGATGATTTGGTTATGGGATATGGTTTTCTGGTGTCTGAATAAATGGTTTACTTCTACCTTCTATGTGGAGAGTCTCATATATTTTGTGATACAGAACTACATTGGCATATTCATGATTATTGATGATGTTGTGTTTATTGACTTACTGTTTCATATATACAAGACATGTATGGGGTAGATGGAGGGTAGTCTCAGAAGGAAGGCACAAGCAATAAAAAGGACAAGGAAAGGCTTCTTGCAGAAAGTGGAATTTGAATTAAGATTTGAAGGAAGCTAGCAGGTAGAGGTAAGGATGGAGAACATTTCAGGAATGAGGGACAACCGTTAGAAATGCAGAGTTCATAAAGGAAATTATCTTGGGTGAGTAACAGAAAAGTGACTGGTATCGCTGGTTCCTAGTGAGTATTGGAGGGGAGCAAGGTTTGAGAAAACAAATTGTGTAAAAAAGGTTCTATGTTATGAAGGGCTTTAACAGCCAAACAGAGGATTTTATAATTTTATCCTAGAGATCATAGGGAGCCACTGGAATGTTTTGAGTAGGAGGCCTGAGGGTGATATGATCAGACTTGCACTTTTAGAAGATCACCTTGGTAGTTGAGAGGAGGATGGTTTGTAGTGAGGAGAGACTTGAGGCAAGGGGAACAACTACATGACTATTGCGATAGTCCAGGCATGCAATGAAGATGGCTTGCACCAGGGTGGTGGCAGCATCAGAGAAGAGAAGGGGACATATACAAGAAATATTGCAAAAGCAGGTAAAATTGATAAGACCTAGCAATCAAAGGAATGGATGGGGGAGGGGCAGCTGTGAGAGAGTAAGAAGTTGAAGACGACACCTAGGTTGAGCCTAGATGTCTGGTAGGATAAGGGTACCTTCAACAGTCATAGAAAAGTTTTGGAAAAGGGAAGGGTTTGGGGGGAAAGGAAATGAATTCAGATAATGAACAGAAGACCATCCAAGAGAAAAAAAGAAAATTAATTCAGATAATGAACAGAAGACCATCCAAGAGAAAAAAGGATTTGAAAGTCACTACCACAAATCTTCATTGGTATCCATCCCACATCACACATGTAGTATAATTATTGTTTTATTGTGAGCTCATATGTACATGTCTTTTGAGGTCCCTGATGTTTTAGGGATTTGAAGGTAGGTACACATCAATTAAGATACAGGAAACCTAACAGAGTTTCCAAAACAAGACCATGTACGTGGTATAATATGCTAAACTCCTCAAATAACATATTGGTGTTTTAGTAGGCAGACAATACTTTAGCCCAAACTAACGACTCCTCTCCTTTGATGCTTCAAGGTGTCTGTGATCTCATTGTTGTGGTACTCCCTCCAATGGTGTGGACTGCAAACCATTCACCCCCCCCCTTATCCTGTCCTTTGTTGTAAAAATTCTCAACAGGGGGCCCACCCAATCTTCTGAGAGCCTTTCTTCATGTCTCTTAGTATTACGAGGGTTGTCCCTTGCTCTTACGTTTATGAACACCTACTATGTTCAAGGCACTGTACCAGGTGCTGGGGACACTAAGATAACAATGAAACAATCCCAGCCCTCGTAGAATGTATGAATCTATACTTCTAGCACACAGTGGGGTTTTTTTTCTAATATGACACAGCCTGTTCCAGCCACCATGTATCTTTCCTTCAGGTGACCCAAGATTATGATTCTTCAGAAACTGTGTCATTATATGATTCACAGACATAATGTCACCAGAGGAACATTGGCATTAAAAAGATAGGGCTGTGTTTTAGGGAGAATCTTATGATTGTTGAAAAGATTGTCTAATTTCCAAGTGTCATCGAATACTCTCTTCCTCCTTTTCAAGTCTCAGCCCAGCTTCTTGTGTGCCTGTAATGTTTGTCCAACACAAACTTTCTGAAGGTCCAATTCACTGCTATCCATCACTGTTGTCATAGCTTGGAGCCATTTTAATTAAATGTCCTATCTTCTCATCTTTATCCTTCCTTTGAATTTGGTATTGACATTGATCTTTGACAAGGGTGGGTCATTCATTTTTAAGCACATTTTATGTTCTGAGACTGTCTTAAGTGCAAGTGATAGACAAAACTAAAAATAGTCCATGCCCTCAAAGAGCTTACATTCTCTATAGGCAGCAGAGTCGAAAATGACTCCTGCCTCGATAGACACAGTCACTCTCACTTTAGGGGCCATTGCCCTGAATTCACCGTATCCAGCACCTTCTGGCACTTTAATGGTAGAAATTTCAAGCAGTGGATAAGGCGGACCTTTCAATGCCTCTTAGATAATACCACCTAAGTGCTGTAAGCACAGCACTATCCCTCACTGCAGTACTATTGGCATTGTGTCCAGAAATCAGTTGCCAAGAACACCTCAAGCAGCTCAGTTTGATACATTCAACACTGTTGGAAAAATGTCCCAGAAGCCAGATATCTGACAATCACAGGGAGCCATCAAGGCGTCTGACTCACTTTTCCTTTGGTAATGTTAACTGTTGTATGGCTGAGAGACAGGGAAGTCTCTGAAGAATTGAAAATGAGTATCACACACAGGGCAATAGAGAGGAGGGAGGTGGGTGTGAGCAGGCTGCTACATATTACAAATAAGGAATTATGAAAGAGCACTAGAATAAAAGATTTTCTCAAAGAAATGAATGAGTGAAAAAGAAGATGGTCTGGTCTCCTGGAAAGATTTAGGGATAACTGATGAACAGTTTCAATGTTCCACTGGTAACCTCTTGTTGGGGAGAGAGAGGAAGGAAGTTCAACAGAATGGATGCTGCCCCCCCAACACACACACACATTAACTTATGGTAGGACATGAACGAGTCACACATCCATGGACAGGCACCAATGGGTTGCATTCTGCTTTGTTGGAATACCCACATCAATGAGATGTAAATACACTGAAATGTTTGAGAATAACCATTGCTGTTAAAGTGAGGGAAGGAGCTCACAGCACTAGCTCTCTTCAAAAGCTGGATGCCTAGGTGTCAGATGACAGCTAACATCTGAACCCCAAAAATGTAAAGAAGCAAAAGCAGAAACCCCAATCAACTTCTCTTGTTATTTCTTTGTTTATGTTTTTAATCATATCCCAATTAAATGAAGAACTCCAAGTGTAGGGGCAGATTTGACTTTTAAAAACCAGATGTCTGATGCTTGCCATCCCCCCTTTTAAATTAACAGAGGCAAACAGTGTTATCTCTGTGTTAACAAAGGAAACAAACTCCTTCCTCCCTCTTGTGTCTCTTCTGGAGCCTTTGGGCTAATGAAGGCAGCACATGGGCCATGGGCACAGTTGCCCAGGACAGAACCCAGTGCCAATTCTGCCAGCTCCTTTATGGGAGATGACATTACAGCAGCAGTGCCGAGATCTCGGGGTAAGCTCCACATATTGTACAGGCAGCTCAGAAGTCGCCTTTGGATCTGTCAGATGGTGCACACAGCTGCTGACAGCCCATATGAACTGCTCTGACCTCCTCTATGTGCCATTTCCCTTTGGCTGCCTGAGGACTTCAGGAAGAATGTTAGCCTCCCTCCTCACCCCATCCCGACCACCCCCCACCTCCCCCCTCCACATTAATGAGCTGCTCTTGCAGAACACACAAGTCCTAGTCTGTTTGGAAAGAATAATTGGCTTTCAGGGACGAGAGGAGCACTACTCTGACTGCCATGAGGGAAATGGTGCAGCATCTCAGACATCTTGGATATGTGGGTTCCACATTTCTCCCCCACCCAAACCTAAAAAATTATCTCTCCCTCCTCTCTCTCTTTCTCTCTCTCTCTCTCTCTCTCTCTCTCTCTCTCTCTCTCTCTCTCTCTCTCTCTCTCTCTCTCTCCCCTCTTCTCTCTTCTCCCTCTCTCCCTTTCCTTACCTCTCTTCCTCTTCTTCTCTCTCCTCTTCCATATTCTCTCCTATTCCTCTGCCTCTCTCCCCCTCCCCTTATCCTCTTACCTCTCGCTCTGCCTCCCCTCCTCTCTCTTTCTGCACTTTCTCCAGTTCTATGATTAGCACTGATAGAGTTTGGAGAAGTTCCATCACTTGTCCTGATGATTTTAAGGTGGCTTTCATCTCAGCTTCATGTTGTTCAAACGCAGCAAACCTGCATTCAAAGGAAGTCTCTCACCTTTGCTTGGAAAGGCAATTTCAGTGCATTATGAGTAGACTTCAGAGAGAAGTAGAAAGAGCAGACCTAGGCTTCTGTTTTCCAATTACAAAGAGCAGGCCTAACAGAGAAGGGGGGTTAACTTGCACAAAGTTATTTTATACTGTACCATCTTGCAGCAGATTTTCTGAGGACTTTGTGTGGGTTTGATAGGAAAGTAAAAATTGGGTCAGAATAGTTTCACACTCTACTAGTGTTCTTTAAGGGGATTTTTTTATAGCCTTCAGTTTTAGCAAATTATATTCCTCTTTCATTTTTAATTTACAAAACAATGTAACAAAGATGCTTTAGCTAGTAGGAAATTTTAGATTTTTAACCAAGGCTTCTTTTCTCTGACTTATTAGCTTAATATATTTCTCAAAGTCTTTTGCCTTAAAAGCTTTATATACATTATGATTTTCCTATTATATAAAGAAGGATGTTCGTCCATCAAAAAACATTTCTGTTATTCATGTGGGCCACAACCCTTTTCCGAAGGGAAACAGAGAGTGCACTGAAGAATCAGCACACCTGTCACAATAAAGTTTTCTCCTCTGAGGTAGCTCTCAACAGTGTCTGAGCGGCACACACAAAGTGGCACTAGATTGAAAGCACTTTGAGGTCAGGGATTATTTTTTATTTGTCTTTGCATCCCTCACAATACCATGTCTTTCACACCTAAGGTCTTCATTAAATGTTTGGTGAATGAATAGATGAGTGAATGAACAAATGGATGAATAAAGAAAAAGAAGATTGTCCTGACTGATAGTATAGAGACATCAAGCAAATAATAATGTCCTCAGCTGATGAATGTTACTATCAGTGGTGATGGAGAGTAAGATTTTCTTAAAGCAGATGGAAGGATAAGGAGAAGAAAATGTGAGATTGGTATGAGTTTGATAGAGCATAGCAGAACAAGTACTGGATGGGGTGTCAAGAGACCTGGCTCTGCCATTAATTCACTATGCAGCCTTGGTATTCTGATTTATAAAATGAAAGGGTTGAACAAGGCGATCTCTAAGGCCCCGTCCAGCCTAACATTCTATTGACCTATGACAGCAACATATCACACTGGCCACAGTGGGCTAACCAGTAAGCCTTTTGAAAGCTTTATCCTACAGACAAGATTTTATAGTCTGTGTGATCTTTGCAAAGGAGAGTCACTGTACAATCATATATTCACTCGAATAGTCTCTTTCCTCAGTGAAACTCAAACCATTTCCATTGGATTTAGTTACCAAACTCACAACATTTCTGGAGAGGGAAGTGGCTGGGAGAGAGGCAGTCACTATGGCACAATGTGGACGACTGAGGGAGAGATATCCTGCTCTTCCACCAAGTTACAACATCACACTCAATGATTATTTGATTTCCTTGAGCTCTCCTCTGGTAACATCCCTCGTGTTACTCTTCCCTCCTTTGTGACATGATGCATCCTGCTCATACCCACCAATAGCCTCTCTATTGTCCTTTGGGTGACCCTTGACTTTAATTCTTTGGAGACTGTAGCATTCCATGACACAGAGCCACGCAAATCATTGGAAGAATATTGCTGTTAAACACATATGGCTTTGTTTCAGAGAAAAGCTTTGAGTCAATAAAAGATTTGTGCCATTTCCCAAATTTTTGCTATGTAACATACAGCAATAATAGCTTCTTTGTCTTCTGAGCAAGGTTATAATTGAGATTGTCCACTTATGTCCCTTTCGTGTGACTAGCTCCTGTACTCATCACATATTTCTTGATGGACATAGCCATGCTTTTCAGTCTCTTGTTGGCCCCCTATATTTATGTTCTTATTCTTAGATACTCCTTGGCCCTGAAATTCACCCACTTTTTAAGCTTTTTTTTTTAATTTTGGACTAAAAATGTTGAGCTTGATCAAATAGGTTCGGTTTACTTCTACTTCTCCAGTTGGCCTTAAGGAGAGGAGGAGAAAGGGAATGAGGAGAGAAGAGTATTATTTTTTTTTCTTTCATTAAAGCAAAACATACAAGTCTCATATTAACGATGTTAATCTTTTCCCCTGTGACTTGAACCTTCTGCTACAGTATTCCAACATTGTTTCAAGGGACCTGAGCATATGAAACCCAAAGCAAAAAGAGATGAGGAAAAACAGCATTGCCTCCCCCTCCTCTGTATCCATAAAGAACACATTTCTAGGGCACTTAAACACAATTCAGAATTTCACATTAATGTGACACACAACTAAACCTCGGGCCCATCAAGCTGAGTAATGAACACCCATGCAATTCAGGTAAATTCTCTGAAACTGACGCCTTACGGGAACAAAATGGCTCAGGGGACATTAACGTATATCAAAGTAAGACTTCTAAAAGTTGTCCATGGTGCATAGAGAAAAAAAAAATCTGCTAATAAAAATATCTGATAAATAATGATGATAGCCTCCATATTTCTTTGTTTAATTCTCAGTTTTCTTGTAAGACCTTCTTGAAGTTTGGTTGTAATGGATCATTACGTCCATAATGTGTTCAATGTTGGAGTGAATTTTGAACAGTTTTGAGGCTGCATACTGTTTTCTTCCAGATAATTTACTGGATTAAAATTAGCAGTGTGAAAAGCTGTAGAGAAATCTAAATGCCTGCCAAATCAAAGAAATAATCACATTTTTATGAATATTTAATATCATAGTCATGGCAAATAAGGCAAGTAATTAGTACTTACCATAAATTTGCAAAGTATTATTTTATGTAAATGTTACATTCTACTAGTTTGATATGAATTATTCATTGTATTACCAGACACTGACACAAACCAGTAAACATTTAAATCTATGTGTTATTAGTTTACTTACCTTCAATGATTTTGTGCAGAGTACTTTTTTTTTCTTTCCAAGAGATTATGGTTTCTCCATAGAAAGATCACGGTTTCCCTTCAGAAAGGGGCAGAAAGGAAGGGGGAAATATTATTGAAAGTCACCTCTTCAACCTTATGGTAGCAAAGAATCTTAAGATGCAAATGTGAAATAGGAAGATTCCTTCATGTGTACAGATGAAGAGCCTTTCAGCTATGCTCCTGACTCCAAAGCTTGCCCTGTGGATTCTGGTTATTAATGAGGCATTGTAGAGGTTGTTTATAAAAAATAATGGATGTTAAAGGCAAGGAATTGTAATTAACAAGTATCTTTCCATGGCTCTCACCAATTGATGGCATGGCACTGAGGTCAGAGACAGTGTAACTCTAACAGAAGCAAAATTTAGTTAATGAGTTGTAGCAATATAAAATCTTCCATAAGAAAAAGATCATTGCTGGTTTCTTTTAATGGGTTTTACCACCCAATAATTCTTTTCTCCCAAGTAATGCTACATGACTCCAAGTGAAGAGGCAGTATGGCATGATGGAAAAGGCTCAAAACACAGAGTTACAGTTAAGTCAAAGGGCCATTCTTAAGGACCTAGAGGGCCACAAGTGGCCTTGAGGCCACAGATTCCCTGTGAGCACTCAGAATACATCCTTGCCCATAGTTGATGCCCTGTTACTTTTCAATTATTTCCTGGGACCTCATTACTACATTTTGACTTGTAATTAGTTAACCTTCCACTTAATACTTTTGTGACCTTGAGCAAGTCACTTAACCTCTTTGGGACTCATTTTCCTCAGCTACAAAATGATGACTCTTAAGGTCTATGATCCTAGTGAGAGAGAACTCACTACCTCTAAAGGCAGACTATTTCACCCTTGGATACTTAGAATTTTTAGGAAATTTTTCTTTACATCAAGACTTAAAGAATCCTTGGGAAGTTGGGGTGACTCTAGGACTGAGTAAATAATCGTGCATGCTATTGGGGAAGGCTAGATATACTATTGAATAGCTCTGAATCTGCTTTTTTTCCTTTATTGACTTAAATTCCCAGGGCAGACCCTTACTTATTCCCATATCAATAGAGGAAAAGTGGGAGAAGAAAAACAATACTGTTCACCCAAATTTTAGTGCATTTGCATTTAGCCTTTGGCCAATCAGTTCAAGACTTCTTTCCCTTTCCTTTTCTAATTCATACAATTCAATTATTGCAATCAGTCTTAAAAAGCAAAGTTTCTCTAAATTGGGGTAGTTGCCCTTCACCTCACAAATTCTAGAAGATCAGAGAGACCTGCTTCACTCTCCTCTTCTCAATCACCTCCTTAACTTAAGGTCCTACTTTTCTCCCTTCCAAAAGACCATATTCAGCCCACAAGTTTTTCTTTTCCATTTTTTTAATGAAGAAGTGGTATTGGGAAAATGAAACTGAGTTGGGGAAAAGGATGAATTAAAAAATGTTATCATATATAGCAGGTAGAGCATGCACTCCTTGAGATCTCTTTAACAAAGTTAATTACTAGTTAACAAGGTAATCAGAGATAAGGCCTTTATTCAGCTATTGGCAACGTGCCCTTAATAAGGTGGGAATTCACCTTTTTCTGGATATCTGAAACTACAAAGTTGAAAATGAAACAGTTTCTGCTGTATAAGGAGCTTATATTCTGTTGGGGAAAGAAAAATCCAGTTCATTCATTTGTACATTCAACAAAGATAATATGAATTTCACTAGCACTTGTTGCCCCCAAACATCTCATTGCTGATGATGTTATACCTGAGCTACACCTTTGGACTTGGCTTCTAAAAAGGAGAATAGAGATACAGAGACAAGAGAACCAGAGTTGTGATGGCATGGCCAAATCTGATTGAACACACGAACACTGATAAAAAGAAGATAAGCCTAGATAGCCCCATGAGTCCATGGCTTCTAGGAAACCATGTTCATCAGGAAATGAAGTGGCCCCAGAAATAGAAGCTAACAGAAGCAGCGGAGCAGACACAAATTCTGTTCCTGGGCCATGGCACAAACTGCAGGTAGACCAACTAACTGCAATGAAGCAGCTCTTGGACAAGCAGAAAAACTCTGAGACCAAGTCTCTGATGTCTGAGAAGGTGCTACTGGGCAGACGATGCTAAGTTACAAGACCAAGCAAGTTTCCGAGCTGAGGATCAGGAAATGCTAAGAGCCATGCCATGGAGAAGCAAATCCAGATCTTCTCTCCCACTTCTACTCCAGAGTTATAAAGAATCTGGAGATACACAGAGAGAGAAATTAATTCTCCAGAGACCACCAGTGTTTTTTTCTTTACAAGGGATCTCCAATCATAGAGTAGTACCATAAATCTGGAGGATTTTGTCCTCCAGATAGGGGGCATCCTGAAGAGGGTAGAAGAATTGTTTCATTTGTTTACGGATTTGGATGCCCTTCTTTGTGCTCACATTTTCTGCTGGGTGAAATAAATCCCAAACCGTATTCAGTGCATTGTTAGGCAAAGTGCTTACAGGGGCACTGAGCATCTTTAATCTTTTGTGGAGACCTAGACCTAGACAGGAATTATATGTTGATGCTTTCAGGAAAAGTACTGGATGAGGACAAAAATAAGCCAAACTCTAATGATATCATGGGAAAACAAGGGGAGGGTCAGGTAATCCAAAGAGAGAAATGAGAAGCCTTTCAAGATTGAACCTGGTCCATGTTAACATGGAGCTTCCATTCTGAGCCACAGGTCAAATGAACTAAATCTCAGAATAACCTGAGGCTGATGAGGAATGCTAAGGACACAAAGGCATTCTTGGTAGATATTTGAAAGCAAGAGGAATATCAATGAAGGATAGATAGAATTACTTCTTAGAGACTGTTGGGAGAGTGATCAGGAATAACAATAAGTAAGACAAAGTTATTCAACCTTTGTTTTATTTCTGTTTTCTCCTCTAAGGAAAAAAAGTTCTTTGGACTGAAAAAGATAAATAAAATTAAAATGGTTAACAAGGAATTGAAGCCCAGAAGAAGAGAGGAAAAAATTAAGATGTATCCAGACGCTCCCAAAGAGTTCAGACTACCAGAGCTTAGAAGATGTGATTGTTGAGCCACTGTGGGTGATCTTTGAAAGATCATGGAGGTGAATCACATGGCCAATAAGATGGTAGACTGAACTTTTCCTCCGTCCCCAGTAACTCTCAAAAGACTCCCAAAGAGGAGTTATATGCTATATGTAGAATAGCTGAATCCATAGGACAGGAGAAGTGAAAAGCCGAAAAAAGAAAAAATCTTTATGAATTAAAACTTGAAGAACACTCATTCAGCACCCCTCCCAAATCATCTTCTATGTTCAGGCAGAGACACACAAACCCCACCAGCTTGTGCCTGAGACCTACACAGGGATTCCCCTCCTGCTAGAAATAATTGGCAGGCACCTCCCACCCTATAACCCTCCTCTAATCCATTGAAACAAATAGCAAACACAGATTCTGCCCAGCCAGAAGAGGAGCAGGAATCTGACTACCTTCGGCCTGGGGAGGAACACAAAAAAATTTAAATAAAAGAATAAATAAGAATATAAACCACAATTCAAAAAATAATTCAGAATAGATAGAAAGGGAGGAAAATTAATGAAGAGAACAAAAATAAAGAAAACTTTCTTAGAAAAGAGAGCAGAAAAAAACTAACAAACAAGGAGGAGGAGAGAAGGGATTTTGAACTAACCACTAACTGAAAAGGAAGGAAAACAAAGGAAAAGAAGGAAAGTATTAGATATCTCAATAAAACAAAGAAAAGAAATCACTAATTTAAGAGGCCCTCCAAAACCAGAGAAAGAGTTGACAAACAGAAAAGGGAACAGAGGGAGAGCATCTGTGAGATTAGGCCTGCATTAAAGTAATTTAAGCAAAACCAGTTGTAGGGACAAAGAACTGATTTAAAAAGGAAATGAAAACCAAAAGAATCCCAAAAACAAGTACTAGAGACACAATTGGAGGAAAATATAATACTGACTAAATATGAATAGATTAAGTAATTCAATAAAACTAGAGAGTAGGCGAATGGATAATAAAGCAGAGCTCCTTCAATCTTTTGCTTACAAGAAACATGTCTAAAAAGCAATGGTATATGTACATGGAATCAAAATGAGTCTGGGCAAAAATTTACTATGCATCAGTAAAATTTTTAAAAAGCAGGCATTTCAATCACGTTATCAAAGAAAAAAATAAAGATTTCACAGTATAAACAGAGATAAATAAGGAAGCTACATTATGTTTACATGAGCCACTGACAATGAACCAACATCAATATTATACTTCTATGTTCCAAATGACGTAGTACCTAAGTTCATGAAAGAAAAATTAACTGAATTTTAAAAAGCCTGCGATGGCAACATAATATTAGTAGGAGACTTTAATATCCCCCTCTCAGAGTTGAACAAATCTAACAGAAAGATAACCAAAAAGGAACATTTAGAATTAAACAACTGTTGGAGATTTTAGAGCTAAATGATTTATGTTACCTTTTATATGGAGCAACCAAAGAATATGTATATTTTATAGTATCACATGGCATTTTTACAAAAATAAATCCTGCATTTGGGCAAAAACATATTGCAAATAAGTGTAAAAAAATCCCAGAAATACTAAACATATCCCCTACAGAAGACCTAGTAAAAATAGTTATCAATTTAGGGAGTAAATACACACACACACACACACACACACACACACACACACACCCCTAAATGGAGACAATTAATAATAAAATTCTAAATATAATTAGATAAAAAATAAATTATAGGAATAATTAATAACTACATACAAAATTATGATAATGATGAGATAACATAGCAAAATTTCTGGGGTGCAGTCTCAAAGGGAAAACTATATAGCTGTAAAAACATACATTAGCAAAACAGAAAAAAAGATTAATGATTTGAATATAAATTTTTAAAAATTAAAAGACAAAATCCTGAAAATTAAAGGAGAAATAGGTGGATTGACAACTAAGGAGACCATAGAATTAATATATGAAACTAAAAGCTATTTATTTTAAAAAACTAACAAAATTTATAAACTTTCAGCTTACTTGGTTTAAAAGGGTGAAAATAAAATTTTAAAATTAACAAGATGGAATCACAACAAAATAGAAGAAATGAAAAGAATCATTAGAACTTATGATTCAGTTATATGGCAACAAAATTGAAAACACAGTAGACATAGAGAAATAATCTCAAAAAATATAAAATGCCCAAACTAACAGAATACCAAATAGAGATTTTAAATGAGTCATTCTCAGAAAAGGAAATGGAACTAACTGCAAAGAACTACCAAATTAAAAAGCCCTGGTCCAGATAGGATTACAAGAGAACTCTGTCACATTTTAAAGAACAACTAATACTTATACTAAACTAATTGTTCTCAAAAATTGAGAAAGAATTCTACCAAACTCCTTTTGTAAGACAAATATAATCTCAGTACCTAAACCAAGAATAGAAAAAGGAAAGAAATCTACCTCAGACTAATTTCATCAATGACTATCAATTTCAAATTTTAAAATAAAATTCTTGCTAAAAAGTCATAGCCATTTGTCCAAAAAATCATTCATCATGATCAAGTTGAAATTTTTCTAGAGATGCAAGGATGCTTACATGTTAGGAAAACAATTCACATAACATACTTAACATAGAATGGAATCTTTAAAAAAAATTCCAACTGTATGAATGCATAATTTTGTGAAGTAAAGAAGTCATTGTTTTAGAAGATGCTATTTTTTTATTCAGAAACTCTGCTAGTACTTTCTCACTTCTTTGAGACTCCTCTCCACATTCCCCTTAAATCTTCAGTTCTGATGAATACATTATCCAATGATTTAATTTGAGTTTTCAGCATTTTCACAAGCAGAGAAAATGTGGCACTTTTTTTTGGCTGAGGTAGGATGGAAAAATAAATATTGTCAAGGATCTTGTTGTCTGAGTCTTGAAGAATGTCTTAGTTTCCTTGAGACTTGTTTAGAAAGGCAGGAAATAGCAAAATATCCTATCTCTGAATTTTACATTTGCTGTGTGACCGTAGGCAAATCATTTAACTTCTCTGAGCCTCAGTTTCCTCATCTGTAAAATAAGGTTAATAACTATAGTACTTAGCCGAAAATTGTTGCAAGGTACAAAGAAGGTAATGTATGTAATGCAGCTGTATAACTTTAAATCATTTAATTAATGCCACCTTGGATCATAGAATCATGAAATTTGAGAGCTAGAAGAGATAGCAGCAGCCAGGTAGTCCAACCCATACCAAAAAAAAATGCCCACTCTAACATATCCAAAAATGGCCAACCACCCTCTTCTTGGAAACCTCTAAGAAGCAGGGACTCCCTACTTCTCTAGACAGCTCATTCCATTTCAGACAATTCCATTCACTAGGAAGACTTTTTTTTTCCTTCTAATGTCTTCTAACATAACAGTGCTCCTGGTTCTTCCCTTGAGGCCCAAGCAGAACAAACCTAATCTCTCCTCTATAGGACAGCCCTTAAAATACCTGAAGAAAATTATCATATCCCCCTATGTCTTCATTCTCAGTTCCTTCAAGTGATCCTCATATAACATTGACCGAAGGTTCAAATCACAAGATCATATATTTAGAACTGGAAGAGATCTAAGAGATTATCTCATCTCATCCAATCCCTTCATTTTACCTGAGGCACAGATAGATTAAATGACTTCCCTAAGGTCACACAAGAAACAAGAGGCAATGCCAAGGTGCAAACCCAGGCTCCCAATTTCAAATCCAGCAATCTTTCCCTCATTATTATTACTTTACTTTGTGAAGTCAATGCTGAAATGAAAATATGTACGAGAGAGAGGAAGTGAAAGGTATTTGTGCCTCTTCATTAAGATAATGCTGATCTTCTGTGGGGTCACAGAAATTTGAATAGTCGTAAATACAGCTTTAACTTTTACACCGCAAATCTGTAGCTTCAGTAATATAGCGTCTCTACTAAATCCACTAACATGATTCTTTGGTTCTTGTTGGGTTTTTGTTGTTGTTGTTGTTGTTGTTGTTGTTGTTGGGTTTTTTTAGAAATTCTCAGCCACTTGTCCGTATTTCTAGCAATTATTAGGCAAGAGGAGGCTAGAACTCTAGGTGGATGATGAAGTGGTCCCAAACTAAAAGAACAAAAGCTACTTTCTCATTGTGACTTTCAAGACAGACTAGGGTAGTAATGAGGTTACTATGAGCTCTGTCCACACATGTTGTCCTCAGATGTGGCTTCCTCTCTAGCCCATATCCAGAAGTATAGCCAAGAGTTAAGCTGGAATGAATGAATGAATAAATTAATGAAAGAGCATTTAGTAAGCACTTAATATGCACGAGACACTAAGCCAAGTTTTGGGAACACAAATGCAAAATAATAATAGTAATGTCAGTCCCCATCCTTAAGGAGTTTACATTTTAATGAAGGGAAACTGTACAAGGGGTAGATAGGGAGGCGCATTTTGATTTGGGAAGTCAGAGGGATGGTGAGTGGAGTCATTAGACAATTGATGGATATGTTCTTTCCAGAACTGGTAGTCTTGGTCCCAGAGAAAGACAAGGAAGTGGGGCTGAGTGGGGTGGGATATGCATAGTAGGAAGATGGCCATTGTGGTAGGTCTGGCAGTACCTACATGTAGTGAACCCTTATCAATCAGGAGCTTGGTCAAAAGTAGAGTATGGAATGCAGCAGCATGGCGCAAAGTTGGTCAGAGCAGTAATATGGTGAGAGGAATGGCAACTATCAGTTTCAAAAGAATGGTCTTAGTAGTATCTGTAATTGTCCCGACCCAGTCAACCAGACTCTTGTATGGTTTTCTATGGTAGATCTGGTCAACAAGTTTCATGGCACCCACATTCATCAGGATCAGTATCACCTAAAGTTAAGCTTTGTTTCTAACAAGAGAAAAAAGGATAACACCAAATTTAGAATGTAATCTTAAAAACTTAATTCCTAAGCTTAGAATAAAACTTGAGATACTTGGAACTTGTATTCCATTGGCTCTGGAAAATGTGACTTTGGAACTGTTGCAAATTTTGTGATTTTTCATCCCTAGGAAGTCTTTGAGAAGGAATAAGTGAAGACTATATTACTGGTGCAATATGGAATCTGCAGTGTAGATTTTGTAATACCTGCACTACATGAGACCTCAGGGTGGAATTACTCAGCACTAACTCAATTTTTTCCATGTTAGTAGATGAATTGTAAGGTGACTAGCCTTAAATTTCTGAGAACAATTGTCTTGTAAAGCCATCCATCCCCATTTGTTTTGCCAAACCAAAGAATGGAATTCTATTTTTCTTGGAATTTTTAAGAAAAGTGAAATGAAATGCCCCTGAATTTTCAGTCTACTATTTAAAACAAAACACACATACACATACTTTGGTGAACACACAGAGACGTAGATACACATACACCCCTCCAAGCAGGGAAAAATGTGTCTGACAACTGCAGTGGAAAGGAGAGCACTGGAGAGTGGAGCCATGTGCCCTGTTGGATTCTCCTTGGCTAGAAGGGTCTGGTCTGTGCTTGCAAACCACATGCTGTAAATGAGGAAGTCCACTGTGGAGTTGACAGGTAAGATACAGTAAGTGCCTATCAGAAGCCGACTCACAAAAGCAAGCCTTTGACAACACACTGTGACACTCAGTGGGAAACACAAAATTTGCCAGCTGGCCCAGCAACAAGGAGAGCTACATCCAGGAGGCTCAGCTTCCTCTTTCCCATGGAAAAGGGGCAGCCCCTTTTGATTTTAGGTTGACAAGCAGAAGGGAAGAGAAAAGGAGACAAAGAATGCTTATGATCAAAAGACTGGGATGAGGAAAGAAATCAAATGAATGAAAAAGTCACCCAGTTGCTCACCCTCCTCCTATACCCTCATCGGGTTGATATGAATGTGGTAGACAGAGTGCAGGACTTGTGGACTGTTGGGAGAAGGGTCCAGGTCTACAGACAATAAAATGTGGCTTGTAAAATGTTTGCCTTTCATTTATTTTAAGCAAAGATTTCCTTCCACTTAGCAGACTCATCCCGAAAAGCAATCTCCACCTGGTGTTCTTCAAAGCAGATGGAAGGGTAAATTATTTAAATACATGATCTTCCATTAGCTGTTTTGCTTAAGTGCTTCAAAAAAAAAAAAAAAGAAAGAAAGAAAAAGTGCTTTCCAGGATTACAGAAAGCACTTGCACTAAGATAGATAAACATATTTTCAAGACACAACTCCCCAATGCAAGCAAGTATTTTTTTTTGTTTTAAAAATATAGTTGGCATTAACATTTAAGTAATTATGAGTTTTGAAAAAGAGTGTTTATACTGTAAAAGTAAAATTGGGGGTTTTCCCACATGACATTGTTTCATAAGATTCCACACATCATTTTAGAGAAAGCTTATATAACGTGACCCACCTTGAATTATTTCCCTCTTTCACAAACTCTACAAAGATATTCAAGGGTTACCAAAGGTTTTTAAAAAAAAATAATATTTCAAGGGAATTTTTTTTGTTTGAATGTTTCCTTAAAGAGAAAGAAATCCAATACTCACATTCAATAATCAGGATAGATGGATGAGTACACAATAGTGAAGAGATTTCATTCATTTATGGGCTTCCAAAAAAACCTAATTATATACTTTTTTAAAAAATCACAAAGAAAAAGTTCCTCAGGAAAGTCTCAAGAAATCCTAGAATATTAGAGATAGAAGGGACTTTAGAAATGATGTAGCCCAATACCTATTATCTTCTTGTTGTGTAGTTGTTTTCTATTGTGTCTGCCTCTTCGTGACCCCTCTTGGGGTTTTCTTGGCAAAGATACTAAAGTCATTTGCCATTTCCTTCTCCAGCTCATTTTACAGATGAAAAAACAGACAAATTGAGTTAAGTGACTTGTTCAGGGTCACACAGCTATCAAGTGTCTGAAGCTAGATCTGAAGTCAGATTTTCCATAACTCCAGGCTTGGTACTCTATCCACTCTGCCACCTAGCTGCCCCAATTATCCTACACTCAGGGAAAATGAGATCCAGGTAGTTTAAGTAAATGGTTCAAGGTAATACAGCTAGTTAGTGGCAAACTAATTGGGACTAGAACCCAGGTTTCCTTATTTTGGCCTATATTCTTTCCATACTGCCTTCTGTTTTTCAATTTGGTTGACAAAATAAAGGCAAAGATTATAAACACTATAATATATATTTACCTTTGTGAAATTCAATCTCTCTCAAGAATGGTACTTTATTAATTTCAGAGGAGAAATTACCTACAATGAAGATACAGGCAAGGACCAAAACTGACCTGCCATTGCACCACCCATGAGTTAAAGAAGCTCACGGGTAACAGAGAATTGGGAGGTGTGCTGGTGCTCAGGCCATAATTTTCCTGAGGACACTAAAAATATTTCCACAAGATCAAAATTTTCTTTTGAACCAGTCTTAATGTAACTGCCTTGATCTTTTATGATACATTTTCTTTCCTTTCTCCTCTTACAGTGGTGTAGGAAGACCCCCTATCTTTGAGGCTGCTAGGTGATATCATGGTACTTGACATGAAGAAGACCTGAATTCAAATTTTGACTCAGATACTTTCTAGCTGTGTAACTTTAGACAAGTCACTCAACATTTCTCAGCCTCATTTTCCTCATCTGCAAAATGGGGATAGTATTATCCTTTGGGGGCTGCTAAGTGGCACAATGGATAGAGTGCTGGGCCTAGAGTGAGGAATATTCATCTTCCTGAATTCAAATGCAGCTTCAGACACTTACTAGCTATGTGACCCTGGGCAAGTCACTTAGCACAGCTTGCCTCAGTTTCCTCGTCTATAAAATTAGCTGGAGAAGGAAATGATAAAGTAACTCAAGTACCTTTGCCAAGAAAACTCCAAATGGGGTCACAAAGAGTTGGGCACGACTGAAAAATGCCTGAACAGTAACAATAATGTACCCTCCCTCACAGGGTTGTTGTGAGGAGCAGGTGAGATAATATACATAAAGTATTTTGGCAAACATTAAAGTACAACATAAATGCTACCTATTATCATACCTATCTCCCCTGTCCTCTCAGATCATCTTAGTTATTCTCAATTCAATTCAACCAATGGTGTTTGAATGTGCTTAAAGTATTTACTATGTGCAGAGCCTTAGACGTCACCTCAGCTGAAATCTTAGCCTTTTTGCCTCTTGTGGAGGTGACTAGGTTTTCTTTCACACCAAGCCTGTGTAGTACTTGGCTGGCAGGTTCTACAAAGCTGGAAAGGCTTTGAATACTGGTCCAGGGATGGACTCTGTATCTGCCTAAGGACCAGCCTGACTAAGTTCAGAGGAGACTCATCACTAGTTTGACCACTTGGGAAATGATTTTTTAACCACAATTTGCAATAAGAGGGAGTGTTCACACCCACAAAATCCCAAATCTCTCAATTACAAAGTCCATTTGCAGAGCACCATGCTAGGTGCTAGAAAAGATATACAGTTCAGGGAAGATAGTCTTCATTCCCTCATGGAGCTATCTTCTTCTCCCTTCCTTTGTTCTATCAAATTCTGCCTTCAGTTCTATACCTATATTCTGCTCCTTATTGTGCATGCATGGGTTTGATCCTTTGAATGATAAGTTTCTTGAAAACAGGACAGACTTGTTTATGTTTATATCTATCACATTGTATGGCCTTACAATATTTTGCACATAATAATTATCTGGTAAAATGAACTTTCATTTTTTTGTATCCTTTTCTATCTCTTTCCATCATTTCACAACACCCTAGAAGGAAAAGACATTGCTAGTTTTCTAATATTCTGTCTTACAATTACTTTTGAATCAAAAATTAACCTAATATCCAAATTCCTTCATCAAAATCTTTGCCCAACCAATAGTTGTTCATCTTAGCCAACCTTTAAGAACCATATTATTCTTTGCAATGAAGACGATTTTTTGTTCGGTTGTTTTTCAGTCATGCCCCACTCTTCATGACTTCATTTGGGGTTTCCTTGGCAAAGATATTAAATAGTTTGCCATTTCCTTCCACAGCTCATTTTATAGATGAGAAAACCAAGGTAAAAAGGGTTAAGTCACTCATCCAGGATTACACAGCTAGTAAGTATCTGAGGCTGGCTTTGAACTCAGGAAGAGGAGTCTTCCTGGTTCCCAGTCCAGTACTCTATCCACTTCACCATCTAGCATGCCCAAGGAGCATGATAAGGATGCCAAATCTAGAGCTGATAGGGATTTGAGAGACTGTTTTATCCAATACCTCATATCACAGACAAGGGACCCTCTAGTCCTACAGAAGTTGTGACTTACCAAGGTCATATAGGGAGAAAACCTCTGAGTGAGACATTCGAACCCAAGTCCACTGACTCTACAACCAGTGTTCTTTCATCTATACCTATGTTTTTACATTTTTCATCGCATTTAATTATATTGATGCATACACAGTAGATGTCTGAGCATAGTAAGTCTCAGTAGCCAATGTAATATATTGCCAGTGATAATGTGTGTAGGAAAAGTGGCATCTAGGATGTCGCTGGGAAGGGGTATACCTAGAAATGGAGGTGAGCCAGTCATGTAGTAAAAACGAAAGACACAATGGATGGTGACCTGAGTGGTACATTGGCATCCTGAAAATACTGAAAGAACCAAATAAAGATAGCAGCACATTGGGTAGATCTCTGAAGATTCTGTAGCAGCTTAGGGGGAAGAATAGACCAGGATGATGAGGCACAATGCGGTTGTTTCTTGCTTTTGTGGATAGAATTTTCACACCCATAGGTTCCATTTATAAAATAAAATCTTAAGAAAGATATTTGGCAGATTTTGTGAATTCTCACTCAGTCTACTACAGAAAAATAGTCTTCCTTACCTCTTGACAGAAAGTCCCTCAAACTTTTCCATTTGTCCACAAGCATTTATTATGCACCTACTTTGCACAGGGAATTGCATTTACTGCCAGGTGGGTAGTAATCCTTGTCCTCAAGAAGCTTGCAGTCTAGTTGGAGAAATAAGACATAATGTCTTAAAGCTTAATAACAACAAAATATTTAAATGATAATGATAGCTAACATTTTATATAGTGCCAAGTACTCCTCTAAGTGCTCTAAAACAAGAAGAAAAATAGAAGATACAGAACCCTCACTCGAAGTCAGAGAGACTTGAGATCCAATCCTGCATCTGACATGTGCTGACTGTGCAACCATGGGCAAGTGGCCTAATGTCTCAGAGCCTCAGGCAGCTCTCTAAAATTATAAATTGCAAAGCAGGGTGTTTCCTCACATGGAATTCCCTACATCGAGCCCTATACATGTCCAGCCCTAATAAAGGAGGAAAAATAGATGATAGAAGAGAAAGTAAAATGTGAATTGAGAGATGCTCTAATTCAACTTCTTTGTTTTACAAATGAGGAAACTGACCCCTAGAGAATTTAAGTGACTTGCACTGGGCCTGGAACCAGGAAATCTGGCCTCAGACAGTTACTAGCTTGTATGACTCTGGGCAAGTCACTTTACCTTTGTTTGCCTCAGTTTGCCCAATTATGAAATAAGGATAATAATAGCACCTACCTCATAGAGCTGTTGTGAGGCTCAAATGAAATAATACTTGCAAAGTGCCTAGTACAGTGCCAGTACATAGTAGGCACTATACAAATGCTTATTCTCTTCCCCTCCGCCATAGCAGCACCAGACCCAAAACTTGTACCAAATCCAGTACACTGTTGCCAAGACAGTCCTCGTTTAGTCATTAAAGATTCATTCCTTTTTGCAAATAAGCTGCTCTGTTAAAATGCAGATATTCAAGCAATTTAACATTAGATAGATCAGTCATTCACCACCTAGTGAAAATTAGTTTTATCATAAGCTTTCTTTCTAACAACTACCCGAAGGAAAGAAATGTTAGAGAATATAAGAAGAAAGAATAATATGGAGTAGGGTGCACAGCCCAGAAGATGGAATTGGAGGGAGGAAGGGACCTGGAAAACCAGAGAAAACTGAAGGTGTTGGGCACCAAGGGGGCTTAAGAGCTGGAGCTTTGCAGAGAATCAGAGAAAGATGGAAGGGAGCTAAAGACAGTCTTCTCTGCTTCACAGTTTTGCCTTGTCTGTCTTTTCCAAACAGAAAGTTCTTATATACACAGACTTTATATGAGAAAAAAAGATATAACCTACATTACACAAGTAGAGACTAAAATGAAATCCCCCCCCCCAAACTGAGCTCTCCTCAAATTGTCCAATAACAATATTGTGTAGTAGCTGACACTGTACCAGGCTCTGTGCTAAGAACTTTACAAGTATTATCCCTTTTGATCCGCAAAACAACCCTTTGAGATGGGTGCTGATATTATCCCCATTTTACAGTTTAAGGAAACGGGCAAACAGAGGTTAAGTGACTTGCCCAGGGTCACACAGCTAGTAAGCATCAGAGGTCACATTTGAACTCAGGTCTTGCTGCTCCCAGCTGGGTGCTCTAACCATTGTGTGACCTAGCTTCCTCTCCCAACTCTGCATTTTCACTGGCTGTCCCCCATGCCTGGAATTCTCTTCCTCCTCATCTATGCCTCCTGACTCCCTTAGCTCCTTTTAAGTCTCTGCTAAAATCCTACCTTGTAGAAGAAGCCTTCCCAGTTCCCCTTAATCTTAGTGCCTTTTCACTGAGGTTATTCCCAATTTATCCTGTGCATATCCTGTTTGTACATAGTTTCTGTTTGCAAGTTTTCTCTCCTGTTAGAGTTTCTTGAGATCAGAGATTGCTTTATTTTGTATTTCAGTTGGTTTGGGGAGGAAGCTGGGTTTTTAGTTGGGATTTTTTGCCTTTTTTTTTTGTATCTCCAGGTCTTAGCAGAGTGCCTGAAACATAGTAAGCCCTTAATAAATACTTGTTGACTGATTGACTGGTGATGTAATACATGAGACTAACCATAGTAATCTTTCCCATGATTCTCCATCCCTGCCTTTCACACTAATTTTAGTCGTGTGACCTTTCAATTTATATATGTGTGTATGTACACACATATAATGTATATATACATATATTCATATACGCCTATATATGCATGTATCTATATGTGTGTGTGGTATAATTAGTTATATATAGTATATGTTATGTGCCAAGTACTGTCCTAGTTACAAGAGATAAAAAAAGAAAAAAAAAATGAAAGTAGTCCCTGATCTCAAGGAGCTTACTTTGGAGGACAGAGAAATACAAAGTATACCTAGATAAATGCAAAGTAATTTCAGGGGGAGGGAAATCTTAACAATTGAAAATACCAGGAAAAGTTTCATGTAGGAGATGGTACATTAGCTGAGCCTTGATGGGAACTAGAAATTCTAAGAGGCTGCTATGGAAAGGGAGAATTGTCCAGGCATGAGGAAGAGCCTATTCAATGGCCCAAAGGCAGGAGATGACATGTGGCAGGAATAGCATGTAAACCAATTTGGCTGAAATGCAGAATAGGAAGGGAAAGTTACTTAAGTCCTCTGAGACTCAGTTTCCTCATCTGTAAAATGAGGTAATGCTTGTTCTACCTATGGGCTGCAATTATTGTGAGAAAAACACTTTAAAAACTGAAAAGCACCATATAAATATAAGCAATTATAATGTTAATTATTATTATCCTGCCAATTTAAATTTCTAAAATAATTTCTAGAGCATATGCACTTACAAAACAATAATATGCAAGTTTGAAAGAGAAGTGATTATTACCGAGTGAAAAGATATTTGTGATATCTATATATAGATACAGATATATATGATAGCTTTAGAATTTGAAGGGCAGGGGGTAAAAGATCCCTCTTGTTTTATGGATCCATGTCACAGTCCCCCTAACAGAGTAGAGATGAATAGAGACACTGATACATCTCTTGGCACAGAAGCAAGGAGCAAACTTCCACAGCCACCAAGTCCAGCTGCCATCCATCAATGTATAAGACAGATGGGAGAAAATGACTGTTATATCTAGACTTGATATAAATGCCAAGGTCTCTAGAACCTGGTCTATACGATTACATGCAAGACCAGTAAGCTACAGAGTTTATGGATATTTTCAGACTGGCAGAGTTCATCTTCTGGGCTGTCGGAGGTAAGTAGACTTTGAAGATGACTTATAATTTCAGAGGGATCATGAAGGGAATGAAAGTTAAGATTTGGAGGGGGTAAAAATTCCAGATCAATGGAAGGAATTATTTAGAGAAGAGACAGAATAAAAAAGAGAATTACTATGATAATGATAATAATAGCAAGAACGACTAACATTCATATAGAGCTTACTATGTGCCGAGCACCATCCTAAGCACCTTACGATTATTATTTCATTTGGTGTAATGAAAAGAGTCCTCAGTTTGACAATATGCACGATGACTACAGCAACGTGAACAAAAAGGACAACTACACAAAAAATCAAAAGTGAATGTTGCAAAATTACAAAGAATAAGTATGATTCAAAAGAAGAGCCATGAAGAGACATTTCCACTCCACCCTTTTGCAGACATGGAAGGTCCAACTTTTTTAATGTATTGATCAGTTATACTGGAGGTTTTTTTCTTTTACTTTTTTGTTCTTTAAAAAATATTGCTTGCTACGTGGGATGGTTCTCTGGGAGGAGAGGGAGGAGTATTGGAGGAAACTATAATAAAGTAAAAAATTAAAAATTTAATTAAAAAAATAGATATGGCTCTGAATTCCAGTCCTACAACTTACTAACCTGCATGAACTCGAGTAAGTTATCTTATGTCTCTGAGTATTCAGTTCTTTATGAGTAAAGTGAAGAAGATAGATTAGATGAATTTGTAAATCCTCATCCCTTGGACATCTCAGCAGCATTTGACACTATTGGCCACCTTCTCTTCCTAAATACTTTTCTCTCTGGGTTTTCAGGACACTATACTTTCTTTGTTCTACTCCTACCTGAATGGCTGCTCCATCTCCATCTCTTTTCCTGGATCATCATGTCCCTCCTCCTACGTGTTGATGTGCCCCCAAAAGTCTATCCTAAGCCTTCTTCTAGTCTCTCTCTAAATGCTCACTCCATGATCTCATCAGCTCCTAAAGCTTCAATGATCTTATGATGCAGATGACTTCCAGATCTATAGATTCGTTCTTAGTCTCTATCCTGCAGCAGTATTGCATTATTAATTGCCTATTATATATCTCAGCATATCCAAAACATAACTCAATATCATTCCCCCAAAATCTACTCTTCTTTCTAACTTTCCTATTTCTGTCAAAGATACCACCATCGTTCTAGGCATCCAGATTCACAACCCATCCTCCCATAACCGATCAGTTGCCAAGTCTGGTCAATTCTGCCTCCGTATCTCTTGTATCCATCCCCTTCTCTCCTCTAAAACATCCATGACCTTAGTCAAGGCCCTCCTTACTGCTCTCTTAGACTATTGTAATGGTTTCATAGTTGGTCTCCTCATCTTAAGTCTCTCCCTTCTGCAATCCATTGTCTGCTTAGCTGCCTAAGTGATATCCTTAAACCATAGATCTGACCAAGGCACCCTCTGATCAAAAGAGTGTCAAGAGCTCCCTGTTGCTTTCTAGGATGAAATGCAAACTGTTGACTTTGGCACTCAAAGACCTCGGCAGTCTGACTCTGACCTACCTTTCCAGGTTTATTATGTAAAACATCCCTTAATGCGCTCTATCCTCCCAACTGGCCTCCTTTCTTTTCCTCATACACAACAATCTCTAATCTCCATGTCTTTGCATAGGCTGTTCCCTCATCCTGACACCGTCCTTCCCATCTCTAGCTCTTGAAATGCTTAGCTTCCTCCAACATTCAGTTCAAGTGATATCTCTTATACCAAGCCTCTTCTTAATCCTCCAAGCTACTAGTTAGTGACTGTCCTCCCCCAAAATGACTTTGTATTTATTTGTATTTACTTAGATCTGTACATTTGTTCAACCTCCCCCATAGAATTTAAGTAAGAGATGGTTTCACTTTTTTGTCTCTGTGTCCCCACAGCCTATTACAGTACTTTGCACATAGTAAACACTTGTTAAATTCTTGTTAATTAACTGACTCATTTTGTTTCAAAATCCTATAATCTGATAAAGTTTGCCTGAACTGAATAAAAGTGAGCAGGTGGAGGATAAAGGGGACACCTTAAGAATGGTTTCTATTTTCCATATTCTCCACCACATGGCAAGGGGTTATTTTGCAACTGAGGTAATAGACATAGAAAGGTTAAGTGACTTGCTGAATGTCGTCTAATAAATTGGAGGTAGAACAAGGATTAAATGTGGAGTTCCTCAATCCTGATCCTGTGTCCACTTAAGTCTGGCACATTGCTTCCTTTTCCTGACTGATTCTTCCTGAATAATTGAAACACCAGTCTTGTCCATATCAGAGATATTGTTGTTTGATTTTTGTGGTCCCAAAGGGACAGCTGCAAACAGCTGATGCCTCTGCCTCTCTTGGAAATGCCACACAAAATGGGCATTCTTGATTTTCCCCCAGAAAACCCAATGAGCATTTTTCTGGGAAACTCAGCTAGGAATTTAAAAAAAAAAAAAGAGAGATAACAAATAGGGCTTGATAGGATATAGATCTATAGATATATCCAATGCATGACATCCTAGCCAGGAATTTTTTATGGGTATATGTGTGTGTGTATGTGTGTGTATATACACATATACATGTATGTATATGTATATATATATGTGTGTGTATGTGTATATGCTTATGTATATGTATATGGAATAACTGCCACCACTAAAGAATTGAGATAATGAAGGAAATCTTCTTAAAAATGGAAACAGTCAAATTTTAATATACATCCTGTACCATGGAAACACTTGATATATGTTCCTAGACTCCCTAAACAGAAAAGCAGATAAATCTCAAAGGATGACTGAACCACGAAGACAACTTCCTCAAATAAGATACAAATTCTCCAATAGAAATTAAGTCAGTCAACAAACCAAACTAGTTACCTTATTATAACATGGACAGTGACTGTTTTCTTTGTGCCTAATGCATTTCCACATGAGGGAAGGATGATCACAATAACAACCCTAGTTATTTAGAATTGGTATATGGCAGGGGGGTGGGAGAAGATAAGAGAGTGTCATTTTTGGAAGTTATTTATCTCAGCATTCCTATGTGGGAAAATCAGTATCACTGCTACAATTGACAAATTAAAATAGACGAAGGGATAGAGAGATTAATTGGTTTGCCAAAGAAAAGCAGCAGTGGAGCTGATATGTGAATTCCAAATCCACAGGTTCCATCTACTTTTAGCATCCTACCTACTGGTTTCAAACTGATGATTGTTCAAATTTACATGAATCCATGTGCTACTATCAGATGCAAAAAAGGAAATGGGGGGGCACCGTACAGTGCTGGTCCCAAAAGGCCAAGGTATCACCATCACCAAGTTAACATTATCACCTAGTGGCAACTTAACCTAATTACGGAGAAAGAATCACCAGTGTTTACACCAGAGGTGGGGAACCTGCAGCCTCAAGACCACATGTGGCCCTCTAGGTCCTCAAGTGAGGGAGGCCCTTTGACTGAATCCAAACTTCACAGAACAAATCCCCTTAATAAAGAATTTGTTCTGTAAAACTTGGACTCAGTCAAAAGGCTGTATGCAAGGACCTAGAAGGCCATATGTGGCCTCAGGGCCTTAGGTTCCTCACCCCTGGATTAGACTTTGTAAACTCAAGCCTGTAAAATAATGGCAGGTTTCATACCTTGTGACACCCAATGACTGCTCCCAAGCCAACTGGTCACATGACCTCTTTTTCACCAGTTATCTCCCCTCTCCTAGGACTCTATGCAAACCCTGGACCAAACATGGAATTAGATACATCAGCCTGCCCATCAGGCTTTAAAATGTAAATCCCTAGTTCTCTTAAAACCGATTTGGGGAAGATTTCCTACTTAGTCAAGAAAGATATTGGGGTAGGCCAGGGTGAAAGGGAAGGCAAAGGTACAGAAAATGAATCATTTTAAATTAGATTTAGAACTACAAAGGATCTATGGATCATTTAGAACAGGATTTCTTAATGCGGGGTACGTGGTCAGATTGGGATGTTGGATAGGGAAAAAATTACATTTCTATTTCAATATAAGTGGTTTCCTTTGTGATCCATTGCATTTTATTTTATACATTTATGCATTTATGCTTCTGAGAAGGAGTCCATAGGCTTTAGCATACCACCAAAGAGTTCCACGACACAAAAGGTCTAGTCCAACCTCCTCATTCTACAGCTGAGTAAACTGAGGCCCAAAGAGGTCAACTCACTTACCCAAGCTCATACATCTAATAAGCATCGAGCCTGAATTCGAATTCAGATGGATCCCCAATGGCCAGAACTATTAGTACTCTTTGCAGATTCTTTCTCTACCAGATCCTTATGGTGAGCTTTGGAATTTTTGTTGGTGAAGTTTGCAAAGAAAATAAAAAACAGAGGAAGAGGGGTGGGTGGGAGTATCTTACACTGTTACAGTTTAGCAACTCTTGTTTATATGGAAATAATGGACAAAATCTCAATATATCTTCACAACAGCCCTCATAAGGTTAGCTGTACATGTATCATTGTCCACATTTTACAGATGAAGAAACTGAGGCTCAGATAGATAAAGGGACTTGCCCAAAAGTCACATAGTAGACTTGAGCCTAACCCTTTGGCTCTAATAATATTATTCTCCATATCAACACCACATCACACCACTATTGTCTCCCATCTTGTAGATGCTTCTAATCCTAGCGTATGATACATATAAACTTGAGCTTGGGGTCATCTGTTTCAAACCAGCCACTGCGGTGCTAGAAATAGATGGAAAGTAGGGAGCCTGGTGATTCTTTCTACTCTTTTCTTGTTTTTCTCAGTAGCCATTAAGGTCTAGGTAAAAGGATTTAATGATAGTTCCTACTAACATAGGAGGGATACCACACATAAACATTTCTCACACTAGTAAAAGCACCACACAAACCTATTCAGTGATCCTTTTGGGAAACGAGGGGTATTCAGGGCCAGAAACAAGGGAAAGAGAAGAAAGAGGAAAGATGAAGTTGATTCACAGCTCAAAAGACTATGCCTTTGCCCAGAAGCCCTCAGCGGGAAGCAAAACAAAACAATTATTCCCTGTTTCTCAGTCATTCTAATTTTTTAGTACCACAACATTTCAAACCCAGATGAGTTCCAGTTCAGGCCCACTGGATTGCAACGAATTTTCATCTGAGTGGTAATTGTGGAGTGTGAATAGACAATCCTCTGAAACAGAGATAGGGGGAAGACAAGCAGACAGGAGAGCTACAATTACCAGCAGGCAAATGAACAATCGCTCCTGCCTTTTTTTAACCAATCACAACCTATTTGTTTATATGTGTGCATACATATATATACATATACATATATGTATGTGTGTACATGTGGATATATATATATATATAAAGTATGTATATTTATTTATTTATTTATTTATTTGAATGACGTGGGGACACAAAGTAGAAGTGAGAGGGTAGAGAGGGAGAAAAGGAGAAATCACTTTATTTCTAACATGATGCAGTAAGATATAAATACAATCAAAAGGGGTTAATCTAATCCTTTTGTGAAGCATTGAGTCAGAGAACAAGACAAAAACAAATCTGTGATCTGGAACTTCCTGAGCACCCACTCAGGGTGGATTAATGAGGAGTACACGGCTGTGAAATTACGTGCCCTCTGAGTCAGGAAAATGGTCCTACTGGTGCATGACCTTGAAATGAGGGGAAGCAAACTTCACCTGATCCACAATTATAAAGACCTAAAAGGGGGGAGGGGGGAGGACATGGAAAAGAGCCTGTAAAAAATAATAATATTTTAAAAACCCATCATTTTGAATAGGAAACAAAAATCACCAACGAAATCCTAAACAAACCCAAGGCTCGAAAGAGGAACAAAATGCAGCATAAAATATTCAAAGGGCTTTAAAAGGATGCTGGCATTTGTGTTTCAGTATTATGAGGCAAGCTTGTCCTCTTTATTTACATGAAGTAGGTATTTTGTCGCTGTTGTTATGGACATAGTGATGTTTGTCTCTGTTCAATTTTCTCTTTGCAATGAAAAATTGTAGCTAGATGATTTCTAGTCTTAGCTGCTTTACATGACAGTATTATCAAGGATTCATCAAGAGGCCATCTGTCGAATTTATGAAAAAAAAATGCAAAAACAAAACAGATGAAAAGGAAAGAGCAAGACAGACTGGTCCAGGGGAAGATAGATGTGGCAGCGTGTGCCTCAGTGTGAAAATTACAACATTTAAATACTGCAGAATAAATTACTGTGCCAAAAAAATTAGTGAAGCTCTCTTCTACTTTAGATCTTACCCTTACCATAAGAACACAATGAAATAGATCACATATCAAACCCCCCTTTCCTCTGGCCATCATTAGGTTCTAATGAAAAATTAGGAGTGGGTAGAAAGATACATAAGTCTCATGTGGGAGGAAAATGACCCACGGTGGGTTTGCTCAGACATTGAACCATCTTAAAGCATCCCCAAAATGCATCTTTTAGATGGAAATCGACAACTAACACCCCTCCTACAAACACATACACATTCACACATTCACTTACACCATTTATGAAAAGAACAATAAACTAGAAATATATAAAAAATATGGATATGCTTAAAATGACAAATGAGGCTCACCAATCTCACACCCCAGCTAAATGAGCTCTCCCCTCTCACCTGCCAAAAGGGACAGGGGAAACCTTAAGGGTATAGATCAACAACAGCAGCTTAGGGTTTTTCTGATTGGCGAAGTGTGGCTCCAGTCTGGCACTCCATTATCTATACTGTCTTCCTGCCCCTGCAGGACATTTGTCCCTGAGATAATGGTAGAGCTGTAAGTCATTCCCACAGCAGGTTGTAGTGGGCAGCAGGATGACACTGGTAACATACAGAATTAACAGTGAAGAAGTGGGGTTTTTTTCAAAGATTTAGGGAGCTAAAAGAGACATCTCATCCAACCCCTTCATTTTGCAGATGAGGAAACTGAAACCAAGAAATAAAAAATTACTTGCTTATAGTCTATCAATCAATTAATCGACAAGCATTTATTAAGTGCCTGCTATGTACCAGGAACTGGGCTAGGTTTGGGGAATATAAAAGTAAAAATGAAACAATTCTTGCCCTCAAAGAGCTTATATATTAGAGGACATAATGTGTACATGCATATGTAAATATATATGTTATACATATATTATATTGCAATATATAACTATTAATATATTATAATTGATGTAATTGTTAACATAATTATATTATGTATTATAATTTCAAACTTAAATGTTATATATGTTACATATGTATAATATATAAGGTAGAAAGACAGATAGATAGATAGATAGATAGACAGACAGACAGACAGACAGACAAAAGGTAATTTTGAAAGGAAAGTATTAACAAGAAAGTAATTAGGAATGGTCCCACGTAGGCCACACAGCTGGTGAGTGTCAGGGATGGTACCCAAACCTAGATCTTATGACTCCAAATCTGAAGTTCTTTTTGATACATCACACTTATACTTTTGAGTTTTTTTGCAAAAACAATGTGCGATTATCAAATAATGCAACTGCCTTTTAAATATTTAAATGTTTTAACATTTAAGCATAAACTTTTATACATCCAAATGAATGTTTTCCCTGTCAAGGTCAATGTTTTTTCCCTTATAGGCTGTGTGCTTATTCCAATAATGCTTTGCTCAAAAATTATTTTAACATCCTTTTGGAATTGCCTTCAGACTCTACAACTTTGTTCTTTGGGTGATAAATTCCCCTTCCTTCATCCCCTTCATTTTAGATACAGCAAAAGTGAAGATGGTCTCACCTTTCTCCTTCCTCTCACATTTGAGAAAGTGGGAGAAATAAAGTATGTCAGCCCACAAAGTAATGCTTGGTAACAAGTAGTGCTGGCAACTGGGAGAGATTAGAGAGAGAAGAAAAGGCAGCCAGGGGAGAAGAGATGGGTTCTGGAAGATTTTGTTTTTGTCTCCCAGGAGGAAGATGCCACAGAAAGATGATCCTTGTCTTGGCCTCATTTCAGAAATTGTTGGACTGGTTAGCGATGCTATGGATGATCCACCCTCTTCTGTATTCTCTATAGTTAGAGAATCCCCAGAAGTAGATCGGGATAGCAAAAGATTTGTTGCATTTGTCCTTTGTTCTCAAGGAGGACCATGACATCAGGGAAATGATGACATGACTTGCAAGTGAATTTGATTTGAGTGAGGGAGGGCTGTGCAAGGTCACCAGCCTCACTTTCTCCTCCAGAGCCATCTGGGTCCAGAGATCAGTTGAAGGAATTGGTGATGTTTAGTTTAGGGAAATGAAGGCTTAGAGCAGGGCTGTCCAAAACACGGGCCCTGAGCCCCCATTCAGCCTGCCTGTGTCCACCGCAAACACAGAAATCAACAAAAATGCTTTAGTTAAAGCATTTATGTCAATTTCCACACCGTAGTAAACACAGGCGGGCCGCATAAAATCGTGCTGCTAGCTGTTTGGACAGTCCTGTCTTAGAGCATCTTAAAGAATTGCTCAAAGTTAGAGAGACTGAATTGTCTTTAATCATAGAGACAGCTAGATGGTATAACAACAATGTGACTTGCCCCTACTGTGGCTGTGTAAAGCCAATAACAACAGCACACAGGAGAGGTACCAGCACAAGTTCTTTGATCTAATTTTCTAAGGAAAGCAATCTTAAGGGGTTTACAATCTCACTTTAATCAAACATACATATATTGTTCACTTAGTTCAGGAGGAAAAGCCAGCACACTGAACTTCAGAGCAAATACAAACAGAAATTACAAACATACATTATAGAAACAGAGCAAATAGCACAAACCAGTCTATCCATAGCAATACATAGTTACCAGAGAAGCACCAACATCTGGGTTTTCTGAAAGCTGTGGGGCTCTTAACAACGGTTACCCAGAGTCTCCACACCAACACTCTTCTAGTGAGTGAGAACCCTCCCAAAAAAAAACCCTAACCTCTGAGTTTATATACCCTTCTTAGGGCCTGAAGGCTTCACACCTAATCAGCAAAAGGGTGTGGGCTTGGAGCTTAGCACCTAGCAAAACTGAATCAAAGGCACTTGATTACTTTAGCATTCTAAAAGAGAAAACAGTAAAAAAAAAAAAAAAAAGTCCCAGTCTGCTTAACATTATAGATGGCTCAGTAGATACTTCTTTTGAGCCTAAAGTCAGGAAACCCTGTGTTCCAAGCCAGCCTCAGACACTTTACTAGCAGTGTGACAAGTCATTTAACTTCTGTTTGCCTCAGTTTCTTTAACTGTAAGATAAGGATAATAATAACACCTATGTCCTAGGGTTGTTGTGAGAATCAAATAAGACAAATATTTGTAAAGTGCCTAGCATATAGTAGGTACTTAATAAATGCTTCTTTCTTTCTTTGATGGTATGAACTATGTATGTGTGAGTAAAAAGTCAGACCAAGGGAAACCTTTTCCAAAATATACATTTTCTCAGATTTATTAGGTAATAACTATCAGTTAAAAAGGTGAAAAAAAAATCCACGGACATATACTCAACTCTCTTCTAATAATAAGACTGTCTCTGACATAAGAGTTACATATAGAAAAGGAAGCTAGCCCCCTCTCCCCCAAAAAAAGTCAGATGATTTGTTCAAGATCACACAGGCAACAGTTACAGGGTCAAGGATTAGACCTAGAAATCTAGTGTTCTTTTCAATAAAGCATGTTTATGAAATGCCAGGCATAGAAATTCGTCTACTAGAATTTCCATAGTGTAGGTCCCGAACAGTGATTCTTCTTCATTCTGATTTCTTGACTCTCATTATGGTTCCTGTTCTCTAGATTCCACTTGTCAGGGATAGTCTGGCCTTATGCTTCTTGCTGTAATTGCTTTCTCTGGACCTTGATTTCTTTCTTTTTGTTTGTTTGTTTGTGTTTTTGTTTTGTTTTGGACCTTGATTTCTAAGGCTTTAATTCCTGTTCATGCTAAATTCTAATCCTCAGTAATGATGAGGTTCTGGGTAAGTCACATATTCTCTCTGTTTCCTCTCTCTCTTCTTCCTTCTTCCAGGCTTCTGACACCTTGCTTTCTTCTACATAGTCTGCAATCTAGTGATGCTGGTTTCTTTACTTTTCCTTAAACAAGAGACTCCATCTACTGACAGTTCACTTTCACTGGCTATTGCCCATACCTGAGATATTCTCCCTCCCTATCCTTGCCTCCTGGCTTCTCTGGCTTCCTTAAAGTCCCACTTTCCACAAGAAGCTTTCCCCTGTCTTCCTTAATCTTCAGTCTTTCTCCCTGAAGCCCCTCAATTTATTTATGTATATATCTTATTTGTAAATTGGTTTTTTGCATGTTGCCTTCCCCATTAGACTGTGAACTCCTTGAGATCGGGGATTATCTTTTATCACTCTTTCTATACTCAGAGCTTGCCACAAGGCCGGCACTTAATAAATGCTAATCGGCTGACTGAAACTCAGTTACTTCATCTTTAAAATGACAATGATTATAATAGCTAAACTATCTATTTTGCAGTTTTGTTGAAAGGAAGAATTTTGGCGCAGTGAATAAAGTAATTTCTTCAAACCCAAAACACTTGAGTTCAGGTGCAACCTCTGATACATACTCACTGTGTGGACAAGTCACTTCTCAGTGCTGTAAACAACTTTCTAAGGTTATAAGTTGCAGAGAAAGTGATAACTTGCATTGGTATAAGGTGCTTCCTTAACCAGGAGTTTCCTATACCAATGAAGTCATAGACCCAGTCTCCATGCCTAAAACAAATATGTTATGTGTAGTAAAAGATAGCAAATGGTGATAGCATTGACAACAACAACAAAACAATTAAGCAAACTTATTAGGTAAGATTGTATAAAAAGTCAAGATTTTTAAGAAAACATGAGGAGGAAAAATTTGGCTCCCTAAGTATTTCTGAGTCTTGGTGAAATGAGACCTATGACAAGAATACAGTGGTTCTGGAATGATATACTTTATACATCAAAATGATACATTCATGTGAGAAAATCTAGGAACTGGGATGGAGAAGCATGGTGGAGGATATTTGAGCAAGATAAAGGAAGGAAGAAAGAAAGAATCAATATTGTCATTTGAGTATACTACAGACCACCTGGACAGAAAGGGGAAGTAGATGTTCAGGAAACAGATCACAAGCCTGGCATGAATGGGTGTACGATATAAAGATTCTGTACAATTTCAATTATTCAGGCATCTCCTGGAGTTTTCTCTCTGCCAATAACAGAGAATCTAATGATTTCTTGACTTGTCTCAGTAATAATTTGATCCACCTAATAGTGCAAGAAGCAATTAAGAGAATTTTTATTCTTATCCTGATTCTCTCTAACAAGGAGAAACATTGCTGAAGTAGAAATTACAGTACTACCCAAGTGACCACCCAATCAGAATTTGTGTGGTAGAGAAGCAACGTAAAGTTGAGTATAATTTGTCATGGACCCCAGATTTTGGGTGAGCAGATTTCAAAGTGGTCAAGAGAAAATTATAGGTAAGGTTCCATGACCTAAAATTCTACAAGGAAAATCAGTCTAAGAGGAATGGGAACTTCTTAAGAATGAAATTCTGAAGACTCAAAGAGAAATAACTCTGATGATGAGAAGCAGGGAGAGCTATCTAAAGAGCTATCTAAAAAGACCAAAGTGGATTTATTGGGAAGTCATAGACCAAATGAGATTTTCAAAAGACATGTGCAGAAGATAGAAGCAAGAAGAGGAAATGGAGTATGAATACATACATGTCACAGGGCTGGAAGTATTAGGATCACTAAAGCTCAGAATGAATGAGCTAGTGCTGGCAAGAAATGAGGAGGATAAGCAAACAATCTTTTTTAAAGCTAATTTAGGGAAAAGAGAAGGATCAAAGAGGAAATAAGACCACTTTGTGGGGTGGATAGGATGGTAATAATGGACAGGCAAGGAGAATGCCCTTTGAACTGAAAAATACAAAACAAAAATGACTAATAAAAATCAGTAAAGATACAAGAAGAGAACATCCAGCAGCCCTTGATGAATTCAAATCATTGGGCTCAGATGTACTACATTCTAAATTTTTTTAAAATAGCTAACATTTATATATTGCTTTAAGAGTGGCAAAATACTTTCTAACCATTACCTCATTTGATACTCACAGCAATACTGTGATAGGAAACACAGAGACTATTGATCCCATTTAACAGCTGAGAAAACTAAACCTCAGCTATTCAAAGCTATATGCCAGTGTTCATTCAACCGGCAAGTGTCAGGAGCTGCATTGGAACCCAGATTTCTTCTGATTCCAACTCCAATACTTTTACCACTACACAATGCTGTTGATGAAAAAAAGTCAGATAGATACAAGAGCTGAGTCACTAGTGGTCAGTAATGATAGAAATACCAGAGAAAATTAGAGCATTAACACCAAATTCCAGAAAAACACATCCTGTTCTAAGAAAGAAACAGAATAAAGTAAGGTTAGCAAACTTGACTTAGACCAATGACCTTAACTTTGGTTCCCTGGAAAAGTCTAGAACATATTATAGAAATGATGGTTAATGGATTTCAAAAAAAAAAAAAAGAAAACTATTAACACAAAGGGCCTGTGTGGTTTTTTCAAGAAGGTCACAGCAGACCAACTTCTCCTTCCCTTATTTGACAAGCTATTTCACAATAGATGAAGAAAATGCTGTAGATAACCTCTAGATCTTAGCAAAACATTTGACAAAATCTTTCTATCTATCCTTGTGGAAAATGTAGAGAGGAGAGGTCCAGATGATGACATAGTTAGGTGGATATGGAACTGGTTAAATTGCCAAACACACAAGTAACCATTATGATTCAATATCAGCTTAGAAGGTGTCCAGCAGTATCCCAGCAATATGTGCTTGACCTTGTGTTGCTTAATATTTTGTCAGTGAATTGATTGAAAGCACAGATGACATACTTAACAAATCTTCAGGTGCCAAAATTGTACCTATCATCATGAGAAAAATATTTTGCAAACCTTAAAATGCCTTAGAATTTGGGTTAATCATGACACAAAGCTGAGAGACATGGCTAACAGTATGGATAACAGGCAGAATCAGAAAAAAAATCTCATCAGAGCATTTAGCCAAATCTAGTGAGATAAAATATAACTGAGTAAATGTATGATTTTCATAATCTGTGTCACAGTATGGCATTTAATTTCTATTTTGGAATTCTGTAATTTATAGGACAATTCTGTTTTTCTGTATATCAATATATTTATCAGAGCTCATTTTTCCCTTAATAAAGACAAGACTTATAGGGTCTCTCACTGGAAGTAAAAAAAACCCTAAAATATTGTTGGGTAGATGTTTTATGGTTTGATGTAGCTGTCTGGATCTTACAGGCTTACTTGAACTATTCACAATGGTCTTAGTATGCCCTTGAATAAAAAAGTGAATTTCATCAGTTAAAATTACCTTTCTCTAACTTTTAGTATGCCAGTCTTTGTACAATCTTGCCCATGACAAGTATTTCTTCTAAATAACAACTACTAGCAGCCATTTTTAATGGTCTTCTGTCTGTTCTTCCAACTTCAAAAAGCCTACACTGGCCTGTAGGGGAATCAATACCAATCTCCCACCTTCATCTGCCAGATCTCTGTGAAGGTCATTTCTTATTTTCTGAGGATTAATTCAGCTATTTTTGCCACAATAGTTTATCAGTTCTTAATATTATTTTTCATTTTCAACCATACTTTCCTTCCTGCTTCATTTGATTGATCCTGGTTCATGGTTCACCTTGAAATGCTTGACTTCCCCACAATAATTCCCATTACAATATCTCTGACAGTCATTGAAGTGTGTTCTTTAAGAACTACAATTTTTGCACATTTCCTTGGAGAACTATCTATTCTTAAAAGCCATACAACTAAATACACAACAAAAAGAGGGCAATGATGTGCATTTGTGGCAAGAACCCAACAATCAACCAACAAAGAATTAACTAAAGGTGAAGAAACCACCTCATTCTAGTGTCATCTAGTCAAGTTCAGATGTTCCGAATCAGTTGAGTATTAGCAGAAGCAAATATCAGTGCTGTCACATAATGAAATCATACCAAAATTATTGCTTGTCCCAAATAATTCATGCACCACTATATAACTAGGTTGAAGATGCCAGCTTCGCAAGTTCAACATGGAAGAGGTGTTGCTAGACAGTTCATCTGAAAAAGATCAGGAATGAGGAAGAGGATCTTAGTGTAATACAACTACAATGTGATTTGACAGTACAATAAGGCAGCCAAAAAAAAAAAACATCTGATGATAGGCTATATTACAGGCTTCCTTCCATCTCTAAATCTATAATCCAATTATTCTAAAAGAGTCACAGTCATGGAACAAGGAATGGAAAGTCTCACTCTACGTAGGTCAGACCATTTCTAGATCACTGTGTTCAGTTCTTGGTCTTGCAGTTTAAGTAGGATATTGATAAACTACAGAGCAACCACAAAAGTGTGACTGATATAGTAAAGGACTTAGAGACAATGTCATGTAAGGATTCATCAGAAGAGATTTTGTTGTTCAGTCATGTCTGACTCTTCATGACCCCATTTGGGGTTTTCGTGGCAAAGATGCTGCAGTAGTTTGCCATTTCCTTCTCCGTCTCATTTTACAGATGAGGAAACTGAAGCAAACAGAATTAAGTGATTTGCCCAGAGTCACACAGCTGGTAAGTGTTTGAGACGACATTTGAACTCAGGTCTTTCTGATTCCAAGCCTGGCGCTCACTGCACCACCTAGAGGTGGGGATGATTAACTTAGGCAAGAGAAGACTCAGAAAGGAACTGATACCTATCTGTAAATTTTTGAAAGACTGTAATGTGGAAGGTGAATTGAATTTTTCCTTGTTGGCTCCAGGGAGCAGAATAAGGAACAATAGGTTAAGTTTCAAAGATGAAGATTTGGGCTTGACCTAAGGAGAACTTGCTTAGCAATCAGAGCTCTCTGAAAATAAAATGGACTACCTGGAGAGGCAGTTGTGCTTCTTGTTACCAGAGGTCTTTGTGCAAAGGCTAGATGTCCACTCATCAGTATGATGTAGGAGGGACCCTTGTTCAGATTCAGGTTCAACTGGATGGCCTCTGAGATCCTTTCTGACTCTGAGAGTGCATGATTTGGTCTAGAATCTCCATGGCTTGGTTTCCAGTTTGACTTTTCCAGTCTGGAAAACTCTGAAATTCTTCAGATTAAATTTTGAAAGCAATATGATATTACTCTTTTAACTGTTTCATTCTAATAGTTTTCCATCCTATTTTATCATTCTAGTACAACTCAAGAACTCCTAATCTAACACAAATACTTAAATGCAATAAAGATTTTCCTAACAGCTTAAGCACTTTGTATACTTACCGAATTTTGGCTGTTCAAAGGCTCTGGAGTTGGACTTCAGTTTAAAGATCAGTTAGTCCTGAGGTTCTTATTGTGTGTGTGTGTGTGTGTGTGTGTGTGTGTGTGTGTGTGTGTGTGTGTGTATCTGTGTGTGTATATGTATGTATCTGTCTGTGTGTGTGTGTGTGTTAGACCCTTTTGACAATCTGGTGAAGCCCACAGAAGGACCTTTTCTCAGAATGATGTTTGTAAATGCATGAAATAAAATATACAGATCATAAAGAAAACCAATTATGTTCAAATACAATTATTAAAATATTTGAAAATCAATTTTACAATTTTGCTCTAGTCTAGACTTATTTTACCTCTGAGGAAAATAAGATCTTGAGGGAAAATAATAGTTATTGGTAAACAGTATAATTTCAGAAATACAAAAGATTTTCTGTATTTTAACAAAATGGAATTATAGACTCTACTTATAAACACATTATTGTAGCTGCCACATTCTTCTTACAAGTCATTTCAGTAGGTGTTTTGCCACCTTATGCTGTCAACATGAAATATGAAAAAAGCTGATCACCTCCAATTCTTTCTTTCTAGTTCATTTTCAAGTCTCTGGGCATCATAATTAACCCTAAGTAAACAGAAGAGTACATAAATTCAAGTGAGTTGAAGCTTGATGGTCTCAACTCACCCGGAACCAATGGCAATGAGATTAACCACTCCTTCTTCTGAAACCTACCAATCAAGTGATATAATGGGACTTGATGTAGAAATGTCTCAACCATGGAATGTGTGTGGTACTACTAGTCTATTAGAGTTTCTCTCTTTCCCACAGCTTATCTTACATACATACATACACACACACACATATACACGATGCTACCTACATTTGTAGAAGGCACCAAAACAAAGTCTTGAAGGATTCCATTTTGTATATTTTTATTATTTTGGAGGGCACATTTTCCATACAATAGGTTGAATTTAAATCCAGCACAAGGAAGAATCAGATAATTTGTCTTTAGCAACTAGAATACTGTTCTGGCTCCAACTTCTACCAAAGACAAAGTATCTGGCCTTCCCCTTTTCAAACCCATAAATACTTTTTTTTTCCTAAGGTGGGGTCAAACATAAGAATCAAGGTCAAAATCATAGATGGATTTAAACCTCTCATTGCTTAAGAAATGCTAAGATCAACTGCAAACAGATAGCCCTGCCTATCTATTCTTGCTCTATTCCGTGTCTTTTGGTGGCACCCTAAGAGGAGGGTTACATTAATATATTCCTATGGACACCTCAAATGGGCCTATATCCTTGTAGCAAGATGTAGGGGGAAATGGCATGCAAATCTATTGGTTTAATGGTGAAAATGGCAAATTATTACATAAAGGTGTTACTGTTATAGAGAAGTTTTGTAGATTCGAAATAATCTATTGACCAACAAAATATTTTACTCACCAAGAGAATTTTTGTTTGCCCTTGTCACACTTATTAATTGTTCCCTCCCTCAAACTATATGTGCCATCAGGAGCATACAATTAGGTGAAAATCCTGGACAAATCAAGATCTATGATTGTTGGACCCTTGGTTATGCAAAGTTCTATCTGGAAATTATCTTCAGGTCAGGAATTGTTAAGTAGCTGTGATTACTTTGCATTTCGTTAAGGGACCCTGAAATGCAACGTCATACAAGCTAGGCAGTATTAGACCCAAACCATCCCAGTTGACATCCCCAAAACACTGCGTGAATCTTCTTTAACTTCCTCCCGTGTGCCCCCAGTCCAACCTTCTCAATTTATACTATACAATACCATAATAGTAAATAATATTTCTTCTTTGGAAAGATTTTCACACAAATTTGTATTTACGGGTGAATTAATGAGTAATTGACTCAAAGTGTTTGCCCATAGCATTTCCTGCTCTTAGCTCCATTCTCCCCGCTCTGTATATATCAATTTTTCAAAACTAAGTTCTTCCAGGAAGCATTCCGTCATTAGCCCCATTCCCAAATTAATCATTCTTCTGTGGTCACTCAAGACTTAGATATTCAATTTGTACTGTTCTATATCATGGAGGCTTAGAAATGAAAGTGAAGTTAGAGACAATCTAATTACAAGACCATAAATCTAAAGCTGTAAGGACTTTTCATCCAACTCCCACATATTACAGATGAGTAAACTGAGATACAGAGAAATTAAGAGACTGGCTCAAAGTGACTTGGATAGTAAGTAACAGAGCCAGGATTAGAACCCAGGTCATGTGACTCCAAGTTCAGAATTTTTTCATTGCATAGTACTGTCTCTATAGCAACCCCAATGTTTACTCTTTGCCCCTCCAGGGTAGGGCTATGTCTGCAGGACTATGTGGGTTACTAGAGACGATGAAGGCCCACTGGGAAGGGAAAGGAAATTTTCTTAACTGTTATGAGTTTAGTATGAGTCCTTTGTGTACCCTGACAAATTAAACAAAGCCTCTCACCCACATGTACAAAAATGTTCCTAGCAACTCTTTCTGTGGTGGCCAAGAATTGGAAATTGAGGGGATGCCCATCAATTAGGGAATTGCTGAACAAGTTGTGGTATATGAATATAATGGAATACTATTGTTCCATAAGAAATGATGATCAGGCAGACTTCAGAAAAACCTAGAAAGACTTACATGAACTGATGCTAAGTGAAATGAGCAGAACCAGGATAACATTGTACACAGTAACAACAACATTGTGCAATGACTAACTTTAACAGACTTAGCTCTTCTTAGCAACGCAAGGACATATATAGATGTACATATATATCTATATATATTATATATATATATAAGACAACTCCAAAAGACGCATGATAGAAAATGCTATCCACATCCAGAAAAAGAACTATGGAGTCTGTATGCAGATCAAAGCATACTATTTACTCTCTCTTTTGTTTGTTTGTTTGTTCCTTCTTTCTCGTGGTTCTTCCCATTGGTTTTAATTTTTCTTTACAACACGACTAATGAGAAAATATGTTTAATACGAATGTATCTGTACGGCCTATATCAGATTGCACACTGTCTTGGGGTGGGGAGAGGGACAGAGAGGGAAAAAATTGAAAATCAAAATCTTATGGAAGTGAATGTTGAAAACTAAATAAAGCCTCTCCTATATTTGGCATGTTGTTAGCCTGAATGCTTGCATGGGAGCTAAAGGTCCTAGACACAAAATCATTAACAATAATAATAGTTAATATTTATATCCCTGAGCTAAACAACATTTGTTCATCCTAGGTTTGAGGGAACCCTTAAATAAAGTACGTGGCTATGTGCCAGGCACTGTGCTAAATGTTTTACAAATATTAGCTCATTTGATCCTCACAACAACCTCAGGAGGTAGGTGCAATTATTATTCTCATTTTATAGATGAGGAAACTAAGGCAAAAAGAGATTAAGTGACTTCACGTAGATAGTAGATGCCTGAGGCCTTATTTGAACTAAGATAAATTAAAAAGATACTAGCTCTATAGTCAGAGCACCTGGATTTTTCATTTATAATCTGTGCTACCTTCACATCCTCACATCTCTGGACCATAATTTTCTCATCTTTAAAATAAGAAGATTGAAAAAATAAAATAAAATGAGGGGATTGATCTAGATAAGATTCCTCCCAGCTCATAGTCTATGATCCTATGTTCTTCCAACATTTACAGGGAAACTCTGGCTAAGAGAAAAATTAGCCAAGGAAGTTTTTTGAAGAAGCCCCCAAGATTAAACTCGGTCTAACCAGAAACTCTATTCTATGATTACATGATTTATAACTGAAGATTCTTGCTGGGGTGATTATCTTTCTTGCTTTCATCTTCAATGCATTTTTTTTGACATTAAAGAAGTTTCTCATGCTTTCTACCTCAGTTTCACCATCTATAAAACGGAGCAAGTACTAACACATAATAAAGTTGATAAAGGTTCTGCATGTGCAGTTTGACATAGGAGTTTTGAAGATAAAAAAGATTAAATGAAATGAAAGAAAAATCTAATGATTATACTAAATGTCAAAAAATTTTAAGTGATTTTTCTAGGTATAGCCTAACTTCTCAGAGCTACCATATCTCAGTCCATTTGTTCTTTGCAAAGAGGTAAAATGACTATGAGAAGCATTTCAAAAGACAAAAATAATTCCTTGTATTGTGATAAATGCTTTATTTCTTAAAGTTATTCCTCATGTATTATTGCACTTGATTCTCTCAGCAACTCTGAGGTAGAGTTAGCAAGTCTTGTCCTTATTTGAAAACTGGACTGCTGGATATAACACTGGACATTCAGGAAAATCTGGGTTTATACCCCATCCATGTGACCCTGGGAAAGTCACAATATCTCTGTCGTTCTGTCTCCTCATATGTTAAATGAGGGGGCCTCTGTGGCTTCCCAGGTTGCTTCCAACTCTAAATCTATGAACCTTTGACTAGTGAGTCTGCACTACCTCAGTGGTAGAAGAAAGGCTAGAACCCACAGCTATAGACTCTAAAGATGGAGCTCTTCTAAATTCCTCTGCTTTTCTGAACACCTGGTAATTTATCCCCCTAGGCTAAAAGTCAGTCACAAAGTCTATGGATCATCTACAAAGGAACATACCAAGTACATCAGAGACCTCAGAGAATGAGAGCTCCCTTCCACAGTATTCGAGGGGAAGAAAGGAAAAAAATGTGGGAGATGTGGTATCTCATCCCTTACCAGTAGTGAATTCAAATTCCCAGTTCTCTTGCCCCACTTCCCTCACCCTTGATCCCACAGGCTGGCTTATAATTCTAAAAGCCTGAAAGGAATCGCTTGAAGACCCTTTAACACACATTAAATTAGTCCCTAACGTACATGACACTAGCCCACAATGAAGTCCATGGTTCCAATAGCAGACGATTCCCCCATCACCAGACTCTTCCACCAGGCACAGGTGGCTACCATGGAAAAGAGGAGGGTGGGAGCCCAACACTACTGGTCACAGAACTAGCCTTGGGCTGTTCTACCTGTCTATTTTATCAGGAATGCTAGTGTGTTTTGTCTTTTTTAAGCTCCTTTATTTAGAACCATAGATTCCCTTCGTGGGACAAATCTCTTTTGATCTGTGCATGCTCAGCATGTGGAGAGAAGGCTGGAGGAAGGCTTTGTTATCTCAGCTAAATAACTGTTATCCCAAATAAACACCATGCACACTGCTCAGCCTCTTAGAAATGGAAAATAAATCATTACCGAAAAGCTTATTTTATGAACACACAAATCGGCTTGGGGGGAGAAATCGTTCTTTTTTCTTCCCCAGGTTTTAATAAAGACTCTCCATATCCCCCTCCTCTGCCTTTTTTTTAAACTCACTCAATTACAATATCACTATCAGTTCAAATTACAGGTCAGAGATATGGTGCTTAATGTATGTGCAGCCCGTTCTCTTCTCCTAATAACCTGTCATTCCCAGGATTTGAATGTCAGAATACAGCCTGCTGTGGTAATGCTAGGAGGCAGCGCAGTGATGAAAACTTTGGACAAATCATGAAGAACACTCCCGATCTTCACCATCAGAAGGTTACCGGGGAGAGGCTTTCATTCTGCTCTGACCCCTTGATCTGACAAGTGACACCTACAAAATGAACAGCTCTCCAACTTAAATTGTTTAACTGTAGCCTGATCAGTTTTATTATCTTGCTAATCCGGATATCAGCCATTTCATCAGAATGGAAGATATGCATATCATGAATTATTTTGACACTGGGACCTTTTAATTTTTGCCAGCAATATTTCACTGCACCAATCAGGGGCTGCAGTCAGTGATGCTGCTCGCCTCTTGGGATGTCAGAGGACAGTGCACTCCTGACAGCACCAAATCATCTGGGAGCTGTAACGAGCTATTGCTGCAATTATTATTATCTCCTGTAGTCATGCATTTCATTACAGCACAGGCAGCCAGAGGTTTCCGTTTCAGGCCAGTCTTCTTCAGGAAACTCTGCCATTTTATGGGCTCACAGCAGGGTTCTGTGGTATAATTTCTTTTTTTCCCCCTCAGTAGACAAGGATAGGTGAATTTCTAATAAAAACAAAACACTAGCTAGGTATCGTAGAAAGAGCGAGCACAATCCAGGACATTAACCAGCGGTAAAGCTGTTTAAATGGCCCACTTGAAGTTTATGAAAGCTCTGGTTAAGCAGCAATATGCTTTGCTACAGAGAGAAATAAAGAACAGTTTCTTCTGGAAAAAAAATGATCCTTTTCTAAATTTTAAAGTGCACAGGATGTTTTCTTCAAGGAAAATATTCTCTCTTTGGCTCTGTTTCTTAATGTTTCTCTCTCCGGCTTTTTTTTCCACTATGAAGCTATAGACTAGTTTTCCTTGCCAGCCTGTTTGAAGATATTGCCAATAGAAAGAATAAAAGGTGCTGCACTCTATCTCCAGTACCTCAAGGAGAGGTACAGAGACAGAGAAGCACAGGAAGACTTATATGGACTGAGGCAAGATGAAGTAAGCAGAACAAAGAAAACAGCATGCACAGTGACTGCAACATAATAAATGGAAACAGTTACAATGATACCTGGATACTGCAAAATTATGACCAAGCTCAGCCCCAAAGAAGTGGGGCAGGGAAAGAGAATAGAATAAGCATTTTTAAGTACCTCATGTGGGCCTGGCACTGTGCTAAGCCCTCTACAAATACGAGAAGGCATTTTTCCCTTCCTCTTTGCAGAGCTTGAGGACTATGCACACACAACACTGCATATAGTGTCAGACCTTTCCAATCTGTTGGTTAATTTTACTGAATTGTTTTCCAGGTTCTTTATAATATCCTTATAGCATAAAGATAGGGCAGCTAGGTGGCACAGTAGATAATGTGCCAGGCCTACAGTCAGGAAGACTCATATTCCTAAATTCAAATCTAGCTTCAGACACTTACAAGCGGGGTGACCTCGGGCAAATCACTTAATCCAATTTGCCTCAGTTTTCTCACCTGTAAAATAAGCTGGAGAAGGAAATGCACACTCCTCCATAATCTCCTCCAAGAAAACCCCAAATGGGACCATGAAGAATCAGACATGACTGCAAATAATTGAACAACAATATAAGAATGACTCTCTGGGAAGGAAGAGGGATACATTGGCCAATGATAGTGATGCAAAAACAAAAGACATCAATAAAATTGTTAAATGTTCTCAGCAGGTACAAGTCACCTTTGTTTTCAAGGAGAGCTATGAGGAAGGTTCTTTTGTGCCCTCTTGTGAATTAAAAAAGTGTATTACTGAATATAGACAGTTTGAAATATAAGGCTGAATTGAGCAAGAAAATTTTGTAGTGACTTGCATTGAATGGACAGTATTTGCATTTCTGAACGAATGTCTGTTATCTATGTTCAAAAAAATTCATGTGGGTACAAATGATACTCTTGGAAGGAATGTAGAAGATGAGAAGTTTACAAGTCTTGGGCAATAAGCTGAAGAGTCAAATTGACAAGTGTTTATTAACTGGTACCTATCCTGTGCCAGGCATAATGCTAAGTACTGAGGATGCAAAGAAAGGCAAAAAAGCAGTCCCTGCTCTCAAGGAGCTCACAGTCCAATGGGGAAGAAAACATTTGAACAAGTACAAACAAGATAGATATAGGATAAACTGGAGAGAATCTCAGAGGGAAGACAGAGGAAAGAAGGGCTGGGACTTTACCTGGGACTTGAAGCAAACCATGGAAGCTAGAAGGCAGAAATGAAGAGAGAAAGAATTATAGGCTTGGGGAACAACCAGACCATTGGGGTGCAGGGTTTGTTAGTTTATTTGTTTTTCCATCACTGTTGTCCACCAGAAGCAATGGATACAAAAGAGGAAAACTGGTTTAGGAAGAAAACAATCGACTAAAAGATATTATCTAGGAATGAGATTTGGATTTCTGGACTACAGTTTAAAATACGAGCATGATAGTTCCTAGCCAAGGATAGTGTATGTCTAACAAAAGCTAATAAGAATGTGTTCATCTAGTGCCTCGTAAACCAAAGTCAAAGAGTTTTAAATTTAAAAAGGATTGGAGAAGAAAACTGCCTAGGTATAGTCACCGAGCTAGATATACCACAGAGAGCAGCTACAAAGAAAGAAGATACTCAGAAGTTCCCAAGTAACTGAATCTAAGAAAAAGAGCCTCAGATGGCAACACACAAATGTCCAGAGTTTTAGGGCAAGAGAGAGTAGAAGTCCTAATGCAAGGAGGAAAACTTGCTCCCAAATGTATTACAGTGACTTGGTAAGGATCATTCCCTCATTTCTTCTTTTAAAAAAAATCACAGGTGACTTATACTTACCAAGAAAAACATTTAAAAATTTCATTGATACATTTTTGTTTTTGCATCATCTTCATTCATCAAGGTATCTTTCAGCCCTTCCAGATAGCTATCCTTATAATAAAGAATAAAAAGAGAAAAAAAAGATTATTAGGCTATGACTGGGTAGATATGCCTTTATCAAGAAATAGGATAGGTACAAATTGGGGTGGGGTGTGATTGGTGACACTGAATATTAAGAAGATATATTCATTTAAGGAAAACAGGGAGCAGAGAGAAGGAGCACAGCAGAAAGTATACGGGTGAAGGTCAATGGAGGGAGAAACAATTTTGTCCTCAGAGTATTCTATAGATCACACAGACAAAAAGAGAAAATAGATAAGGAAGAAACCGCATTGTGTAATGGAAAGAGAAAAAATGGCAAAACATAGTTTTTAAAAATGCTAGGTTTGGAGTTGAAGGACATGGGTTCAAACCCCTGCCATACTATTTACAATTTGTATGACTAAGTCACTTAACCTCTCTGCCCCTCAGTTTTCTCATCTGGAAAATGATGGGACAGAATGAGATGATCCAAAACATCTCTTCTGCTTTAAATCCATAAGTTTGGGAAGAAAGATTAAAAGAATGGTACAAAGACCTAATATAGTAACAATGGGGACTTCAGTTCTCCAGACATCCTTGTACTTGAGCTCCCTCTGCCAAAAGCAACATAGCTAATCATTTCTTCACTTGCCTTAATTCCATCCTTCAAAAGGTCGAATAAACAACAAAGGAACAATTCTATATTCAATCTGGTTTTTAACAACAAGAGAGGAGCTGGTTGTTGGGGTCAGAATTGGAATGATGGCTACCTTGTGAGGAAACGAAAACCTTCTCCAAAAGGAAGGGAAAGCTAGGCATAGTCTGACGTGCACCCTAAATTGAGGGAGAACAGATTTCACAGGGTTCACAATGAGTATATGTAAGATCCAAAAGACTAAAACTCTGCTAGAGAAGTTAACCCAAGCGGAATGGGAAACTTTCAAGAATGTAGTGTCTGAAGACACAAAAGAAAACAATTCCAGTGGGAAATAGGATGGAATGAGAATTGTATGAAAAGACTAATGTCAATACATGAATTTTCTTACCAACTTAGATTCTATTTTTTAATAATGTACATGACGTGGTAGAAAGAATAGATAACCAAAAATGAATATAAAAGAATAGTGTAGTTCTCTACAAATAATACCAGAAGGATTTAAGTTCAGAATGAGCCAAGGCAAAAAGGGGAGAATAAAGAAGTTATAGGACTTATGATGCCCAGAGCGCATAAAGTGGGTGATGATAACTTATGACAGAGAGAAGGCAGAGCTGCTCAATTTTTATTTTGTTTCTATTTTCTCTGCCATGGAGGATGACCTTTGGACAGGAAAGCACAGAACACAAACTAATAGGAAGCTGATAAACAAGATAAAGTGAGAGTAAGAGCACCTAGCCACGATGAAGTCAGAAGAACTACATCCTTCCGTACTGGCAGATCTGATGACTGAGCTACTATCAACTACATTTGAAAAATCGTGGAAAACAGAAGAAGTACCACAAAGCTGGATAAGGGAAATGTCATTGGTCCTAGTTTTCAAAAAGGAAATAGAGAGTGCAAATTACGGGTCAGTGAGAATTGAAATTCTGTCTAAAATGTATTATTTAAGAAATAATTAAGCATGCCTACAACTCCAGCTGCTAGAGAGGTTATAGCTGAGATCTCTTGAGTTAGGAAATTCTAGGTTGCAGTGAGCCAAAACTGATTGGGTATCCACACTGAGTTCAGTATTAATATGGTGACCCCTTGGGAGTGAGGGCTACCAAGGTATCAAAAGGGGAGCAACCTAGCTTACATGAGGAATGGTACTGGTCAAAGCTCCCATGACAATTAGTAATGAGATCAGACTCTTCAGTAGCCTCTGTATTTCCAACCAGGATGAGATAGAGAGACTCAATCTTTTTTATGTATATATGTATGTATATGTATGTGTGTACTTGTGTGTATATATATAAATATATGCACAGGTATACCTATGTATCTGTGCATATATTTATGTATATGTGTTTGTGTATATATATATATATATACCCATAAATAAATATGGACACACACACACATACATATATATGTATATGTATATACATATCCGTATGTATGGCAGCTAGGTGGTGCTGTGGATAGAGTGCCAGGCCTGGAGTCAAAAAGACAAGTCTTCCTGAGTTCAAATCTGGCCTCAGACACCTACTAGCTGTGTGACCCCGGCCAAGTCACCTGGTTTGCCTCAGTTCCTTGTTTGTAAAAGGGGCCAGAGAAGGAAAAGGCAAATCACTCAACTGCCTTTGTCAAGAAAAACTCTAAATGGAGTCACAAAGAGTTGGACATGGCTAAAACAAATGAACAACAGCAACAATACATATATATATATATATATACATATATATACACATTTTATATGTATATATAATATATATATGGGTGTGTGTACATATGCATACATAAAAACACATCAAGAAAGGAAGCATTGATCTCAAAAACATATATATATACGTGTGTGTGTGTGTGTGTGTGTAACATGTATAGCATCCACAAGAAGAGATTGTGGCAGAGTAATTTTCTTATCCCTTTTTCACAATATCATCAAACTACTAGATCAGGGGAAAGTTATGGATTTATTTCACCATACATTAACAAAGTGTTTGATAAAGAATCTCATTGTATTCTTGCAAAAAGTTAGAGAAATATTCACTAAACCAGTGCTCTCCAAGGTGGGAACTGAGCTGAGAAATAACTCCAGAGTGTGGCTTGACATCCAAGAGGTATGTGATCAACCAAAGGGAGAGTGAGAAGATGGGACACATCCACCACCATAGTCAATCATAAGATTGTCTCCAACACAGTTCTACCCCCTAACTCCTTAAGCAGTTCTCCATTCTGCCCCCTCCCACATCTCCTTTCCAAGGCTATGCAACAGTTGAGACTCTAAGGAAAGTTATAACCTACTCTAGTCTGGACACCTAAAGGAGCCGTAGTAGGAAAATTTCCCTGTGGCTTCCTGAACCCCAGTAAACCCATATCTTGCCTTCCCATCACCTAAGGCTACAGCAGGTACTCTTCAATAGCTGTTTCTTAACTTGGAAACAATGATCAGCGTGTAAGCCCCAGCAACATGCAATAATAGCTATACTAGGTAACATTTATATAGCTGTGTGCTAATCACTGTGCCAAGTGCTTTAAATTTTATTGATGAAAAAAGATTGAGAAACACTTGGCTAGATGATAGTGCAATTAATGAAAGTGGAACTGGTTTTCTGACTATCTCAACTCCTCTGGAAATTTGTACTCCATTCCTGAGTTTACTGGCTCTGATAAACAAGCTTTCATCTTATCTTGCCAGGTCAGAGTCCTACCAGATGCTTCCTAGTTATATCCTCCCCAGGGCCCTACTATCTGGCCATGTCCACCCCATGAGAAACTTGGATTCCACATCTAGGTCCCTGGTTTCAGATAGGCAAGCTTTCGCCTTATCATACCTGGAACGAGGCCTCCAGGACACAAGCTGGGTGGGTACCCTGAACTTACGGGAGACAAAAAACTTGTTCAAGTATTTAAAGGGCTGCTGTGTAGAAGAGGAATTAGGTTACATTTGGCCACAGAATGCAAAACCAGTAACAATGGGCAAAAATTATAATAAAAATAATTAATGAATGAATAAGGAAGGAAGGAAGGAAGGAAGGAAGGAAGGAAGGAAGGAAGGAAGGAAGGAAGGAAGGAAGGAAGGAAGGAAGGAAGGAAGGAAGGAAGGAAAGGAAGGAAGGAAGGAAATTTTAGCCTTGATGTCAGGAAAAGCTTCCTAATAATGAGCTATCCAAAAGTGAAATGGGTTGCCTTGGAAGTTACTGAGTTCCCTTTCATTTGGATGTCTTCAAGCAGAATCTGGATGATGACCTTTAGGGTATGTTATGATGAGGATTACTTGGAGGTATAGGTAAAACGCAATGGCCACCAAGGTCACTTCTAACTCTAAAACTCTGTGATTGTTTAAAGCTCCAATAGAGATGCCACTAACATCACTGGCAACTTCTAAAAGAAAGACAAGTAAAAACCATCTATCTTCCCATCCTTGTAAAACTATTGTAGACTTTTAACTTTGAAAAAAACAAAGTAATCACAATGTCATCCCACAACGACAGAAGTGGTAAATGGTAATTCCTACATTAGCAGTGTTAAAAGTGACATAACTCTATTCTTAGAGTCAAGAGAATTGGGTTCAAATCCTGGCTCTGACCATTAGCAAGTCAAATCTCACTTCTGAGCCTTGATGCCTCGCAATGCTGCTAAGAGGTGTAAACCTTAGCGTGTTATATGAATATGGAAGCAGTGAAAAGTACAAAATAAAATACATTTTAATGCTCTTTCAGGGCACTTGTAGACAGAGCTAGAATTAAAGAAAAATGAATGTGAAAGACATAGAAATATATATGTAGTAAGCATCAACTGATGTGATTCCATAGCCAAGGCACATGACTTTTTTCCCATTGCGTGCAGCTACCAAGCACACCAAATCATTCCCCTACAGACTAGTCTAGGTATATGATGTATGAATATGCATTCATATTAGATAAATAGATAGGTAGATAGACAGACAGACAGATAGATAGATAAATAGATGAATAAATAAGTGTTTTACATTTTCTTATTTGAAATTATTTTATTTTTATTTTCCCTCACAACAGTCTCTTGAGGTAGACAAATCAGGAATTAGCATTCCAACTTGACAAATTAAGAAACTAAGTCTCAAAGAGGTAAATGATTTGTCCAAGATCACATAGCAAGTTAGGGTCAGAGTGAAAGGTAGAATACAGTTCTCTCTCCTCATCCAATGTTCTTTGAGGTCATTTCTTATAGTACTGGCTTTGGTTCCTTCCCTGTCTTTAGCCCAACCAGGAGCTATATATCTCCCTCCACTCATGTGTTCTTCCTGCCCTTGATCCATCCATGACTGTCCCTTTGCTATACTGAATTAGCGAGAGCTCTTAAGACTTTGATTCTGGGGTATAGGGTAAATCTTTCAGTGTCAGCCAGAATTACCCCATTGTATCAATAAGGCAAGATTCACAATATCAGTGGTGACCATGAATATACCTGTATAGTTCAGAATTGCAAAATATAAGAGACTCTATATAGAAGGCAAAAGAAGTAAAATGTTTATTCAGACACCGGAGGATCAAAACCCAAAACTAATAATTCCAATTTGACGTAGCAACAATTGTATCCTAAAACCAGTAAGTCCACTTCAATGTAACAGCAAGGAAATTAAAACACAATATCATAGTAAGGAGCCAAGCCATCCTGTAACTTTCCCCTCTGCTAGGGCCTTCCCATAAATACTCACTCATGAATACTAGCTGTCTGCTTGCCTGTGTCCTCTCCTCCCACAGTTCTGAGAGCCCTTGCAGTTCTCTCTATGCCCTTGCAGTTCTCTGTCTCTCTGTCTTTTTCTCCTTGGGCTGAATTCTGAGCTTAATAGCTACCCTCACCATATATATACCTTTCTTAGGGCCCGAAGGCTTCATAGCTAATCAGCAAAAGGGTGTGGGCCTGGGGCTTAGCACCTGTTAAGACAATTAGACTTTTCCCTGTTCTTCCCTTTTGGGATGCTAAGACCATCAAGTCTCCCCTTTGTTTGAATTGGTGGGAAATCTTTCGCTGTCTTTGTTTCCGGAATATTTCTTAGCACTGAGGCAATCAGGAGTCATTGACTTGTATATGATGTGATACTGGGGATGGGGAATTTTTACATGCCCAGCCTGGGTGACATCAGAGCCCTCAGGGTTCTGAACAGGATATAATTGAGGGGAGCTTGGTGTTTGACTTTTGGGACTCACTTATAGAAGGAGTGTTGAGACTCTGGGCAAGCTGTAACTGCACCACCCCCACCCCTACCCCTCCACCCCCCTTGCTTTGATAACCCAGACAGATATTGCTGCTTCTCTGGTAACTATGAACTGTGATTTGAATCAAACAAGTTCTGTCTGTTGATGTTTGTAATTTCTGTTTGTATTTGCCTTGAAGTTCTGAGGGCTGATCTTTTTCCCCTGAACTAAGTGAATGATATAAGTATATGTATGTTTGATTAAATTGAGATTGTTAACCCCTTAAAGTTGCTTTCCTTAGAAAAGCAGATCAAAGAACCTGTGTTAGCAGCCCTTGTGTGCTGGTTGTTGTTGGTTTTACACAGCCACAGTAGCTGCTAGTAGATGGTTGCTACAGCATCTAGTTAGAAAAAGGGTGTGGGCCTTTCTACCAACAAGCCTCCCCTAATCAAGCTTCCCTCAACTACCTCCACCTGAGGGCAATAAATGGGTGAGGAAGATCTTTAATCACAATTAGCACCACACTCGTATATGTCAGCTAATCAATCAATTAATAAATAAGCATTTATTAAGCTCCTACTACATGCCAGACAGTGTGCTAAGTACTGATGAACCTGACTGCAGAGTGCCAAAGGATATCCAGAATGGAAAAAAAAAGTTGAAAACCATTTCCCTGGACCATCCCTAAAATTACATCACCCCAGATAGCCTCTTTGATATTCACATTAAGTCAATCCAGCTAGTGTACCAATACCTCATCATTTCTCAGTGAAATTTTTCTTTCCCTTTCAAAAAAGAACCTGATGAGAATGTCACTAGTCCATCTTCTCTAAATAGGGAGACGAAAAAGAGATTTGGAAACACCAACAAGGGAAGACTGAGGCACCATGTTCCTTGGTCACTTCTAGGATTCCATCACCTTCCTGCTTTAATCTAAGAAACTTCTTATATTTTATACCTCTAAATGTAGAAAATGGACACAAGGGACATCTAGTTCAGCCTCCTGCCTCCAAATAGGGTCACACCTGATTTTAATCTAAACAAATCATTATCATCTTTATCCTTAAACATCTTCAGACACATTTTTGGCATTTCATTGTCACAGCCTCCTGGAGAGAAGACTGGGAACCTAGTAGTGTTTCTCCCATTTAATAGATAGATGGAAACTCAAAGAAAGAGAGATAGAGGAGAGAGGAAAAATAAAAGGGTAAAAATAAGAAGAGAGGATAGGAAAAGAAGGTTGGTTAAAACTAGTCATTAGGAAAGAAAAGAAAGAAGGGAGGAAGACAGAGAGGAAGGCAGGAAGGAAGGACAGAAGGAAGGAAGAAAGGAAGGGAGGGAGGGAGGAAGAAAGAAAGAAAAGGAGAGAGGGAGGAAGGAAGGGAATAAAATACATGGTGAATCAGATAATGAAGTCAAGCAGAGAAACCAGCCACCCTCATTCTCAGTTCAGGGTCATTGCCATTTGACTTCAATCTTTCCAGGGACTGCTAGCCAAAAAGTAGGAGGTTTCTAAACTAATTAGCTCATAAACTAATCCTTTTGTTAAGCTTTAATCATTTACAGTGTCAGTCAGCGAGTCAACGGTCATTTATTAAGTTCTTATTACGTGCCAGATACCAAACTAAGCACTAGAGATACAAAGTAAGGCAAAAACAAAAACAGTGTACAAAGCAAATGTCAACTAATGGATAGCCTTGCATTATGTGAAGAATGACATTAAACCTCTTTGCCCCAGCAACATTTGCAGGCTAGGGAGATGCATAGATGAGAGATTATCAAAGAGATCATTTAAACCGGGAAAAGGAAACACCATTATTTCACCCAAAATATGGGTGGAGGTGGGGAGAGGAAAATGGTTTCTAGGTCAGCAGTCCCTCATTGGTAAACTTTTAGTAATTGATCCCCTCCATCCCCCCACATGCTTTCACCCTGTTCCTAAATGAATTTTCAACAATCAAGATTCCATGAGAAAAGCAGAATATATATGATCCAAAGTATCATGCACATACACACCATTCTATTGGCAAGGCAAACAATTCTGAATATTAAAAGTAAGGCAACACATTCTGCCACATCTTTTGTATAAAGACAGCTGATGCTGCCTGAAAGTTTGGCACCAAAAGGCCAAGTACCATATTTTCAGCCACCCACACACCAAACCCTATAATAACTACAGACTTTAGATGTGAAATTTCCAGACATTCACAACTAAGGACGACTAATAGTAATGTTTCTTTCATGTACTTCCTTCCCAACCAGGGCAGTTTTTCAACTTTAGTATCTCATGGATATAAACTGGAGAGAAGAAAGGGTGCTCCATTGCTATTTCCGCCAGATGTCAAATGGTGGCTATTTAGTGAAACAGAAAACCCCACTTTGCACTTCTGTTCCTTTGGGTGGTGTGTGCTCAATGTGACAAGAATTCCTTGCAACTAAAGTGCTGCTACCAGAGTATGAAAGTGACAATGGGGCTTCAGGAAAGTCTGTTCACTGAAACAAAATATTGCTCTTTTTGCATTCAGTCAAAATGTAAATTTTGCTTCTTTTCTCACAGTATATATAGCAAGAAATATACTGTAGCTACAGTCATCCTTGGTTAGTAAAGAATATTGACACATAAGGAATATGTCATTATATGTCATATAATGTTAATATATTGTCATATGTGTCATATGTCAATGTCATCAATATATTATAATGTGTCAGCAATAACACATCATTACTAAGTCATTATTTGCCAAATCTATAGGCTAGTATTCTATCTAACAGGCAAATACTCTACAATTTGTTTAAGTGTGGGTTTTGGGGTTTTTTAAGGCTTATAAGGTATAAATGCAAGGTAGGGAGAGCAGACAAAGAGCTAGGCTTAGAGATGAAAAGACCTGGGTTCAGATTCTTCCTTAGGTACTTACTAGCTGGGTAACCCTGCACAAATCACTTAACCTCTATGTGACCCAGGCAACTTCCTAGAACCTCTCAAGTGAAAAGCCATAAAGTTCCTACCACTGAAATCACATATTCCTTTATAAAGTATGGAGCATGAATTACTTAAGGCATTACAACAAGAAAAATTCTCATTTTCACCAATATCATCAGGTGCAATAAATTCAATCAAACAACATATATTAATTAAGTATTTACATGAAAGCATGGATATACAGGGACAAAAATGAAATAGTCCTTGCCCTCAAGTTCTTGTTTTTGGCAGGCAGTACGTGAATGAACAAATGGATAGAGACATACATAAATACATACATAGACGGAGATAGAGATAGCTCCCTAGATACATAGATAGATGTAGTAGATAAATGGTAGATAGATACATAGACACATAAAGACAGATATATAAAGATAGCTCAGTAGATGGTAGATAGATGTATGAAGATAGGTAGATAGATAGTGGATACATAGAGCAAGATGGATAGTAGTTTGAAAATGGAAAAACAAAACATTAACATCGGAGGCAGAGGTTCCCAAATTTATTTGGCCTACTACCCCCTTTAAAAAAAATTACTCGGCGCCATCCTGGAAATTTACTTTCTTTAACCCCTTAACAATTTTTTTTTTTTTGAAATTTACATCATTTAAAAATATATACAATTTTTAAAAAAATAACACATCTTAAATTTGATAATTTATTGTAAACTTGTAGGTTTTTCCCCATGTTGAAATTTTGATGATGCAATATTTTATCATGTAACTGTATAGTATCATAGTGTAAACGTGTCATTACATACACATATTCCTTCCAACGCATGCTGGATTTCCCAAAAATGTGCAACACGCTCACCTGCCAACATTTGTTTGTTAAGATCTATCAGCAGACTTGACCACTGATTGGTTATAACATTATTTTGTATGTTTAGTTGGAAAATAAAGTAATCACTATGACTTTAACTCTGTTACACAACAGATGAAACATGTACGAATGGTTTTCAAATTTTTCTTATCTTCTCTTCTTTCTTTATACTTCTTGTTTTTGTCTGAGTTTTTTTTTTATTGTTTTTATTCAATGCCCCAACTGTACCCGAGGCTACTATCGCCACCCCCTGGACCGTTCCAGCACCCCCCCAGGGGGTGGTATTGTCCACTTTGGGAACACATGAGGGGATCAGAGAAGGCTCTACTGAGGGGATAGCATATGAGCTGGGCATCAAGGGAAGATAAAGATTCTGAAAGGTAGAGATTGGCAGGTGGTACATTCTCAACCTGGGGAATGGTTTGTTCAGACATATGGAGTTAGACAAGGGGTGACTGAGTTAAAAGAACAAATTTTTGACTGAAACATGGTGTGCAGGAAGGTAAGTCATATGAAATGAGACTGAAAATATGGGTTGGATCCAGATTGTGGCAAGCCTCATATGGCAGTTTGAAAGGTTTATATTTTATTCTGCAGACAATAGGGAGTTATTGAAGGTTTTTTTGTTGTTTTTTTTTTTTTTGCAGGAGAATAATATGTTCAGTTCTACACCTTTAAAAAATCATTTTGCTCTGCGAAGGATAGATAGACAAGAGAGACTGAAGGCATGGATACCAATTAAGAGACTATTCTAATACATTATTATTAAACACATAAATTGACCCATGGATAAATGAAAAAGGCATTTATTATGTACTTACTATGCACCAGGCCTAAGTGCTGAGGACATAAATACAAGCAAGTATCTTTGAGGTCCCTGTCCTCAAAGAGCTTACATTCTTTTTTTTTCCATTTTTTTCTTTTACCTCCCTAATTTGGCTTTTAAAATCCTCCTTTAGCTCTTCCAGTAATGCTTTTTGGGCTTGAGACCAGTTCACATTCCTTTTTGAGGTATCAAATGTGTATATAGTGTCATTGCTATCCTCTTCCAAATTGGTATTTTGATCATGTCTGTCTCCATAAAAAGAATCAATGGTCCTCGGTTTTTTTGTGTTCTTCTTCATGTTGGTTTGCCTTTTCCTGGCTTTACAATGAATTTCTGCTTTTGGGGCTCAGGGCCCTCTGTCCCAGGTTTCTTATTCTGGGGATTGTGAGTCTAGTTACTGGCTTCGTGAATTATAGCCTTTGGTTTCCTGAGGTGTGGAGGAGGGCTCTGGCTGCATGAAGTCTCTTCCCCTAGGGCTGCTCTCCAGCACTGTTGCTCTTCAGCAATGGTCTCAGCTGTTTGTTGTTTGAGCTGGTATCTAGCACTTCCCCTGGGGGTACAAGGGTACATGTGGGCTCATGGTGTTGACCCCTGCTGGCTCTGCCCCTCTGAGACTCGGAAACTTCCACTACTCAGCCACTGAAGCCCCACTTCTGTCTCCTCTATTCCAGCATTTTTCCAGGTGTTGGGGGGAGTAATTAGAGCCATTTACCTGGCCATTACGTCTCCCAAAAGTTCAAGAAGACTTTTTCACACCTTTGGGCTGCAAGCCTCAGGAGTTGATGTCTCACGGGCCTCTCATAGCTTCCACAGACTGCTGTCCTGTGTTGGCAGGCCTGGGGATCTCCGCCATGCCCAGCTTTCTCCCAGCCTGTCTCGCACGTTGGTTTCTGCAGCTGCTTCTGCTTTGGTGCTGTCTGAAGCAGCTCCACATGCCAGGGGTTCTCCCAGCCTACAGATTCATCCCTTCGGCCTTTTGGACTCTCCTGGCTTGGAAATTTGCCTTACTCAGACTGCTTGTGGTTTCTAACTCTCTCAAATCTGCTCAGATTCACTTTTTTATAGGAATCTGACAGAACTTGTGAGAGAGCTCCGGTAAGATGCTATTTTCACATGGCCATCTTGGCTCCGCCCCCAAAGACCTTACATTCTAAAATGGACTTGGAAAGGGAAGTAGGCAGCAGAAGCTACACTAGTGTCAGCATGATCTATGATATTGGCAAGTGAAGTAGTAGGCTGGTTCCGAGCTAAATAAAGTAAAAGTTGACCTATCAGAGCCCTGTATCCCAGGAGCAAGAAAAGAAGAAGAAAAGCTGGAGTGCAGATTTAGAAATGACTGGAAAGTAGAGGTGATGGTGGTGGTGGTGGCCTAATTCCAGGCAAAATAAGGTGAAAATTCACCTATTAGAGACAATGACCTTAAGTATCTCACATTCATGGTCAATTTAGCAAAAATGTTGCTTTTGGTCTCTGAGTGGGGATAGAACCCACCATCAGGGCATGACTAAAACTATGGGCTAATGCCCAAGGCTTTTTCAAAGAGCAAGAGCACAGAAAGAAGATGGTAATTGGCACTGAAAAAGTTTACTGTAGCCTTGTGGCTACTCTCCCTTTATAAGACTGTGATATCCAGGTTGCATTCCCTGGCCATGAGAAGGCTCAATGCTCAGGGCCAGCTGTGAATGTAATGAGAAAGAAAGTGTTATTGGAGCACAGCAACCAACTAATTCATCCATAGTAGGGGGAAGAGGGAGATGAACTTGGATGTATGTTCCAGATTGTCAAAGAGATGAGGACCTAAGTAGCTCTCAAGAAGAGCAAGAGACTAGGCAAGAACTCTGAATGCCAAAGCCACTCAAACTAAGCAGACATTGACCGTTCAAGAGGTTTGTCTGCAAATGGATTATAATCTCGTTGAGATTGGCTGGAGGAGGAACCAAATTCTGTGGTTTTGTCTTGCTTTCAGATGAAAGGAAATGTGGATAATTGAATTGGGTTTATTTTTTTGAGATTCTGGATTCCACAGACTAAAGAGGGCTTGGAGCTGACTGGTTTAGGAAAGAGATATGGGTAGCCCATTGGTTTTAATTCCTTTTCATATTTTTTATTTTAAAACTATATATAAATATGCCACACTTTTATGAGTAAATACTATTAAAACAGCAGAACAGAAAAAAAGGTGTTTTCTAGTGGATAATGGTAGGGTCCAACATCTCATTGAATAAATCTATACCTTACATTACCTACACTTTATATAATCTAAACCATCAAATTAACAAAATTAATGCAGAAGTTGTTTGTCCTTTGTTTTCAAAAAAGATCATGACATTAGGGAGGTAATGCCATGACTGGCAAGTGAATCAGATTTAAGTGAGGGAGGGCTGTGCAAAATCACCAGCCTCACTTTCTCCTCTGGAGCCATCTAGGTCCAGTGGTGCAATATAGATCAGGACAATTGGGGATGGCCTAGGATGCAGTGGGAGAGGTCTCAGTTTGACTGAGGCAATGCACATTCAGTGATTAAGGCCAAATAACAAATGAGGCAGAAAATGACCTTTTTGAAAAAGAGGGCAAGGAGGACCCCCATAGCCCACCAAATGCATGGTGGAGAAGTCCAGAGTCAGAAGCAAATGCAAAAGTCACAAAAGAGGTGGAAAAAAAAAAAAAGCAAGGGGAAAAAGGTAGTAAGCTTCCTGAGTCAGAGGGAGCTTGGCAGTTGAGCCAGAGCTCCCTCTAGTGTTGGGTTGAAGGAATAACCACTTGGACTGAGCAGACAGAACATGGTCCTTTTCACATACTTAGATGGAAAACTCTCAAAAAATTGAAATTCTAGGAAAATGTAGAACTCAAAGGAAAACAGGTGAGTTCAGTTAAGCAATCTTATTAAAAGTAATCCCAGACAGACCCACTAAAAACCATTTAACAACCAAGGGGCATGCCATAACCTAATTCATTTCTCTGGTCATGACAATAAGAAATTAAGTAAAGTCAATGCATTAAGCACTTAAAGTGGCCTGGCCACAGCCCCTCCCAAACCAGGCAGTCCTTAACTTCTTCTGTTCTGCAGAATAGACAAACTCAAGAATTCAAAAAACACGGTTTGGATGCTTAGATCCTTTTTCTGTAAAAAACCACAGAGTCCAATATTCCCTCAATTTTCCCACAGAGAATTGGTCCAGTCTTCCCCAAATTTACTCCATAATAAGCCTTTGGCGCATTATGCCCTGATTACCTAAAATGGGGGCACCTACATGGCAGATGCCAGCGGCTTGCTTCTGAGAGAGGACATTCTATATTTGCTTACCCCATGGTTTGGAACAGCCTCTTTTTATTGGCTATGGAGCTGGAACTGCCTATATCTTTAAGTCTACCTAACCAAGGCACAGTTGCTCTCTCTTTCCAGTGACACCCAGGGGTAAAAGATTTATTCGCTCATAGCTAGGGCCCCAAGCAGTAAGCTCAATGGAGAAAGGCCACCTTCCCCTCCTCTCAGGCCTTATGGCCCTAAGAACTGGCCTCAGGGCTTTGGTCTTTTTCTGCCCTTTTCACTTCTATGTATAGAAACTGTACTCTAGGACCTGGGAGCACATTCCCTCAGGATCTTGGAGACTTTAATTCCAGCCTAGATGTTGCAAATAGCCCAACAAGGAAACCGTGAGAAGTCAGGCCCCAAGACATAAGACCAGAGGAGGCTTTGGAGTTGGAATCCAGTGGAACTAATACTATGTAGGAACTAAACTGAATTGTAAACCTAATCCCTCTCCCTTTGCTGGATGCCAAAGTAGAGTAGGGGAGATTATCCTCCCCAGATGTTGGGGGGCAAATGTTTGTATGTTTGCTCTTATTATACCTTTAAAGTAAATATTCCTTTGTAAAAAGATAGTCTGTTTGATAGGTAGTTCAATGGACCTAGGGTGCTTGGATCCCCAAAAACTGGAGGAACATAATCAGTGGGAGTTTGAACCAGTGATAGAAATAGAGAGCCCTGAAGGCAATCCCCTAATGATGAGAGAGAACCCTGAGAAATATAACACACCTGGTCCTTAAACAAGAGGCCAATGTAGTCATTGTAATGATTCCAGTCATGGCCAAACCTCGAAGAGGTTGCATCCACTCCATTAAGGTGACCATAGAATGTTGGGCACCCCAACTTGTTTCTGTCTTTTTTTGAGAACGATTCAGGCCCTCAACTCCACCAGGGATCTAGATAAGACACGTTCCTCCCGTTGCTGCTCATTCTGCAGCTGACCATGCTGGGAACTTTCTCTGGCTGTCTTCCATTCCTGGAACTCTTCCTCTTGCCTCAGTTCTATTTCCTGATTTCCTTGGCCTCTTGTAAGTGCCAATTAAAGAGCCTTTCCCCACCCCTCTTAATTCTAGTGCCTTCTTTCTGTCAATTATTTCCCATTTATCCTATATATAGATTGTTTGTATTTATCTGTTTGTATCTTTTTTCTCCCCCATTAGACCATGACCTCCTTGAGGGCAGGAACTGGCTTTTGCCTCTTTTTGTACTCCCAGCACTTTTAGGGCAGTACCTGCTACAGAGTAGAGGCTTCATAAATGTTAATTAATTGATTAATTGATCATTCTGTTCTGGCTATATCTTCCACTTCTCATTGCCATATAAGCCTACTCATGTGCCAGAGGCCCAACCTAGCTATTGAACTCTTATCACAGGAAAAGTTTGCAGGGCAGGAAGTAAATTTCCTCCATGCTGATGATCATTTTGTCTGTTGGTCCCCATCTGTCTTTTCTCTGTGAAATGCCCACATCCTCCCCTACCTTTCCCCAGACTAATCCTAATCCCAACTATTCTTCAGCTCTTTCTGATGGGGTACAGTCTCTGGGAGCCCCCTTGAACTCTCCTTGAATCTTCCCACTTGATAAGGCATTTGTCTGAGAACATAAGCCTTTCATTATTGCTAGGCCCAAATCTCTATGCAAGGTTACTCTTAACCTAACCTAGCCCTCCATTGTCTGGCTACTTCCCACCCTTGATCCTATCAAATACCTATGCCCAAATCTGTTACTCTAAAACTAGCCTATCCCTCCATTGCCTGCCATCCCCAGGTAGCCTTCAGCTATTTCCCACACTTAATCCCATTGCTGGAGTCTTGACCTCTAGTTGCACCAGTCCCATCAAGATCCTCCTTAGATTCTTCCTCAAGACCCTCCCTAAACCCCTCCTCCCATCACCCCAGAACCACCCCTAGATCCCTCCCACAGTCTTTTTCTATATATTATCCATCTGGCCTACACAAAGGTGCTCAGATTCAATTATAGCTCAGCAGATTGAATCTGGCCACTTCTACAAGTGTCACAAATGGGGAGATTTCTTAAGACTCTACCCAATATGGCAAATCTTTAATAAACTTTGTTTTTCTCTTTGGCTGAGAGAAGACTTGGGTTGAATTCATTCAGCAGGCCCCGGGGTGTCAGTATTTTGGGCTCTCAAGTGCCCCTAGACCTCATCATTTCCATGTTCACCCACTAAAAGAAGCCAACAGGATGGTAAGCTTTGGATCAGGGGCAGAGCCACATCACTATCCATACCTCTGTCTCTTTCTCTCTCTCTCTCTTTCTCCCTCTCTCTCTCTCTCTTTCTCTGACACACACACACACACACACACACACACACACACACACACCAACTAAACCTTTTATATGCACAAGGAGCTTTTATTTTAAGAATTCCAAAGGTTTTGCAGACATCCCACATTGTGCAAAATTTAAAGCATTTTATAAATGTTAACTATTATTATCATTACACTAATTACCTCATGTTTCTATGTACCTTCAGTTTCTAATTCATATAAATATGAAATGCTTAAACAAAAGGTATGGGCCTCCCTGCTCAACAATATGTCCCAGGGTATATTTTCTGATCCCTTCTCTTCACACCTGACAAAAATAATACTAGATCTGACATCCTGAATGACCCCATCACAACTGTCAGAAGAGACATTTTGTGAGAAAGTATTATTAATAACTAATATCTTTGGGAGATTCAGAGCTCCTCCCTTCTTCAAAAGTCCTGACTTTAAGTCCAGTTTTTTTTGAAGAACATTGACTCTCCTTGGTCTTGGTCAGAGTCCACCCAACCTTGCAAGGAATTTAATCTAGGGTGAGGAAACCCATTGCGTTCTACTCAAATTTGTCTAAAGAGCCAGAAGACTGGTCTCCCCCAGGAGAGTGGTCCCAGTAGAGATAACTTCTCTGCCCTGAGTCTATTCTCAACCCCCATTGAAAAGGCTATACATTCTTTGAACTGATAACCTAAAGCTATAAGTAGTCTGGTATAGAGATAATTTTCCTGTCCAAGAGACATGCAGCCTTTCATTCTAATGTAGCCCAACTCCAATCCCATTAATCAATTAGATTTGATTGTTGTTTGATGAACCACCTATTGTTTGGAAGGGTTTATAAACTGTGAGTCTGACACCATGATGGTCTTTGGTCTAAGAGAAAGGGCCAAATGACCATTCTTTTATTAATAACCTGCTAGCTTTATTAATAAAATGATTAACTTACCCAGGAACTATGTCTCTTGAACCTTTTTAAAGTCACAATTTTTAATATATCTTTTAAAAAAGATATTAAAGGTAGCCATTCTCACACTTACAGGTAAGGATATAGACAAAATGCCAGTTGGATCCAAAAGGCCCATCCTCACTATTACAGTGTGTTTGCTAGTTAACAATTTTCATCACAGAGCAAACAGATTTTTAAAACAGATTTTTTTGTCCTAGCATGCTTGCAATAAAATTAGGAAAAGCAGGTATGAAGAGACTGCACAGATTCCAAAAAAGTATGTGCTCAATTTGTGTTATTTTAAGCCCTGAAACATAATGTAGCTATGGTATATACTGAAAAGGGGGGGGGGAGGGAAAGGGAGAAGTCAACTCTAAGCAACCACAAAAATCCAGCAAAGGGATGATTCCTTTCCACAACTGCAATTTTCTTATATTTTTAAATACACTCTCATTTTGCTTCTATTGATGTTAATTTTTCAGCTCTGTGATTCCCTCCCCTGCCTTGGATTTGCCCACCAGAAAAAAATACCTAAAGAAATAGAAATTTTCCTACTGTGGTGAGGCTCGGGTGCAGGGGAGATGTTGAGAGTGGGAACCACCAGGGCCTAGGTTCACCCAAGTAAAAGAGAAAAAGATAAAAATCCACTCACTAATATTTCTTAAGTGTAAACACAGTAAAATGTTTAACAATCACAGCAGAAAATAATAAAACATAACCAAATAGGAAGTCATGCTTCAGAGGTTAGTCATGACCACATTAAATCCTTTCTTAGGTGTGGGGCCTCCAAGACTCTTCCATTAATTTTTTCTCAGCATGAAAAACATGTAATCCATTATATGAAGGACAGCTCCTTCTTGTCTCTTACTCTAATAGAGATCAGGTGGTAAACAGAAGAGAGTGATCCAGACCTCTTCTGTAATGGAATTCCAGTTGATTCCTCTTACTAACAGGATAACATACTAAAAAGCAGAAATATCACCTTGACAACAAAGGTCCGTATAGTCAAAGCTATGGTTTTTTCAGTAGCAGAGTATGACTATGAAAGTTGGACTATAAGGTATAACAATGTTGCTTGCAGCTGCTGTGAAGGTGTAAGACCAACAACACCGGCACACAGGAGGGCTGTTAGCACAGGTTCTTTGATCTCCTTTTCTAAAGGAAAGCAACTTTAAGGGATTAACATCATTCACTTAGTCCAGGGGGAAAAAGTCAGCTCCCTGAACTTCAGAGCAAACACAAACAGAATTTACAAACAGAAAAAATAACACAAATCAACAGACAGGCTTCTAACTATCTGACTATAGTAATACATACAGTCCAGAGAGAGAAGCACCAAAATCTGGGTTTCCAAAGCTGGGGGGCTCCTTAACAGCTACCCAGAGTCTCATCTGGCCAAATCACATGAACACTCTTCCAATGAGTAAGCCCCAAAGCAAAATGCTAACCTCAAAGTATACATACCGTTTCCAATTAAAGACTCTTGATTCAATCAAAGACTCCTGATTCAAACAAAGGCAAGACTCAATCAAAAGCACCTCATTGCCTTAGTGCTGAGAAGCACTCCAAAAGAAAAAACAGCAAAAAGTCCCACTTTGCTTGCCATTACATAAGGAAAACTGCCATTACGTAAGGAAAACTGAGTGCCACAGAATCAACGCTTTCAGATTGTGGTGCTGGAGAAGATTTTAAGAGTCTCTTGGAACAGTGAGGTAGTCAATCAGCCGATATTTAAAGAAATTAATTCAAGCTATTCACTGGAAAGTCAAATGCTGAAGCTTAAAGACTTTGGCCACATAATGAGAAGATAGGATTCATTGGAAAAGACCTTAATACTAGGAAAGATTGAAGGCAAAAGGAAAAGGTGATGACGGAGGATGGGATGGATAGATAGTGTCATGGAAGCAACAAACATGAACTGAGACAGACTTTGGGAGACAGTGAAGAATGAAAGGGCCTGGCATGCTATGGTCCATGGAGTCCCAAAGAGTCAGACATCAATGAACAAGAACCACCAGGAAGCATTTCCTGGCATTTAAACTAAATCTGTGTTATCATTTAAACTTGCATTCATTAATTTCATCATCTGATTACCTGAGAGCAATTTGAGTATTATCCCCTTATAATATAATTCTTCCTCTTCTCAAAAAATTATTAAAGAGCTTTTCAGCATTTTCTTAGTGTGGTATAGTGGATTTGGATTTGGAGTCAGAGAACAAGGTTTTCAGTTCTAGCTCAATCACTTACCAGCTATATGTGTGACCTTGGTCATTGTCATTTAACTTCTCTTAGACTCAGTTTCCTTATCTGTAAAATCCTGTGCTCAGCACTACTTAGGCCCTTCCTAACTAGGTTCTTTCCTACCTTTGGGGTCTTTCTACACTTTATCCCTCTCCCCACCCTCAGCTGCTATGGCCTATTTGCTATCCTCGAACACAAGCCTCCATCTGCCTACTCCATACCTTTCAGCGTCCATCATCCTGTACTTGGAAGGTTCTCCCTACTCTCCTCCACCTCCTACTTTCTGTGGCTTCCTTGAAGACTTAACTCAAATCTTACCTTCTGCAGGAGGCCTTTCCCAGTTCTCCTCCTCCACCCTACTCCACCCCCACTGCAGCACCTTCCCCCAGATTGGCTCCCATTTACACTGTATACGTCTTACATGTACATAATTATCTTCACATCACCTCCCCATTAGATCCTTCAAGGCAGGGACCAAGTTTTTTCATTTCTTTATATCTTCAGCATTCAGCATATTGCCTGACACATAGTATTTGCTTTGTAGATGCATGTTGACTGATTGACTAATTAAAATGAGGTTAATAATACTAGCTAATAGAGTCATTGTGAAAAAAGCATTATATAAATCTTAAAGTTCTATTTAATGCAGATTATTTGTTAGGCCAAAGAACTTCAACTATTTTTGCTTTCCTTATTAATTTAATTTTTTATCCTTTCGATCATTTTGTTCTTCTATATTTTTCTCCAACTTTTCCCAGCATTCTTTTTAAAATATGAAGGAAAAGAAGTTGACATAATGCATGATACAAAAAGCTAACATAACAAAGTCCTGTTCAATAATACTAATAAAGACTCACAATTATATAGCATTTTAATGTATACAAAGTATTTTCCCAATAACCAGGGGAGGTATAGGAATGTGCTAAAGTTAGTTTATCTAAACTTGGGAGAATCAATTGTTAAATTTTCAGTGTGAGCATTTACACCTCAAAACTGGGGTTTATTGTTTTGTTGATTGTCCAGACTTAAGAAAGTGTTGATAATACAGATTACACTTGAAGGTGGGTTGTGAGCACTTGTTCATTTTTTTTTTCAGAGAGCCAGTTGTTAGACATTTGCCCAGCACACCAATGCCAACAACCCTGCAAAGTAGTTAAGTATTTTTTATCTCCATTTTACAGATAAGGAAACTGAGAGACTCTAAGAAGTTAGGTGACTTGCCCAAGGTTTAATTTTTGCATAAATTGGATTTAAGAGCTGCAGAGTTGCCTGAAGTCATAGGCCTCACCTCTCTTCCAGAGTCATCACAATACAGAGGCAGGACAGAATCAATGCCACTAGTAATGGCTCAAGAGGCAGTGGATGACCTTGGCGTCTTCAATGTCTAACCAAGCTCTAAGTGCTCCACAGTGCCTGCTTCAGCTGCCTTCATGGCCGCTGGAACAAATTCTTTTCATCTGCCTGTTCCACCGGGGAAAGTCTTCACATGCTTGGGGTAGACATGCCCCTAATTCATCAACAGGTCTGAGACCCCTCAGTTACCCTCAATCTGGTTTAGCCCCATCTGCTGAAATGGTTTTCTAGGGTGTGGCCACTGAACATGCTATAGTTTCTTGGAGCCACAGGTGAGGGTTTGGTGGATCAGGTGAACACCAAAGGTGGAAATCAGCCCTGAAAAGGGCTCAGCAGCCTTCAGGCCAGAGGTACCAGTCCTCCCTGAACACACCCTACACCCCTACACCAACAACAATCTAATTCCTGCTTACATTCCTAGTCTTATTTCACTCTCCTCTCTTTCTTTCACACACCTTACATTCTAGGGAAATAGCTAGTAACTGTTTCCCAGCCTCATCCTGGTCTCTTCTGCCCTCATGCTTTCCCATAAGTCATTGCCTATGCACTATAATGCATAATGCATAGATCTCCACTTGTGGAAGTCTTTTTCTGCTTTCAGTGACTGACTGAAATGCCTTCCACCTTGTCCATAAAGTTCTTACCAGATAAAATGGATTTGCTCCTCCCAAATTTCTTCTAGCACTTTTTCTGAACCTTTCCCAGACCTGCCCCCACTCCATGTACCCCTATGAAAGTTACAGCCAGGTGGAGTCAGCATCTATTCAGAACCACAGCTCACAAGCCCCCATGCAATGTTTTCCCTTTTACCAGACCAAACCAAAGGACACATTAACTCAAAGCTTAGGCGTTTAACCCAACAGAATATCAGATGAATTAAAAAAAGAATGACTCCTACACACGACCACGCTTCCCCACCAAATCCCACAGCACTACTGGACTACTCCCAGTGTGGTGTCCCAGCTAGACGTTTCACTGCCTCTGAACACCCAGAGGAGATGTTAATGTCATCTGGTGGCCTCTTTCTCCAATGAGCCGCCATCTGCTGCTTCTCGGCTAAACTGCTACTGCCATCTGGAGCTTCTCCATTGAACTGCAGAATTTACACACTTCTGCCCTACCAGGGACTCTTCTTTGGTGAGCCAGACCATAAACTCAGGGCTACTTTAGGTCTTCTGTGATACAGATCTTAGCCACACCCATCCAACAAGCTTATCTCTTTGACAACTCTCCTTGCCCCTCAGTGGGAAATGCCCAGGCCTACTGAATATTTGGATTAGGGTAAGTAAATTATTTTCCACTCCTATCTGACCCCTTTTTGTTAGTACTAGGCCCATACTAGAGGTGGCTAAGTGGCATAGTGGATCGAGCACTGGGCCTGAAGTCAGGAAGAACTGAATTCAAATCCTACCTTATATACCTACTAGGTGTGTGGCCCTGGACAAGTCACTTAATCTCTGCCTCAGTTTCCTCAATTGTAAAATGGGGATAATAATGATGATAGCACCTTCTTCCCATAGTTGTTGTGAGGATTGAATGAAATAGAATTTGTAAAACACTTACTTTGGAGAGAGAAAAGGCCGATATGTGAATCCTATCTGGGGGTGTGGCTGTGGAGGCAGCAGGCCATAGTAGGCACTTAATAAATGCTTGTTCCCTTTGTTCCTTCCATACAAATTACCCAAGAGCTTCACTGAGTGAGACTGGAGGCATAGGATAGAGCTAGTGAACATGGTGCAGGATTCCTGTGCCTGTACACTTTGCTTCCCTCCATACGTGCTGCAAATGTTATCAGTTCCTTATATATTGTTTTTCATCATTATATCCAGTGCTTTGCTCCCCCGCATAATGCTATGCATATAATGGGGTTTTAATAAATGTTTTTTGAGCTGAATTAAATCTCTAGTCTAGAAGGATGAAGATCTAAGGAAAAAATATTTAAAAGTTCCCCTTCATCCCCACAATATGTTTTATGCAGGTAAAATCTGAACAAAATTAATATGATTTCTCCCCACCAAACCATAGTGGAGAGAAAAACTTTATAGCCATTGATAGAAATGGAGTAAGGGCCTGGTCACATTGACTTAGTGACAGGAATGATATTGGTCAATTGCATCTTATTGCAGTGACCTGTCTCTACCTTCTCCTATCTAACTACTTTATTCATTGCAAGTCACTAGGGAAGTTCCATCTGCCCCCAAAGTATGAAATCCTAGGTTTTTGTCCCTATATACCCTTCTCTAGTGATGGCTCAACATCATCTTTTTCAGAATTTCTTATGCACTGTCATATGCTGTCCATTTGCCTACAACCAAGAACTCCGATAATGCCTGACTTGTAAATGGATATGATGGTTCCCAAGCAAATGACTTCACATTGGGAAACAGAAATGTCTCATAAAGCTCAGCAGAGCTGTTTGGAATGAGAAGCTAGAATCTGTGTCGATTAATGGGGGTTGTTTAATGGTGCAGGAAAGCCTTGCTGCCTATTACTACTGCTTACGATTGTATTTTTCCAAAATGATTTGCAATCATTTTCAATAGTTTTCTACTGAATGGGCTTTGCACTGCAAGCAGCAATTCAGTCAATCTCAAAACTTTTGTGACGAGTCAGAAAGTCTAACTTAGGCTTCATGTAAATATAGCTGATGATGGAACAAAACCACAAGAAGTAAGTGTGAGATGTCAGAGACTGAGAAGCCATATTTAAATTACAACTATTTGTTTAAATCTATTCAAATACAAGTTTTTGCAGCATCAGAACCCTTTCCTATAACATAGTCCTTTCAGTAAAACCTTTTAAAATTATTTACAAAGCCTACCACTAATGGTACTAAGAAGCTATACTTTATAATGGATAGAAGGCTAGATTGGAGTTTGAAAAGACTAAGCTGAAGTCCTGTTCCCTACCCATAAGATCTATGTAACCCTGGGCAAGTCACTTAACTCCTTGACGACCCAAGTGACTCTAAGACTGTGTGAAAGACAACTGCCATTCTGAATTGGGAGAGGGAATTTCCACACCAGAAATTACCTCCAAAACAGAAATCACAGACCTGATTGTCTATTCATTCAGTCATGTCTGTCTCTTCATGATCCCAAAGACCATAGGATGTCAAGCCCTTCAATGCTCCATTATCTCCTAAAGTCTGTCCAAGCTCATGATTGTTGCTTCCATGACATTACCTATCCACCTCATCTTCTACTAACCCATTCTCCTTTCACCTTCAATCTTTCCCAATATCAGGGTCTTTTCCAATGAACCCTGTCTTCCCATTATGTGTCCAAAGTATTTAGGTTTTAGCTTTAGTATTTGTCCTTCCAATGGGTAGTCTGAATTAATTTCTTTAAATGTTGACTGATTTGATCTCTTTGCTGTCCAAGGGACTCTTTCCAGTACCACAATTGGAAAGCATCAATTGGGTGATGCACAGCTTTCCTTATAGTCCAACTCTCACAACCTACATGACTACTAGAAAAACCACAGCTTTGACTATATGGAGTTTGTCAACAACATGATGCCTTTCCTTTTTAGCATGCTGTCCAAATTTGCCATAGCTTTCCTTCCCAGGAGCAAATATCTTTTACTTTCATGGCTGTAGTCACCATTGGCAGTGATCTTTGAGCCCAAGAATATAAAATCTGATACTGCTTCCATTTCTTTTGCTTCTATTTGCCAGAAACTGATGGGACCAATTTTCGTGGTCTTATTTTTTTTTTAAAGGTTAAGCATCACACCAGCTTTTGCACTCTCCTCTTTCACCCTCATCAAGAGGTTTCTTAATCTTGTTCACTTTCTGCCATCAGAGTCTTATCTGCATATCTGAGATTGTTAACATTTCTCCTCACAACCTTAATTCGGACTTTTGATTCTTTCAGCCTGGCATTTTGCATGATGTACTCTACATATAAGTAAAAGAAATAAGGAGACAATAAGGTGCTTTTTCATACTCTTTTTCAATCTTAAATCGATCAGCTGTTCCATGTTAATGGTTGCTTCTTGACCTACATACAGGTTCCTCAGGAGACAAATAAAATGATCTGGTACTCCCACATCTTTGAGAACTTACCATATTTTTGTTGTGATCCACACAGTCAAAAGCTTTAGGGTAGTCAATGAAGCAGAAATAGACTTTTTTTCTAGAATTCCCTTGCTTTCTCCATAATCTAGCAAATGTTGACAATTTGGTTTTCAGTTCCTCTGCCTCTTCTAAAACTGCTCTGCACTTCTGACAATTCTCAGTTCACATATTGCTGGAGCCTAGCTTGCAGAATCTCAAGCATAACCTTGCTGACCTATGAAATGAGGGCAATTGTTTGGTAATTGAGACATTCTTTGGCATTGCCTTTATTTAGGATTGGGACACAAAATTATCTTTTCCAATCCAGTGGCCACCGTTGAGTTTTCCAAATTTGCTGACATATTGAATGTAGCACTTCAACGGTATCATCTTTTAGGAATTTAAATAGCTTGACTGGAATTCCATCACCTTTACTACCCTTATTGTTAGCAATGCTTCTTAAGGCCCACTTGACTTCTTTCTCCAGGATGTATGGCTCTAGATCAGTAACCACATCATCGCTGTTATTAGTGATATTAAGACCTTTCTTGTACACTTCTTCTGTATTTTCTTGCCACCTCTTCTTAACCTCTTCTACTTCTATTAAATCTCTACTATTTTGTCTTTCATTTTCATTTTGTGCCCATTTTGGCATGAAACATTCTCTTGATAGCTCTAATTTTCTTGAAGAAATTTCTTGTCTTGCCCATTCCATTGTGTCTTTTATTTCTTTGCATTGCTAATTTAAGAAAACCTTCTTATCCTTATTATTCTCTGGATTTTTATATTCAGTTGGGTATATCTTTCCATTTCTCCTTTCCCTTTCCCTTTCCTTCTTTCCTCAGCTATTTATAAAGCTTTGCCAGACAGTCATTTTGCCTTCTTGCTCTTTTTTATATGGAATGTTTTTTGTTGCTGCCTGCTGTACATTATTGTGAATCTCTGTCTATAATTCTTCAGGAACTCTATCTACCAGATCTAATCCCTTAGATCTATTCATCACTTCCACTTCATATTCATAAAGGATGCCATTTAGGTTGCATATACATACATATGTGTATATATATATGGTTTTATCTACTTTCTTCAATTTAAGCCTGAATTTTGCAATAAGAAGCTCATGATCTGAGCTACAGTCAACTCCAAGTCTTGTTTTAACTGGCTGTATAGAGCTTCTCCATCTTGGGCTGCAAAGTATATAATCAATGATTTCAATATTAACCATCTGATAACCTTCATGTACAGAATCATCTTTTGGGTTGTTGAAAAAGAGTGTTTGCTATGATCAATGAGTTATCTTGACAAAACTATAATAGTCTCTGCTTTGCTTCATTTTGTACTCAAAGGCCAAATTTGCCTGTTATTCCAATTATCTTTTGATTTCCTGCTTTAGCATTTCAATCCCCTTTGATGAATATGACATCTTTTTTGATGTTATTTCTAGATATTTGATTAGCTCTAGAAGATATTCTAGGTCTTCATAGAACTGAGAAACTTTGGCCTCTTCAATATCAGTGGTTGGAAAATACATTTGTATCACTGTGATGTTGAATAGTTTACCTTGGATTCAAACAAATATCATTCTGTCATTTTTAAGATTGTACCCCAATTGCTTTTCTCACCCTTTTATCGCCTATGAGGGTTATTCCATTTCTTCTAAGGGATTCTTGCCCATATTAGGGGATGTTGGACTAAATTCACCCATTCCTATCCATTTGAGTTTACTGATTGTTAATGTTTAAGCTATCTCCTGCTTGACCACATCCAGCTTACCTTGATTCATAGATTTTACATTCCAGGTTCCCGTGCAATAGTGATCTTTACCACATCAGATTTACCTTTTGTCACCAGCTATATCCACAACCGAGCTTCCTTTCAGCATTGACCCAACCACTTCATTCTTTCTGGAGCTACCATGAACAAAGCAGAATTGTAGCAGTACAAAGGCAACATGAGATGGACAGATATAGAGACCATCTCCATCCCAAATGTTCAAATATTTGTGCCTAGCCTGTGGTAGAGACTTCTGAGCTCATGTTGGATCAATCTACTACAGTCAAATACACTGTACATTGACCCCAATACTAAGATGTCATTGGGTACTCTTTAAGTATAAAGGACAAACGAGAACTTGCAGTTGTCCTCTACTCTTCCCCAGTAATATTTTGGGCACCTTCCAATCTGAGGGGCTCATCTTCCAGTGTCATATCTTTTATTATTTTAATTCTGTCCATGAGGTTTTCATGGCAAAGATACTGGAGTGCTTGCCATTCCCTTCTCCAATGGATCACCTCTGCTTAGAACTCTCTACTGTGATCTGCCTGCCTTGGGTAACTCATATGTCATAGTTCATAGTTTCATTGAATTATGCAAGCCCCTCCATCACAACAAAGCAGTAATCCAGGAGGGGCACAGACCTAAATTTCCCCCACCACCAAAAAAAGAAAAAAGAAAACTAGTGGTACTAAATAATGTAAGGCTGATTTTTTAATTATATATTTTCAAATCAATTTTATACCAAAATTAACACTGAGAATGGTACAGTGGAAAGAATATTGATTGTAGAGTAAGAAGTCCTGATTTTAAATGCTGGTCCTATGTCATCTTAGCCAAGGCACAGAACCTCTCTGGCCATTGATTTCCTCATCTGGGCCTAAACAAGATGACTCCTGAGGTTTCCTCCAGCTCCAAATTATGATTCTTGAACTATGGGATTATTTATTAATAATGAATATTTTGTAATCGGGAAAAATATTAGAATCAGTAGCTCAGTTTGTAAGATGCTTAAAAACAAATTTCGTGTCCCTTTTTCTTTTACACTAACATAGAATAGTAGGTAGAGCACTGGACTGGAAGTCAGGAAGACCTAGATTCAAATTTTGCCTCAGACATTTACTGCTGTATAAACCTGGGTAAGCCAATTAATCTGTCTGAGTCTCAGTTTCCTTACCTATAAAGTAGAGGCAGTGCTACTTATGATAATTCTAAACCTTAAAGTAACATAAATATGAGTCATTAGAATTGCTTTCTCATATTTTTCAATAGAATGCAGATAGTATTGTAATTCATGACACATAGTAAAAGTGTAGTGAATGCTTATTTATTAATTGATCTCGAGTATAGAAGTTTTGCTTGCAAATGCCTCTGGACAATTCAGTGATTGATTCAAGACCAATAAGAAGCTACCTTTTTAGTCACATAGTCATTTTTTCACCAATCACTTGTGGTTCTTTACATCAGCTGAATGACAGCAATGGACAAATGAATGAACAGGTTTGCTATGTATACTTGCCTGTCATTACAATTTCTTTCTTCAGGCTCTACCACTAACAGGCACCATTAAGTAGTGGTAGCACTCATATAGGTATAAGAATAACTTACAGCCAACATACATACACCTGGGAATATAAATTTGCACCTCACAAATGCGTCTTGAATGTTTGTCCAGGATTATTTGATTTTGTTTGTTTTAACTAGATTATTTGTGGTAGTATGCTATTGAGTTGCTGTAAATTGATCTCTCTATGGCAATATCAGAACCACATCCTGAGCCCCACTATAAATAACTTTCCTGTGTTTGAAGGTTTAGTTTGATTCTCAGTTTCCTGCTTTCTGGATCCCATATTCACCTTCTCTTTCTTTCTTTCCCCCACTACTAACCTGTGGGGGAGGGGCGGGTGGAAAGGGAGAAGGCAAGAAGAAATGGTCAGGTTCCCTCTGTGCTTTAAAAAAAAAAAATCACTGACCTCTACATGAGCAATGGACTGGAGTGGGGGAAACTGTGAGATGAGGCAGGAAGACTAGTCAGCAGACTGTTCCAATAGCCCAGATATGAGGTGATGAAGGTCCACTCTAGGATGACAAGCTGTGCAGTACAGAACAAGCAATACTTATGAGAGATGTTGTAAAGGTAAAAACAGGAAGACTTGGTAACAGATTGAGTATGTGGAGTGAGTTTGAGAGAGGATGGTGGCATCCTTAACAGTTATGGTTCAGTAAATGGGAGGGTTTAACGGGAGCAAAGATAATAAACTCAGTTTGAATCTCCTGTTTGAAATGTCCATCCACTTTGAGGTGTCCAGGAAGCAATTGATTATGTGAGACTAGAGAGCATGAACAGATCCCTTAGCCAATCTGAATTGGTTTCTCATCATTCTTAGGAAGGTATTCAGACCTTGTTCACAATTTATAAATGATCAAAATGTATTCTGACCTGACAAATGTACCAGGGCTAAATGGGACAAAGTAACTTAAACCTTGCCCTTAACACAACTTGACCTTTTACTTTTTTCCTGTGCTAAATATACACATATATATTTATACACACATGTATACATGTAAAGCAATATGTGGATATGTACTACATATGAGTATACAAATGGACATATATGTGTGTGGAGATAATAGATGAAGATATGGAAATGGATATGGATATAGATATGGATATGAATGTAGATATAAATAGGGATGTGGCTGTAGATATAAACATAAATATAGATATCTAGATATGGATGATATGGATATAGATATAGATGATACATGTAGATATAGATATGGATATGAATATAGAGATAAAAATATAGATAGACAGTGTGATAATGTGGAAAGAATGCTGCTTTTGGAACTAGAAAACCTCAGTTCAAATCCTGATTTTGTCACTTATTGCCTATATGACTTTGGGCAAGTTATTCCACCTCTTTAAACCTCAGTTCATGACCTATAAAACCAACGTGTTGGCCTAGATGGCCTTTAAGTACTTTACAAGTCTAAACCTATGAAATTATAATAACCTCTTTATATACATAAATGTAATTTATATGAGAAATATTTTGAAGCAAATGTCAAGAGGTTTCATCATCATGAGTTAATTTGCATTTACAGATGCTGGGTACAATGTCCCATCATTGGTTTGAAGGATATTAAACAAAATGGAAAACATGTAATTCCTATCCTTTGGGGTTTATGGTCTAAAACACATTATTTGGTCAGTAAGACATAACAACTTACTTTTAAAACCTATAGCTATACAGTTTAATATGTTGGTTAGGGTTTGGGGGGGGTATCCAAATAGTTTTTGAGGTGTGGGGAAACTTCAATGAATAGAAATCTAAAATTTACATGAAATTTGGGCTCATGTATTGAATATTCAACCTTCATGTTAAATATATGTGTATGCATATGAATGTATATACATAATACATATATTCATATATACATACACATATACATATATATATATATACATGCACACACATATATGAGAGAGAGTCATCAATCAATGGACTAGATCACCTCTAAGGTCCTTTCTAGTACTAAATCTGTTATGGAGAACTTTATATTTATCTCCGTTGCTATATCATATTAAAATTGGCTAATCAATTTCATTTGTCAAGATCCATTTGAATATTTACTTTATCATCCAATATGCTACTTTTCCCTTCCAGTTTTGGGTCATCTGCAAATCTGATAAGCATACTTTCTATGGCTTCATCCAAGACACTGAAAAATATGTTGAATAACTAGACTAATGAGAAATTCCTGGACCACTCTAATAAAGCACTACCTCCATATTAAAATCAACCTATTAACGCCTGACCTTCTGGTGAGATCATTCAATCAGTTTTGAATCCAGCTAACTCTATTATCTTGCCCACAGCTTTCCATCTTGTCCACACTTATAGCACTAATGACTTTGACACAGACTTTACCTAAATTTCAGGTATATTGCATCAAACATTTCCCTGATCTAACAATTGAGTAATTTATTAAAAAATGGAAATGAACTGAGTCTGGTATAATTTGCACTTAATGAAACCATGGTGGCTTTTAGTGATCACTGCTTCTCATTCTAAATGATCACACACTATTCCTTTTAATAATACATGCTAGAATTTTGCCTGTGGTCAAATTCAAACTCACCAGCCTATAATTTGCGCATTTTGTCCACTTCCTTTTTTTGTAAATTAGGGCAATCTTTGGTCTTCTGCAATGTTGTGGCACCTCTCCTGTTGTTTGTGATTTTTCAAAGTTCCCTGAGTGTGGCTCAGCCATCAATTCTATTAGAATCCTGGGATGTCATTCTTTTTTCTGCTTTTTTTGTACAAGACTACAAGAGCATTTCTCGAGGGGCATACTTGCTTTAACGAAATTCTATCAATAAACAAGTACTCATTAAGTGGTTACTATGTTCCTGGCTCTGTGCTAGGTACATGGGAAAGAAAGACACAAATGAAATGGCCCCTGCCCTCAGGGAACTTCCATTCTACAAGGAGAGACAACATACGTACATATAAGTAAAATACAAAATAATACAAGGTATTGTTATACAGGAAACCCCAGCAGCCTGTTAGGGGTGGGAGAAGTGCAGGGTCAGGAAAGGGCTTGTCTAGGAGGAAGCACTTGTACCAAGCTTTGAAGGAAACTGGGGTTGTAAGAGGGTGGTTAGAAGGGAAGGCATTCCTGGTATGAGGATAGCCTGGGCAAAGGAGATATAGCAAAGGTGGCCAGCAGCAAGGTGGCCATTTTGGCTGGACTATAGAGTGAAGTGATGTTGGTCCTTCATAAGCATGAAGTAAATAAATGCTTGTTGTTTGATTGATTGGAGTTAAGAATAATGAGATTGGAAAGTTAGGTTGGAGTCAGATTTTTAAGGACTTTATATGCCAAACAGCAAAGCAGTTTGTGTTTAATCCCAGAGGCAATAGGGAGTTAGTGGAGATCATTGAGCACAACAGTAACATGGTCAGACCTGTGCTTTAGGAATATTCTTTGGTACTTTGGTACAGCTACTTTGGTAGCTATGCCAGGATGGGATGAAGACGTGAAAGACTTTGGTAAGAAATGGGAGGTAACTGTGATAGTTCCAGGAAGAGATGATGAGAACCTGAACAAAGATGAGTCTGAGAAAAATAAAGTGACTTGACCAGGGTCACACAGCTAGGAAATGTGTGAGGTCCAATTCAAACTCAGATCTTCCTCATTCCAAGTTCAACGCTATGTCACCTAGCTAGCAAAGAAACCAACTATCCACTGTCACTTAGAAGACACCTTCCTGTTTATAAAACACTTCTTGGGTGCTTCAATGGAGAGTGTCTCTTCTTGCATAGTAGTCTTTCCCCTCTAACATGTTGCTTTTGGAATGAAGAAGCAAGCCATTCTAGCTAACAAGATACTGCAGAAAAGTGAGAAACCTTTATGCAAAGCACACATATCCTAGCATTGTGTGTGTGTGTGTGTGACTTTTCAGAATATCATTAGCTGACTTGTTTAACAAAATTCCCTTGGTTACTGAATTTGAGCTAGAGGGTTATTTTTCTCCTGTCCCATCTGGTGTATATTCTTCTAGCAGGACCACTTTTGAGCATGCAGTCTAAACATTATTAAAATCCCTGAAAATATAATCGCTGATACCATAGTCAAATGACTCCAATAGGCAAAAAGCATCTCTTACACTGTTCCTTCAGGAGCTCTGAGTATTGCAGGATCACAGGATTTAAAGCTGGGAGGGATTTAAAAATGAGCAAATGGGTCGAGAGGTTAAGTGACTTGCTCAAGGTCACACTGGTAGCAGCAAAGCCAGGCTTTAAACCTAGTTCTCTTACTCCAATCTAGTGTTCTTTCTACATCACATTATCTCCCTTGAACCACTTCAGAGTAGCTTAGTAACTAAATGTCAGTAATAATTCTTTTTTATTCTAGAGGCAGCTAAGGGGTGTAGTAAATCAAGTGCTGGACCTGGAGTCAGGAAGACCTGTGTTCAAATACTATTCAGATGCCTACTAGCTATGTGACCCTGGGAAAGTCACTTAACCTCTATATTCTTCTATTATCTCACCTGTAAGAGGAGAATAATAGTACTTACCTCCCACAATTGTTTTGAAGAAAAAAATGGGTAATATTTGTAAAACATCTTGCAAATCTTAAAACTCTAAATAAATGCTATTACTTTTTAAAGTGGCAAAAAGAACCAGAGCTCTGACCCTACCTCCTTTCCTTCGCAGTCTTCAACTCTATGACTCTCCCCAGTCTTCAACTCCCTAACTATTCTATAACTTGAAGATTTCGTGATTTAATTGTATTCAATAACCAAAGGTAACAAATCAAGTCAAAAGCCTTTAGTATAATCTAGTACCAAATAAGCTCAGCCTGCTGGGCAGGGAGCATATGTAACTTTATTACATAATTAGTGCAGAATGAATAAAACATTGGATATAAAAACAAATCTTCTTCCATCAATATATGAATGAAACAACTGAGTTCTCAAATAGAAAATCAGCTCCAGATCACTCTGTATGCTAAATAAACACTGATAAGCTCTCTCTCTCCTGGGGAAGATGTGAGGATCGAGTGAGATCAGGTAAAGGAAATGCTTTATAAACTGCAAGGCACCGTAAAAATAGCCACTCGATTTCTTGAAATTCTGACACTTTCATGAATCTATGATCCCGTCCGTGTGGATGGCCCTTCCCACCGACGTGTATCACAACTCTATACATAACATGACTTCTCATCATATTATCATATACAACACTTTTCCTTGCCTTCCCAGAAATCACTCCTTCATAGAAGATTCACCCAAAACATTAAAGACTTTCTATATTTTTTGAAAACACAGATATGAACATCACTCCATTCCTCACAAATCTTTTGTTGCCTGCTATTGACTCTAGAATAAAATACAACCTTCAGAGTTTGGCAATAGCTCTTCACAATATGGCTCCCACTGACCTTTCCAGCCTTATTTCATATCACTCCTCCTCAGGCACTATCTATTCCAGGAAAATAGGTCTACAAGGTGTTTCCTGTACAGTGTATTACATCTCCCATTTCCTTACTTTTGAAAAGTATCTCCTATGTCTTGAACATATTCTCTTCTCTCTTTTGTCTCTTAGACTCCCTAGCTTCCTTCAAAGCACAGCTTTTATATGAAGCCCTTCCTGTCCTCCTGCCAACACACACAAACACACACACACACGCACGCACACACACATCCCAGGTATCAGTAATCTCTACCTCCTAAAACTATTTTGCATTTATCAGTAGGTTATATCGGATGTTCAGGAAGGACTAGAACTTCTGGTGTGAGGGTTTGCCAGGCCCTTTTTCAGGGCTGCTCATCTACTTTCAGGGTCCACCTGTCACCCAACTCTTAATGTGCCTCCAAGAAGCTACGGCATACATAGCGGCCACACCTCAGTAAAACTGTCTCAGGCTAAATCAGGTGGAGGGTTGACAGGCCTCAGACCTGTTGATGAGTTAGGGGAAGGTCTACCCCAAGCATGTGAAGATTTTCTGTGATAGAATGGGCAGACGAGAACGGTTCGTTCCAACAGCCGTGAAGGTGGCCGAAGCAGGCACTGTGGAGCTCTCGGAGCTTGGTCACACGTCAAAAACGCCAAGGTCATCCACTGGATCCGGGGCCATCGTCAGTCATCCTGATTTTTGTCTTGATGCTGGACTTCAATGACTCTAGGAGAGAATGAGACTGAGGACTTTGGTCAACTCTACCTCCCTTAAATCCAATCCAGGGGTAAATCAAGACATCACCCCATGATGTCATCGTCTTCTTCAAAAATAAATGATGAACAACTTCTGAGTGTACTATGCATGGGACAGTTAGGTGGCACAGTTGATAGAGCGCTGGACCTGGAGTCAGGAAGACCGGAGTTCAAATCCAGACTCAAACGCTTACTGGTTGTGTGACCTTGGGCAAGTCACTGAACTCTATTTGCCTCAGTTTACTCAACTATAACATGAGCTGGAAAAGAAAATGGCAAACCACTCCATTATCTTCTCCAAAAAAATCCCAAATGAGGTCACAAAGAGTCAGACACGATGGAAACTACCTAGCAAGCAGTAATATATATACATATATATGTATATATACACATATACATATATTTACATATATACATATATACATATGTGTATATATATATGAGTTTCTCTCATCCTGCTATATTTCTCAGCATGAGTAATATATTTTCATGCACATTTTCCCCCACCGTGTATCATTTTCCCATTGCTATGGATTTCACCGAAGAAGTACCAAAGTGAAAAAAACTCTAATGTAATTATTTAATTTTCTCTGCAAACGAGAACATATGTAAAATGTGGCCTTCAATAGCAAAGCTATGAAGGATTTAGTGAATCTTCTTTTCATCTAGACTATGCAGGATATCCTTAGTAGCACTGGGGAATAGCACCTTAGATAATCATGGGTCTCCCTGTTTTATATTTCATTTAATTTCATTACTCAACGGATTAATAAACAATTATTTCAGCCACATCTATTATGAAGTTTAGTATCATTTTAATATATATCATATATAAATATGCATAAGCATGTGTATACATATGTGTGAAAATATACATATATGCATCTGTGTATTGTGTGTATATATACATACATGGCAAACATGCTGAATAAGGAGAGCTTTCAAAGATACATTATTTTCCTACCAAGTCAAGAGCTTTATTTAAAAAATAATAATAAATGATAGATACCGCAGATCTAGTATTTCTATACTTCTGAGTCATGTATAACTATAATGTATAGTATGTGTAACTATAAAGATGTGGAGACAGCTTGTTATAGTGGATAGAGTACTGACTGGTGTTGAAGGTCCCACATTCAAAGCCTACTTTTGATGCTCCATCTGTGTGTTTCAGGCTTGTCACAACTTCCCCAGGCTTTACTTTATCTATAAAATGAAGAGTTGGATAAGCTTGCCCCTAATGGCCCATTTCAGCTCACGATCCTATACGTTTCACTATAGAAAATCATCTGAACATCCTGCTGATTCTGTGGCATATTTTCATCAGATGATATCCCTGCTATATACATGGACCATTCTTACCAAGATGAAAAAGCGAGCATGTGGATCAGTAGTTACTGATGTCTCCTTGGTAGCTTTGTACTTTTCTGGAGGTTGTGTTCTCTCCTAGGGACCACTGTCATTGTTTGTCCTTCATTTTCAAAAAAGACTAAAGACATAGCAGGGTGATGTCTTCACTCATGCGTGAATTAGATTTAAGTAAGGTAGAGTTGCACAAAGTCATAAACTTCACTATTTCTTCCAGAGTCATCAAATTCCAGGAGCAAGACAAAAGCCAAGATGACTGGCAATGACCCAAGGATGCAGTGGATGACCCCGGCATCTTCAATATCTGACCAAGCTCAAAACATTCCACAGCACCTACTTCAGCCACCTTTGTGGCTTTTGGAACAAATTATTCTCATCTGTCCATTCTACTGGGAAGGAAGTGTTTACATGCTTGGGGTAGACAACCCCTAACTCAGCAATGGGTTTGAGGTCCATCAGTCACCTTCAACCTGGTTTAGCCCATCTGCTGAGATGGTTTACTGGGGTGTAACCACTGCACATGCTACAGCTTCCTGGAGTCACAGGTGAGAACTAGTTGAATCAGGTGGAGACCAACGGTGGATGAACAGCCCTGAAAATGGCTCAGGCAAACCCTCACACCAAAGGTGCTAGTCCTCCTGAACATTCCATACACTTCTAGAGGCAATTGGGAGCCACTGAAATAGGGAATTGATATGATCATAACTGTGCTTAATTATTTCAAAAGCACACTAAGAATGCAAAAGGAAATTCATGAATTAATAAAATATTTGTTAATTTGTTGACTTGTTTATTATTTATTGACTATAAAAACATTGATTTGGTAAAATAAAACTCTATTTTAAAAGATCTCATGAAATAAGGTGTCTCCTATGTATATGTTAAAAATTATATACAAATCCTGGAAAGATTTAACAGAAATGACTTGTTTTGCTCACCCTCTGATTCTTAATATCAAATGAGGCCCCAAAACAGGTCAAATATGCTTGCTATCCGTGTTTGCAACTTTCATGGAAGAGCTCCTGTGGAGAGTTCAGGTAAAAGAAGAGTTACTCATACATCAGAAGGTCCTCTAGATGCTCCTGCTTGAAGATGCCATTGTATTGATCAAATCGAGCCCTGGAACAACAAAGAACTTCCTACATAAGATCTATAATTACTCAAGGCCTTACTATCCACATAGGAAAATGTGAGTGACTGAAAAATGCCTCTTGTGTAGACTACGATAAACATTTAGACAAACTATAGAGCTCTTTCATCAACATAAAGGTCTTGGGTAGACATTGTAAATGGACAATGAATTGGACCTAGATTGAATAGGAGGAAGTGAGCAGGCTAAGTTGCCCTTGGGAAATTATAGGATTTAAGCTGGAAGATTGTCCTTGAAAGAAAGGACCATATACTTCACACCTTCCATTCTTGTGGTGATGTGTTACTGTGAGCTATGGAACAGTTTCTGAAGAATTGAAGTAGATGATAACCCAAAGAGTATTAAAATAGCATATGGCGGGTGAGAGCAAATTGAAGCACTTTACAAATAAATAATTATATAGAGGCGGTATAAAATATATCGTGAGATAAATGTATGATTTGAAAAATGAATGGACAATAATGAAAACAGAGCAAGAAATAAACCAATGGGCAGTCCAAGTGCTCTATTCTTATCTATGCGAAGTGAAAAGAATGCAAAGAAATTCCCCAGCACTTTGTGTGAACCCCCATGAGTAATTTATAGGAAGGCCTTAATACAGAAAGAGCAGGCATAGATGAGCAAGCCCTTTGCATTATTTCAAGGAGTACCAACACTGATGAATCCTGTGAATTGTAGAAGTATTCTGATGGATTTTTTTTTAGCATCTTGGATAGTTGAGACATTTGAAGTGCTAAGAAGCAATAGGAGCTGAAAGATAATGACTACTTGATGGCCAAACAAAAGCACTATAGATCACAAATCTGCAGGGTAAAAACGTAGCAATTATTTGTTTTGTCTTATTTCTTACAGAATGACTGTTGCATGGGTCAGGGGTAAGGAGACCCTTTGTTATAAAAGATTGTTATAGAAGAAATATTCTAACTAAATCAATGTGATTCAATTCAACAAGAATCTATTATGCATATAGAATATCCAAGGTGCTACGCTACATACTAGGAACATAAAAACAAAAACAAATCAGTCCCTGACCTCACATACCTTACATTTGACTACAGATTAAGAATTATTTAGTGATCATGGGCCAATCTTTTCAAGCCATGGACTTAATATGGCACTTTTTTTTAAGTGTTTGCTGTAAAAATATCTGTACTATATGGAGAAATATGTTCTAACAGATTCATTTCTCTTGAATTCATTTCTCAGAATCTTGGCTAATCTGACCAGATGCAAAACTATCTAATTCAATCTAAAGGTTTGAGTTTCATAGCAAAGACATAGCAGCCTAGTCCTTTTTCTCAGCAAGTGTCAAGTTGTCCCTTTGGCTAATAGTGCTTGTCTTTGGTAAGCCCTTTGGAACATTCCCCCCCCTCCGAAGGATTATGGGGGAAGGGAAGGCAGAGGGGTAGAGGAGTAAGCTTGGGAGGATCATAAACTCTCAGCCCCTATTTTATTTAGGGCCTTTCCCCATCCCCTTGAATACAATCCCGAATCCAACCTGTCCTTCAAATAATTTCTTCTCTTTCTGTATCTCAGCTAACTATATACTCACAAATCCAACCCAGATCTCAGATAATTTGTTCTCTTTCTACATCTCAGATACATACTTCCAAATCCCAATGTCTGACTTCTGCTGCCAGGGAACAGAGATCTACTGCCTCTTGGGGCACTAATAAATCTTCTTTGGCTAAGGACAGTTTTCACTGGGAGAGGTTAGAATGCTTAATAGCTATCATTTGCTGAATAATTAAAACAATGATTTCCAATCGCTCTTGGGCATGCAAATGTAGAAAAACCTCTTAGGAGTCCCATCTTATATAACTTGTTTGCTATAAATCACATAGTGTACTGCCCAACACAGAGCCAGACACATAATGAGGGTTTAATAAATGCTGGCTGATTGACAGCATAATGCTGCCTTTTTCTGTCTAATATTTCTTTGGGATTTACTAAAACTTGGACCCAGCAGCTACCTTTCCAGTGTAACTCTCCTATTATCTGTCTCTGTTAATGAGTTATAGCTACAAAACGTACCTTTATTTTATCACCTGCAGTGTGTGGAGCCGTTCTTGCATTCTAGTAGCATATGTGGGCATGGGGTACAAAAAGGCTCCCCAGAACATCTCCTGGGGCGGTGGGTTTAAAAAGCAGTGGGAGATAGGAGAGAGGAGAGTGAGAGAGCACAAAGCTCCAGTCAAATACATCTAACCTTGCCTTGATCTCTGTTTCCTTTCCTCTATGCTCCACTTGGCCTGGTTTTATGGGTTTGATGGCAGGATTACCCTCTTGGTGACTTTGTGTATAATAAGCTGGTTGTTGATGACTTGTGACTTCATATTGCCTTCTTTGCCTGTTTATTATTGGGATTTTTATTAGTTTGTATGACAATAATAATGACTAAGACCCTGCTAGTTATTTTGGTAAAGAAGGGTTTAGAAAATCACCTGTAAACCTCTCTCTTCTATGGCATTGCTCTCTTTCCTTCCCATTATACCTCTTTGACCATTCCACTGTTTCTAACATTCATTTTCCTCTTTCTGTTACACAGGCTGTGAGTATGCCTCCAATGTGGCCCTTGATCCTCTTCACTCTCTCAATATTTTCTTCCTTGATGATCTCATCCTCTTCAGTGATCAAAGCTGGGAAAATAAAAGATGACTAAAAAAGCGAAGAAAGAAGAAGAAACAAGTAATGTAGAAAACAAAGGAGTTATGAAAAGGAGAGAGAAGGGGAGACAGAGAGAGAGAGAAAGAGAGAGAGAGAGAGAGAGAGCAATCCCATCAAAGCCAAGGCAAGAGAAAGTGTCTAAGGCAGGCATGGGGAACCTGCAGCCTCGAGGCTACATATGACCCTCTAGGTCCTCAAGTGCAGCCCTATGACTGACTCCAAACTTCACAAAACAAATCCTTTTATTAAGGATGTGAAGTTTGGATTCAGTCATAGGGCTGCACCTGAGGACCTGGAGGGCCATATATGTGGCCTTGAGGCTGTGGGTTCCCTAACCCTGGCTAGGGGAGGGAGAGGCAGCAAGATAGTCAAGAGAATACTAGTGGTGGAGACACAAAGATGGATTGAAATTGTGACTGTCCTTTAGTAGCTGTATCACCATGAACAAGTCATCTAACATCTATGTGCCCAGGCAATTCCCTAAGACTTGCCTATTTAAGTAACAGATACCTTGTCAACTGCAGTTAGAGAAGGGAGTTTCCTCACTATAAGTTCTCCATCCTAACTATTCTAATTGACAAATTTCATCTTGAGTAACTCAAAAAACGCATAGGGCCAGATTAACGTTAGCAACACTTTGAGCTTATTTTGTATCATGTTTCCAAGGAACTCAAAATCTATCACATACTATCATATTTATATTCATGAGATACCTGAGGGAAAGGGGAAGAACAGGTGTGCTGGCCTCCATTTTCAGTTCTGGAAGCAGGCACAGAAAGAAAATGTGGCTTAAACTCAGCACAATTCAACAATGGCCCATCAAAGATTGTAACCTTGGTTTGTTGACTTTCCAGCTATGATTATTGCATGGATCTTTCAAAACATTTTATTTTCAAAAAGCATCATGTTTTGGTGGCTTGCTCATGTCACAGAGCAATAAGCATGTGTGCATGTGATGTAGTTTCCATTTATGAAAATCATTATATAATAAAATGTGCATAAATCCTCATGGCAATATGTTGAGGGTAAGAGAACATCTGTAATTAAATCCACTTCACAAGCACTCCATTTTTGCTGCATAATTGCAGATTTTCTTTGGACTCTGGCCTTCTCTGAACCTCTCCACACCCTTTATAAGTCAGATGCCTATTACTGCAATGATTTGTCATGATGCAAGAACGGTTTGACGAGTCAGAAAAATGCTCCTTGACATGGAAGATGATCAGTTCACAGTTTTGCCGGGGTAAATTATGTAAAAATGTAGCTACAAATGCACAAAAAGAACACTTAATAACTTCAGTTCCCTTAATTTTTTTTAATTTTGTTTTGTTCAAATGGCATTAGCTTTCTTGAGATCAGTCTCTCAGTTGTGAGATGCAAGGAAGTAGCAGCAGGGAGTCAGGCAATAAGCATTTATTAAGCACCTACTAGGTGCCAGGCATTGTACTAAGTGCTGAGGATACAAAGAAAGGCAAAAGATAGTCTCTGCTCTTGAGGAACTCACAACTTAATGGAGGAGAGAGCATAAAAATAACTACATAACAAACAAGCTATATACAGGAAGAATAGGAAATAATCAACAGAGTGAGGGCATTAGAATTAAGAGGGATTGGGAAAGGCTCTGTAGTAGGTGGAATTTCAGATGTGCCTTGAAACAGTCCCTACCCCCAAGGAGCTTGTTTCTATTGGGAAGAAAGGGCTGGGGACAATAAGTACACAAAAAATTAAGTAGAAAATATATGCAGTCATTTAGGGAGGGTGGGTAGCATTTGAACTGAGTTTTGAAAGAAGCTAGGGATTCTCAAAACAATTTATACTCATGTAAAAAATGCTCTAAATCATTATTGATGACAGAAATGCAAATCAGAACAACCTTGACATATCATTTTACACCTACCAGATTGGCTAAAATGATTGAAGGGAAAAGGAACAAATGTTAACGGAGATGTGGGAAAGTTGGGATACCAATTCATTGTTGGTGGAATTGTAAACTTATCCAACCATTTTGGTGAGCAATCTGGAATTATTCCCAAAGAGATTTTATGAGACAAAGATAAGAATAGGGAACAAGAAAATGGGGGAAACTATGCAAAGATAAAGTAGCAAGAGATTAAATATGTTTTACTGAGAATAACAAGCAAGCCAATTTTGCTAGAAGAGAGAGTTCATGAAGGAAAGAAATATGAAATAAACCTGAGAAGGTATCTGGAGTCATACTGTAAAGGGCTTCATAATCCAAATAGAGGCATTTGTATTTTATCCTAGAGGCAAAAAAGAAGCCACTGCTACTTATTCAGCATGGAAATGATACAACCAGACCTGTGCTTTAGGAATATCCATTTAGCCACTGTGTGGAAGATGGTAGAGATCAGAAGTCAAATTAAGAGCACATTGCTATAATGTAAGTAATTAGCAACAATGACCTGAACTAGGGAGGTGACTATGTGAAGGGAGAGAAGGGGAAAGATGTGACAGTCATAAGCCAAAAAGATCTTGACAAGCCAAAACAATGAGCTCAACCTAACAAGATAAATTTCAATAGAGATAAATGTAAAGTCATGTACTTAGGTATAAAAAACCAGCTTCACAAATATAAAACAAGAGGTATGGATAAACACCAGCCGTTCTGAAAAATATCCAAGCATTTGATGGATTTCAGTTAGTGAAGTAGCAACAACAAAAAAAAGTAATGTGATCTGGGATTTCATTGAGAGAGGCATCACTTCCAAGAATAGAGAGGTGAAAATCCCTCATCAGACTTCATCTGCAGTATCATTTTAGTTCTGAGTACCATGGAGCATCCAGGCAGATCAGTGTCCAAAGGAAGGCAATCAGGATGGTGAAGTACTTTGAGTCCATGTCATATGAGATTGTTTGAAGGAACGAGGTACATTTAACTTGGAAGAAGAGAAGACTCGGGGTGAAGAAGGGGGAGGAGTTTGGGGGAGAGGAAATGAGGATGTCGTATATTCAAGTATTTGAAGGACTGTCATATAGAGAAAGACCCAATTTTCTTTTCAGCCCCAGAGAGCAGAATCAGGAATAATGGATGAAAGTTGCTAAAGAAGTTAATTTGGGCTTGAAAACTTCCTAACAATTGAAGTTTTCCAAAAGTTGAATGGGTGGTCTCAGAGGTTGTGGGGTCCTTCTCCTTGGAAGCCTGCAAAAAGAAGCTGGATGCCCACTTGTTGGATATTCTTTAGTGGGGCTTCCTTTGGTGTATGGGCTAGTCTAACTGACTGCTGCATTCCTTTCTTACTCTCAGATTCTGAGAGCTACATGAGAACATAAAATGAGAAGACTTATCTAGCATAGAGACTGGAGGCAACTGCTTGGCTGAAGCACCAACCTTGGCAACTTGCCCCAGTCCCTAGCCTTGCCTAGCCATTGCAGTTTGCCCAGGCTCAATTCTGGGGAAACATGACCCTCTCATTTAGAGAAGTGTACTCTTCATTCTCGCATTTATTGACTCATTGAACTTGACCCTGGCTCTAGCCTAGGGTTTCCCAAAAAAGGGGGTGAGTAAAAGAGGTACCCAATATGCATTATCAATTGGTTCTAAGACAGGTCATTTATTCCCACAAAGAAAGCAAAGAGAAGCACAGGAGAATCGCAGTGTTCGTTAAAAGAATAATTTTAATAGAATTCAATATCTTAACTTATTGCAACTAGTATGGTAAGCTAAAAGAAGAATAATATTCAAGCAGGGAAGAGAGACATAAAACAGTTTTTGCAACTCTGCTAATTAGTCACATTGCCCAGTCAAATAGCCAAGCCTGGCCTTCCTGGTGGCCTCTCCCAAGGGCTGACTCTGCTTTGGATACCAGGCCACCTGCTATCACTTAGGTACTTTCTTCTTGCTGCTCTTAAGGGAGGAGATCTTTTGGTACTCATAAGATTGATGCTACAGGACAGAAGGAGATAAGTGAGACAAAGGCAATCAGTGACCCCAGTACAATCTCAGTTAGTTAAGTCCCCTCTCCATATGGAAGAATGGCAGCAACCACCACCATTACGGTAGGTATAGAAAAGGGCTCTATCTCTCCATCCCTCACTGAAATCACATCTTGTTACCTAAAGGGCTGATTCAAAGGTGCCCCAGACAGAACCTACCGCTTCTTTTTTCCCCAAGTGTGTTATCCTACTTTAATCAAGTCTTTTGGTTTACCATTAAGGGGGCTCTCAATAATGAGTCATACATGAGCAGAAACTGGCCCTCCCACAGCTCCCACAGAGTTCACAGAAAAACAGACAGAGAATACCTATGCATGTTGCAAAGAGGGAAGGCCCTGTTATACCAAGCAATTGATTGAATGCGAGGATTGGGACAGAAGAATAAAGGAGGACTCTTGGGTTACAAACCTGGTTGACCAAAAAGATTATTTTCAATGCCCTCAATGGAAATAAGAAAGTTAGAAACAGAGAAAAGTTTTAGAGGAGAGATAATAAGTTCTGTTTTGCATTAGTTATGTGACCCTGGGCACTTCACTTAAATTCTCCATGCCTTGGTTTCTTCATCTCTAAAATGGGCATAATAATATTTGCCCTACCTACTCCTGGGGTTATTGTGAGACTGAAATGAGATGGTGGATGCAGTCTTAAGTCTTTAAATGACTGTGAAAATGTCAACTTGTATTAGTTAGTTTGAACTGATACTGTCAAGAAGAAAGGCTTTTTACTATATGACCTTGAGACTAATTTAATTTTCTATGATATTGACAGTGCATAGCCATAATGCCTAAGCAAGGTCAGAAATATCATCTACATAAAAAAGCATTTATTTAGTATTGTTTTAGGCATGGAATTATCAAAACGTACCAGGAAGAAATTTAATTGTATGAGGTCACAGAACAAGTTCATAGAAGAGACGAGGATACAGATCCAAGGGCCACAGATCCCCTTCTCAGTCCAAGAGAGGCACTGAATTCACTAATTGGTTTCAGATGTGATTTGAACATGGGGGTTCTTGTCGGGATTTAGCCCTAGCTCAATTTTCATCTTCACTACTTAAATTTTGCACATGGCTGCACATTCTGAGAGGCTGCCCCCACCAACATACACACATATACACCCTGCTAGGGGGAGAGGGGGTAATCAATTCCTGCCAAAAATTTCCCTGGACCACCTTGGTGCAGAATGCGAGAGCCCCTTTCTTTCAACCCACCATCCTCAAAAACACAAACCATTCAGGGCCAGCAGCAACTTCTCCTCACTCGACATCTTTCCTTGGCACGTGTAGCTCACTTTGACATCAAGGGGAGCTCTGCCAGGAAAGAGCCACATGGGCTGCTGCAGGGAATAAGGACTTGACCCTCTCCTCACCCCTCCTCCCCGCCTTCTTCTCAAGGGCCCCCACTGCCAGCTTTATACATAGCTAATTGCCTTTTCATACAAAGAGTTTGACAGCCACCCTTCAACAAACCATGCTAACATCTTACCCCCTATTTAGTTTGTGAAAGAACTGTTTCCATTTTTAGAGAACACGAGACCTGGCCCACTTTATTTGGAGATTAATAATATTTCTGAGTGCTCCCTTTTCTCTGTTCTGGAAGAGCAGTGAAGCAGCTCTGAAATGAAGAATTTACTACTGTGCGTGCCAGGACAAAAACAGATGGACCAAAAAGTTTAGACGGATGAATCTGAAAAATTGGATGACCTTTATTACACCCCAAAAGTTACACAAAATTAGAAGAGCAAAACTTCCATTTGCTAGCAAGATTCTTCCAACTTGGGCATTTTGCATTATAGAGTCAAGCAAAAAAAAAAACCCTAACCCATTTAAATGCAGGGACAAATATAGCCTGTTAAGTACTTATAAATGCACTTTTATCCCTTAGTCTAGTAGATTATCTCTGACTTCCCATCTGAAATGCCTCTCATTTTAAAAAAATTCATAAGCTACATTATCCTTCCTTCCAATGAGAAGCGAGTATATTTTGAGCAATTTACTCCGATAAATATTTATTGCATATTTACTATGTGTGAGGTACTGTGCTAATGCTAAAGATATCATGATAAAAAATTACATAATCCCTGTCCTCAAGGAGTTTACAGCCTATTTGGGGAAATACAGTATGTATACAGATGCTTATGATTAGAAGTAGAATCTTATGAAAGCAAAGAAAACATCTAAAATGCAGTAAAAATATTTGAGAAAGAGATTCTTTTCAGCTGTGGGTATCAAGGACAGCTTCAAGAAGAAGGTGGGACCTGAGCTGAGCCTTGAAGGAAGAGAAGGACTTAACACATAGCAACATGGACAGAGTGTGCTCCAAGGCATGGAGGATGGCCAATGCAAATACACAACAGCTGGAGAAGCCAAACAATATTCAGTCCTGTGTAGCCTGGCTGGAATGCAGAGTAGATAAGAAGCAAAGAATAAAGATTATGGGTGCAAACTGGAGCCAAATTATGGAAGGACCCCAGAGTAGGTGTAAGGAGTTAGTATTTTATTTTATTAAGCAATAGGGAGCCACTGAAGGTTTTTGAGCAGGAAATCGCCTTGGGCAAAGCTATGGATCAGGCAGAATAGTAAACACTTTAATTAAATTGAAGAATTGACCTTGAGCAAGCCAAACATATTTTTCTAAGCCATTTGTGTGGTATTTAGCATCACACAGAAGGCAATGAAAACACACATGATGTGCTTTAGCTGACTATAACATATAACCAATGAAGAAATTCGAAGAATGGAAATAAAAGATGCCATCAAAGAACTATATGGCAGAAACAGGAAAGGGACTGGTCAAACAGCAAGAGTGAGGGCTATCAAGTGGATGGCCAGAGTGCTCCACTGGTACTTTCATGATGTCAAAGGAAAGTGAGAAAGGCCTCCATGAGCATGGCAAGTGACCCTCCTGTGATAGCTTTTGGAAGGATGCGAATGAGAATCACACAGGATGGAAAGGTATAGGTACGCGGTGTTCTTCATTGTTGAAGGGAATTCCCAAGTCCTCACTATCACACATGCAATTGAGGGCACAAAGGTAAGACATCCCCGTGCTTAGCAAGCACAATGCGTGCACACTTGTCAGCCTGAGCATTAGGGAGTATTCAGATGGCATTCTAGAAAGCTAGACAGAAATGACATCGGTTTAGAGCACAATCCTCCTGAGTCCAAGCTCTATTTCCGTTTCCTCATATAACCAGCTGGCTTTGCTCTTTTCCATGACTAGACCATACCCCTAATTTCAGCCCCTGAAAATATATGCCCATGATCACAAGGAGTATGATCCAGCAAGAGGTGGCATAAGTGAGGCAGTGTGGTAGGATCAGGGCATTCCTTGAGGATGGCACTATCTTTTTCCTTTCTTTGTAACCCCAGTGCTTAGCACAGTGCCTAGGACCCAGGAAGGGTTGAATAAAAATTAATTGACTAAGCCTGACTAGTGTATAAGCAATTCCAAAGTACCAACCCTATAGAAAATGAGTCCACAGCGCCATCTTTGTTTATGATGAATGATGTATGTATGTTTTTCAAGGTATAATGGAAACAGCACTGGTTCTTGAGTCACAGGACCTTATCTGAAATTCTACTTCTGACACTACCTGTATGACCTTCAGCAAGTCACAACCTCCCTGGGCCTAAATTCCTTCATTTGTAAAATAATGTGGTTGAATCAAATAACTCTTTAGGCACCATCAAGCTCTATATATGAGATCCTGTGATCTGATAACATTCTTACCATTAAAAACCTTAACATCTAATCTTATCTCCTTAGTATATGGTCCTTAATAAACATTTATTTAATGGAAAATACTAAGTTCTGAAGATTCACTTTCTTTATTCATATATGCAGTGTCCCTCCCTTCTATCACACAGATAAGAATCTTTGGGTCAACAAGCTCTCTTCCCTGACTAAACTGCCAAATTAACTGTACCAACAACCATTGATCACATCCCATTCACTCTTTCTTACTCCTATCTACCACCAGCCAACCCACCAGTAAGCATTATCTCATACAAAAGAGGAAAAAATTATTAGATCTATAAGGGATCTTAGATGTCATTAGATATCACAAAATAGAAAACTTTTAAAGATAGCTTCCCAAACCATAGCTTTGGTCTCTCCATTCTGATCCACTGGAAAATTATATGGTGTGTGAATTAATGCAATATCTGAGGCCACCATAGATCAGTGCAAACACAGCAGGACTAACACTAAAATCAGATTTCATGTGGCTGGTGTCCCTTGAATTTTATTTTATTAATAGCAAGATATAGCATTTGTTCCCATTCTTTAGCTTATTAGAAAATGTGGATTGTGATATTGGACACAATACAGAAGCTAATTAAATGAGAAATGTCACTATTTCTCCCAACTTATACAATTAGGATCTGTAGTAATAATGTTTCCTATTATGCCAAACCAGCAGAGGAAATGTTACACTTTTGGTCTTCAGAGGACCAAGGGGGACATATGAAAAGAAAATGTGATTATTAAATTTGCAATTCAATGGGATTTTTTAAGACCACTCTGCCAGGTTTTTGCATTTGTACTTTTGGGGGAAAGATTTCATTTTCAAACTCATTTAAGGAGTTCTGTTCACTTCACAGACATCAACACACTTTCACTGCAACAATCCTTTCTGACTTAAAATTGCCAATTATCATTATTCCAATTTGCAGATAAAACCCATGGATGCTAATTTATGGGTCCAAGTTTCATGTAATTCAAGTCACTGGTGAAATCTTGGTTCTAAACTTCAGCTCAATTGATTCTCTAAGTCAAGTTGCATTTTATACCACATTTTTAAAAAAGAAATTTTAAACAGACAAATGAGGAAGAGAAAGAAACAGCATATTCATACCACCTACTAAGGCATGGAGGGGTTGTGAGCTTCATTGGTGGAGATGAGATCCTATGAAAAGACCCAAAGTCATGGAAATACAGGTCTTTTCATAGGACTATGGAGGCATAAATTTAAGACTGAAAGGGACTTTGGGTGTTATCTGGTCCAACCACTTGTTTTACAAATATGAACACTAAGGTCAATCAAAGTGAAGAAGTTGACTTGTCTGAGGTCACAAATATAGTAAGAATATAGCCAGCATTTGAACTCAGGTCCTTGAACTCCATAGCCAGTATTCTTCCTACCACCTCATGCTCTGAGAAGTCCTTAAGGTTACTCTACCTGACTTTCCTTCCTTTCTTTCTTTTGGTGGGAGACCAAAAAGAATCTCAGGGTGGAGAAAATTGGAGAGAGGTGAGGAGACATCAGACCCAAATTGCTCCTAGCGATTTAATGAAAGGAAAGCTGCCTGAAATCTGAAAGGGGTATCGCTTGACAATTAGAAATGAGGTGGGAGTTGTTTTAACCTTCTGTCAGATAGAGGCTTAGAAATTTCCCTCTCCATCCCACCCCCAACCACAGCAGGAAAGGGAAAGTAAAAATTATAAACTTAATGCCCCCGATGCTATTTAGCTGGCCATTCAGTATTCCAAAAGAGCTTGACCCCTGGAGGAAAGACTTGTCTTCTGAGGAAGAAATTCTATCACAATCATGGCTTTTTTTAGAAAATCTGCTAAAAGTTTTTTTTTTTCCTAGTCCAATACCATCTATGTGAATAATCTGCCTCCCTCTGAGAACTTAAACTTAAGCATCTGGGCTACAAGCTAAAAGATATGAAAACAAAGTAGATTCTTTCTCTGTTGTTGTTGTTTGTCCTTTATTCTCGAAGAGGATCATGACATCAAGAAGGTCATTGCCATGACTTGCAAGTGAATTGGATTTAAGTGAGACAGGACTGTGCAAAGTCACTAGCCTCACTTTCTCCTCCAGAGCCATCTGGGTCCAGTGGCAAGACACAGATCAGGACGTTTGAAAATGTCGCAGGATGCAGTGGGAGACGTTAGTAAGGTCTTTCTCCGGTTTCAGTCTAACTGAAGTAATGCCCATTCAGTGATTAAGGATAGCTAAGAAAAGAGGCAAAAAATGACCTCTTTTACCTATTCAAAAAAAAAAAAATCCATCTCGGAGGGGAAGATCCTCAGGGTTTCTGGCTAAAAACAGGAAATGGCTAGCACTCCAGATGAAGCTAAAGTCTAGAAGCAAAAGTAAGCTATATAATCCTGTGCCCAATGGGGTCAATCCTGGCACTAACCAGCAGTGACCATGGAATCGACCAAGGATTGGCTAACAGCGACCACACAAGAAGGAAGCAATACCTCTCAGAGACTGTGTATTATGCCCACATCCCTGTTAGAGAATGCACACCGCTGAGGAGCAGGACCAGCTGTCCAGATGTCAGTTGCCCTATAGCATTAGAAGCTTAAGCTGCCACACAATGTTTGCTTTGGCTATATTGCTCTCCAGGAATCTTCCCTGATACTCTCTGCTGATAATAGGTTCATTTGTGAGGGATTATACCCCAAGTTCCTGAATGAAATATTTCTTTGCTGCTTTTTTCAGATGCTTTTGTCTTGATTAATTGTATCCTCTAGCTCAGTAGCATCAAACTCAAATAAAAACGGGGGTCACTAAACTGCATAAGAATTGCTACAGGTTTTACATTGACTTAGAAAACCACATCTTAACATCATCTATATTCTATTGTATTCTTATTTATTTTTTTAAAATATTTCCCAATTATACTTTAATCCGGTTCAGGCTACTCTGGAGAATCACAGGCTGATCCCAGTGTGTTTGACACCCAATACTATGGGATAGGGCTCTTGAGCTATTGACTTTGAATGAACGAAGAACCACAGAGTACCTTGAGATTAGGGCATGTTTTCTGGGTGTCCCTGGGGCTATACTTATATGGATTTTTTCACAGTTGGCACACCCTTAAGTTAGCCAAATTCCTTAGTATGGATCACCTGATTGCCATTGCCAATTTCCATAAAAAACAAACCCACTATTCATTTGCATTTAATTTAAGTAAAAGACTCATTCTTTATCTTTTTCTTTCAAGGATAGGAAGCCCAGAATATTATTTCTGATGGGCAGTATCATGAGAATGAGCGCTCAGAACAAAAGTCCCAATTTTGTTCTTCTCCCCAACGAAAGAAAGAAGAACAGAGAAGGAAGAATGCAGCTAAGGATGGCTAGAGGCAATAAGGACTCAGTGTTTTGTATATAATACCTCCATGTTTTTGTGTTGGCCTACCCACCAGATTGCAATGATTTTAGGGTAGTACCAATAAATAATAATAATAATAAGGGTTAAGGCTATAGGAGTCAAAGGGGCAGCTGAGTGGTACAGTGTACAGAGTGCCATGCCTAGAGTCAGGAAGACCTGAGTTCAAACTGGCATTAGACCTTTCCCAGCTGTGTGACTCTGACCGAGTTACCTAACCTCTATTTGCCTCAATTTCCTCATCTGTAATCCAGGATTGTTGTGAGGAACAACTGACATAAAAATTGTAAAGAACTTAACACAGTACCTGTCACATATTAGGCACTTAATAAATGTTTTTGATTAATTGGCACATAGTAAACATTATAGAAATGTTAGTTATTATTATAAAAAACAAAAAAAAATCAACATAATCAGACATTTCATTTTAGAGGCTTGAGAAGTAAAAGAAATCAGAGGTGAGACCAAACTCCTCCCCAAAAAATGTAGATAATTTCTAGTCAGCTATATATTTGTAGCAAGCATAGCTCAACAAAACTGCAGATCCCATCAAATGAAAAAGAGAAAGCTTTGCACTGCTAACATAATGAATGACACAGTTATGTCTCGACAGGTGACTGAAACCTTTCTGTCAGATATAAGCCTGATCTCATCTTCCTTAACCAAAGACATTCTCTGCTCGGGCCATCACATCTGTCTCCATCCCACCAGTAACACAGGCTCTGTCCCTGGGTCCCTCAGGTCTAACAGGTAAACTTTGTTCCTACCTTATTGGAGCCCAGTTGTTGTTGTTGAGTTGTTTCACTCATATCTATCTCTGCATGACCCCATTTGGGGTTTTCTTGGCAAAGACAACTGGGATGGCTTGCCATTCCTTCTCCAGGTCATTTCATAGATAAGGAAACTGAGGAAACAAGATTAGGTGGATTACCCAGGGTCACGCAGCTAGTGTCCGAGGCCAGAGTTGAACTCATGAAGATAAGTATTCCTTGTTGCAAGCCTGGTGGTCTGTCCACTGTGCCACCTACCTGGCAACCCTCCATGTAATTTCCTGGCCTAATCCACAAAACACCATGTTTTCTCTACTCAGACTACCATGTCTACCTCTTCCCTACCCGTGACCTAGATTCTTACCCTGGGGAATTTTTGTGTCATCTTATTGGGCCCAGGTACCACACTTCCTAAACTGCTCCATGTCATGTCTTTTCTACATGATTTATTACCTCTGTCTCCTCCTCATTGGTAACACGGACTCTGCTCCTGGGTCCCTCAGCTCTGAGAGATGTCTTATATTACTGGAGCCCAGGCCTCCATACTACTTTCTGGCCCACTCTACTTCACACCATATGTCTCTGCACATATTTTCCCTGCTTTCCAGATCCCTGTTAGATGTAAGGTCCTTAAGGTCAGGCATTTTCTTCTTGCATGTATTTGTATTCTCAGAACTTAGTGTAGTGCCTGGAACCTAGTAAGCATTTAATAAATGCTTCATTTGTTTATCTCTCTACCTGTATCTATCACCAAAAGATGAGAACACCAGCAACTCCTCCAAATAAATGCCAATTATGTGTTATGTACTTACACAAAACATTGATAGCTTACATTGGTAAAAAAAAAAATCTACACACAATATATTAGCTAAAGAGCAAAAAGTGTATGTCAAAAAATGTCAAGGATATAAATAACAACTTATTATCAATTTGATTATTTCTGAACAAGTTGCTCAATTGGGGCTATAACATTTACACTGCTTTTGTTGATTATTGAAAAGCTTTGACTCAGTTCTGTACTCATTGCTTATTCATAAAATGTAAATATATAAAAGAGATCTTGGTGAGGATGCTAACATATCTGATGGGAGCATTGAAAACTGTTCTATATTTAAAAAACACCACCAACATAGTAATATAAAGAACCATTGCTATAAAATGTAGAATTTTTCAGAGATACGATTTAAGCCCATTTGGTTCTACCTAGCTTTCAATCTATTATCATTTCATCTAAATAGAATTAAGTATGGCTTACAAATTAAAAAGAGTCATACCAAAACATCTTATTGAATCACTTAAAGAACATGCATGGCTTCAAACTATATGACTCCAATGATAAACATTGAAGACATTTACTGTGTGGAATCTTTCACCAATGATATTAATATCTGATTTGGACTCAATAAGTACATAATTCTTAATATATTCCAAAGCAGATAGAAACTGAACGCTTTGAGCTTGAATCTAGGAATTAGCACCAAACCATTAGATGAAGGCAATACTTAAAAATATCTTTATCTCTTCCAAGCAAGACATATTAATTATAAAAATATCAAAGAGAGTGTACTTGGATACATTAAAAGACTTAACCTGAAACCAAAGCTGAATGAAAAAGACAAGTTTAAAGCAGTTGACATCTACTTGGTACTGGTTGTAAAGGATACTTTCAAAGCCATAAAATGGACCATGAGAGATATGGAAAGTATCCTAACAAAAACCTGTACAACATTAATGAAATACATGTTAAATCACCCTAAGATTAATACTTCCTTACCAAAAAGGAAAAGGATTGAGAGACATTACTAAAATTCATGATAAACAGCTAAAAATAAACATACAGAAATATTTTTTGGTCTTCATTAAGCAATGGAAAATGGTGATATTATTGGATTTCTCAGATGTAATTGGAAGTAGTTTGTTTACCTCTAGAAGGAATCTATGAAATGGAAACCCAGAATGGATTCAAAATGTCTTCCATGTACATCCTCCACTTGATCTCAACCAACGACATGCAAACAAAGAAGTCTCAAATAATTGATGAAGTCATGTGGATTTTTATTTTGAAGAAATGTCTGGGTTTAAAAATTTTTCAGATGAGTTCTCCTTAAGAGACCCAAACTTAGTCATCAGTTGAGATTATGCAAGGAAATGATAGAAACTGTCCAACACTACAGTTTGCAAAAAATTTAGCATTTACCATGTACTTAACAAACCATGTCTAATTATATCAGACAGAATTATGTATCAGAAGTCTCATAGACTGGCAGATGACAAATTCCCATACTACAAATATAGCCCTCAAAATGTGCTGGAGAAATCAACCATAATCTGTGTTGGAATCATTCCATTATCAAAGAATAAACTGTTGCCCACCTTTGTCCAGACATAATGCTGAGCAACAAAAACTTAAGAACATGTTTTTAATGCAATTTACAATTACAAGTACTCATAATCTCCAAATTATTTGGTTTGAAAAACTTGCAAACTATAGAGACTTAGGAGATCAAAAACACATGGGAATAGAATGAGATACAAATTGGACCATCATCTTATCTGCTACTAGATTTGTCCCAAAGATGGTTTTGGTGATCCTACAGAATATTATGTCCCAACATTGTTAATCAATAATAAAAAGCATTTTTGCCCACTTGTTCAATAATCCACAAAAATTAAATATAAAAGAATATAGCATGGCAAAGACATTCCAGGACCATTTCTATATGAATCCCCTTAAAAATATGAGAAAATTAAATAATAATTATAATAATGACCCATCATCCACACCATTAAAGTGGGGGAGCTGAGCAGCAGAGAGAGGCAGGAAAATCATTGGCTCAGTAGGAGAATGCCAGCCAGGCTAAAGTAAAGTGGAAACTTTGGCCAGCTATTGCTACATTAACTATAAAGGCCTGGCAGGAAGCCCAAAATGCTAGTAAGTTGAGCTCCGGCAATATCAGTATTGGTGATGCAATAGACAAAGTGCCAGACCTGGAGTTAGGTCTTCCTAAGTCCAAATCTGGCCCCAGACACTTACTAGGTGCGTGACCCTGGGCAAGTCACTGTTCTCTGTTTGCCTCAGTCAACTCATCTGTAAAATGATCTTAAGAAGGCAATGGCAAACCACTCCAATATCTCTGCCAAGAAAACTCCAAATGGGGTCATAAAGAGTCAGACCTGACTAAAAATGACTGAACACACACAAACACACCCATCTATTTCATAGTCACTGTCATGTAATTGCTCCTAAGCATCAAAGACCTCGGTAGATGAATGGCATAGAGTTTCAGGCTAGCTCTACATGGAATTTTCAGGATGATCAATTTGACGTGGAGAACAGCAGAGCAAGTGATGCTCCTGGATGTTTTCATAGCACTAGAAGGCAAGATAGCCTCAACACATAGAGTTTCTGTGACGCTATTTTCTCTTGGTTCTCCTTTGATTTGTCTATCCATTTCTTCCCAGTTTCCTTTGCTGACCCATCATCGATATAATTTCCCCCTAACTGTGGGTGTTCAAGGTTCTATCCTGGGTCCTCTTCTCTTCTCCCTTTACTGTCTCTCTCTCTGTCTCTCTCTCTCTCTCCCCTCATCAACTCTCATGGATTTAACTATAATATCTCTACAAATGACTCAGATATATACACATATGTGCACATAAATGCACACCCACACGTATGTAAACACATGTGTGTATATGTCCTGCCCCAGTATCTACTCCAAGTTTCAGTCTTTTTTGCCAATTGCTTATCGGACATTTCAAACTGTATTTCTGAGAGATATCTTCAGCTCAGTGTGTCTAAAACTGAACTCATTATCTTTTCTACTAAACCATCTCCTCTCCCGAACTTTCTTATTTCTCTAGAAGGCACCACTATCCTTCCAGTCTCCCAGGTTCATAACTTCAGCATTATACTGGACTCTTCATCACCCCACCACCTCACTTGTTCAAATAATTTGCCAAATCTTGTCACTTCTACCTTCACAATGTCTCTTACACACAGCTCTTTCTCTGTACTTACACAGCTACCTCCTTAGTTCAGGTCTTCATCATCTCTCCCTCTGATTACTGTAACAGCCTCCTCCTAATCGGTCTCCCCACCTCAAATCTCTCACCACTCTAGTACATCCTACACACTGCTTGCAAAGCAATTTTCTTTAAAGGCAAATCTGGCCATGTGACTCAACATACTCAATCAACTTCAATGGTTTCCTATTGTCTCCAGGATAATAGAGGAACTTCTCTGTTTAGCCTTTAAAGCCCTATATAAAGGGGCCCCAATCTATCTTTCTAAACTCATTGGACATTACTTCCCTTCCTACACTCTGTGATCTAGCCAAACTGGATCTCTACATAAGACATGCCAGTAATATCAAGAACAATTGCTGTAAAATATGGCATTTTTCAAGAAAATAGTTTCTCTGTGTTTGTGTGTGTGTGTGTCTGTCTGTCTGTCTCTCTCTCTCTCTTTCTCTGTTTCACTCTCTCTTGCTTTTCTCTCTCAGTCTCTCTTTATCTCTGTCTCTCTCTGTATCTCTGTCTCTATTTTTCCATCTCTCCCTCTCTCTAACTCTGTCAATATCTCTGTCTCTTTCTTTGTCTTTCTCTCACCCCTCTATCAAAAAGGTGAGAATTAGATGTATATGATATTTTACAGCTTACAAAGTACTTTCCTCACTATAACCCTGTAAGATTGGTAGCATGAATGTTATTATCCCATTTTACAGATTCATACAACCCACAGATTTGATTTGCAGCTAGAAGAGACCCTACAGACCACCTAGTCTAACTCCTACATATTCTAGATAAGGAAATAGAGCCCCAGGAAGTTGAAGTGAGTAGCCCAGGTCACACAAGAGTTAAGTAACAAAAGTCAAGATTCGAACTCTAAATCCAGTGCTCTTTCTATTACCCCACACTGTCTCCCTCCTTACCTAAGCAGAAGAACTATAACATAAGTTCCTTGGAGGCAGGCATAATTTTGCTTTTGTCTTTGAATTCCAAAGTTTAACATATAGGTGGCAAAAATTTTTAAGAGTCATGACTAGAATTCAGATCTTCTGACACTAAGTCCTAACTAACTGACTGTCAAACAGGCATTGAATTCTTGCAGGCCACAATTCTCCCAAGATTGGCCCAACCTAAATTAAAATGTAATTGGGAAATATTTCACAAAATAAGTAAACATACAATAAAATATAGATAACATTACATTTTCAAACTAACTTAATATGCATCCCCCAGGAATCCTTATGTACAATTTAGGGGCCCCTATATCTCTTTGAGTTTGACACCCCTGGTTTAGACTATACTGAACGCAAAAATGCCTCTGTATGTTATATACAATCCCTAGGAGTGCTACCAATAAATGCTAAGAAGAAAAGCAACAAATAGATGGTAAGGTTCAAAGAAGTAGGATGATCCATTTCCCCAGAAAAGCAGTGAATAAATCATTTTATTAAGCACAATAATTCATAACCATAACACTACTAGCAAATCCCTACTAAAACTACAGAATACAGTTGAGTCTAATCCAAACTCCTTCCTTCCTCTTGGTTACTATACCTTTGTATGATAATAGTGCCTTCTGCTGTCCAGCTCCCATATTATCACATCACAGTATTCTGGAGCCAACCTAGAATTTTGTTTTTATTCTGGCAAAAAGCCAAAGAATCAGAACATCACTTTGAACTATGGCAACAGTTGGGCACTGCTTTAAAACAATTGTTAAGAACTCCAAGAGAATGTATTCATACCGTCTGACCACCAGGCTGCTGTAATCAGAATGAATGCCCTGCTAAGATCAAGCTATTTATTTTTCAGAGCTGCCCATTTTTTTCGAAGCATAAAATGGTTTAATTCTGTCCACCAAGCAATTAATATGTTCTACTAAACAAATCAGAGCTGGAGAACCAAATTAACATCTTTCAAGAGTGATATATCAATGCCTGATTTCACAGAATGCTTTATGACCTTTCCACCCAATCTAATGGATAAGTTTTAAACACAAGAAAGCCCCAGCATAGCTTCAGTTCTTTCAGAATCTAGGGGGGAAATACATCACCATGTACTGTACCTCCATTGGAGACAAAACAAAAGACCCTTCTACCCAAAATGAAGTACAGTTTTAAAAAGTCGACCTCAAACCAAGGAACTATACTGAACTTTCAAGTAATTTATTCTGCTAATCTCCAAATTAGATCAGTGTTTTGTGTGTTTATGAATAGTTAAGACAGATATAACCAGAGCATTTTTTCACATTTAATAGGTGGAATCTAAATATTTGTTATAATAACTAGCATTTATATTGTACCTTAAGATTTGCAAAGTACCTTGGTTACATTATCTCATTTGATCCCCATAACAATCAAGTAAGGTAGGTACTATTATACCCATTTTACAGTTGGGGAAACTAAGGCTAAGAAGTTAAGTAAACTGTCCAGCATCATACAGCCAGTGTCTGAAGCAGAATTCAAACTCAGTACTTCCAGACTCCAACTCTAAGTCCAGTGCTCTTTACACTATATCTACCAGTTGACAAAGGCTGAAACATCTTCAAAATATAGTAAACAGGGGCAATTATGAATTCTATTTTAAGGCCCTAATAGGACCAGGCTGGGAAGTCACTTAAGCAGAAAAAAACTGCTACCACCAAAGTTTAAAAAAAAAAAACCTGAACCTTATATACATACATACAGTTATATATGTATACAATTATTTAGCTAAGACTGGAAGGAACCCTGGGAAGTCAGGAGGTGGAGATGAGGAAGGAGAGAGTTCTAGGGATAGGGGAAAGCCAGTGAAAATACAGAGATTCAGGAGATGGAGTGCCTTGTGAAAAGAAGAGCACGGGGATTGGGAGTATCACCAAATTTTAGAGCACATAATGGGGAGTAAACTATAAGAGGGTGGGGAAGGTAAGAAAGGACCAGGTCATGAAAGGCTTTTAGAACCAAGCAGAGGATATTATATTTGACCAGTCTGCTATCTCAGTGGAATGGAGAGAGAGTTGTGGCAGGAAGTTCAACAAGATTATTGCAATATTTCAGGCATGAGGTGATGAAGGCATGCAGACAGAATGATGGCAGAGCCAGAAGAATGGACACATATAAGAATGTTGCTAAGATGCAATTGACAGGACTCGGCAACAAATTGGATATGGGTAGGGCAAAGTGTATCACTAAGGCAAGATTCATGATATCAGTGGTGATCATGAATATGCCTGTATAGTTTGGAATCTCAAAATATAAGAGACTCTCTATGTAGAACACAGAAGGAGTAAAACATTTATTCAGACACCAGAGGATCAAATCCCAAAACCATTTCCAATTCCAATTTGACATAGCAGCAATTGTATCCCAAAACCAGTAAGTCTACTTCAATGTAATAGCAAGGAAATTAAAACATAATATCGGAGCAAGGAGCCAAGCCATCCCAAAACTTTCCCCTCTGCTGGGGCCTTCCCATAAACACTCACTCACAAATCCTGTCTGCTTGTCTGTGTCCCCTCTTCCCTAGGTTCTGAGAGCTTTCAGTTCTCAGAGCCCTTCCAGTTCTCTCTCTGTCTCTCTCTTCTTCTCCTTAGGCTGAATTCTGACCTTAAAAGCTAACCTCAGGGTATATATACCCTTCTTAGGGCCTGAGGGCTTTATACCTAATCAGCAAAAGGGTGTGGGTCTGGGACCTCACACCTAGTTAGCAAAAGGGTGCAGGCCTTCCTACAAACAAGCTTCCCCTAATCAAGCTCCCCTTAACTAGCTCCACCTGAGGCCTATTAAATGCGGGGAGGGGTAGCTTTAATCACATTAACACCTCACAAGGTGAGAGTGAGGAAAAAAATATAATACCCAAGTTATGAGCCTGGGTAACTGAGAGATGGTACCTTCATTGGGAAGTTAAGAAAAGGGGAAGATTTGGGAGGGAAAATGAGTTCAGTTTTGGACATGTTGAGTGTAAGATGTCTTTGGGGCATCTAATTCAATATGTCCAATGGGTAGTTGGAATTATTGCTAGATAAATAGGTCCAAGAATCACCTACCTATGATGATCATTGAATCCATTGGTGCTTAGATCAGCAAAAGAAATCATATAGAGGGAGAAAGGAAGAGAGTCTAGGACAGAGCCTTAAGGGAAACCCATAGTTAATGAGCTGGAGAAGGAAATGGCAAACCACACCAGTATCTTTCCCAAGAAAATCCCAAATGTGCTCACAAAGAATCATACATGACCAAACATGGCTGAACAACAATATTGTTAGTAACTATGATGTGGATAAAGACCCAACAAAGTAGACTGAAGAGTGGTCAGATAAGTAGGAAGAGAACCAGAACAGGATAGTGTCACAAAACCTTAAAGAAAAGAGTACCAAATGGAAGAGGGTGACCAACTATGCCAAAAGCTATATGGAGGTTAAAAGGGGTGAGCACTAAAAACAATTACTCAATTTGTCAGTTGAGAGATCATTGGTCAACATTGGAGAAATCTGTTTCATTTGAATGATGAGATTGGAAGCCAGACTTCAAAGAGTTCAAAAGAGAGTAGAGGGGGCAGCTAGGTGGCACAGTGAGTAGAGTCAGGAGGACCTTGAGTTCAAATCCGACCTCAAACACTTGACACACTTACTAGCTGTGTGACTTTGAGCAAGTCACTTAACCCCTATTGCCTTGCCTCTCCCCCTCCAAACAAACAAACAAAAAAGAGAGAGTAGAATGAAAAGAAATGGACACATTGATTGTGGTCAGCCTTCTTAAGGAGTTAAAACACAAAAAGGAGGAAAGCAATGTTTATTTTAACCTGAATTCACAAGAGGGAGCATAGAGAGCTAGCTTTAGAATCAGGAAGATACAGGTTCAAGTTCTGCCTCCTACTGGCTGTGGGACACCTAACAAAGCACCCAGTGCTCTGGACAACTGTCTGAGAGCAAGAGTTGTAGAGAAGGTGCAGGCCTCCTTTTGTAGAGGAAATCCTCCTTCTCTCCCACCCCAAGGAGTTCCCTATTTCAATGAAAGTATGAGTCTAGTTCCAATTGCTTCATTTGTATATAGACGAAGGGGTGGTGGTGAAGCACATAGAAGGCATTATTTAGTGGGATGTGGTTCCAGAAAGCCCTACGCTGGAGCCTCTCCTGTAAGCCACTGGCACAGTGATACTGAACGACACAATGGAGAGGTCTTACAAGTGAATTTTTCACCCTTAGAATAAGGTTTTCCAGGAGAAAAGGCTAATAAAGAGATTTAATGGCATAGTGAACTTTTTTGGACAGAAAAGTTTGATTACACTAGAAAATTTCTAAACATCAGTCTTCAGGCAATTAAAACAGCTTGTGATGTTAACAAAACAAAACAAAAGCTTCTCCCATTAGCATGAGAATAGACTCAGAGATCTCTGGAAGTCCCTTCCAGTCCTAGGAACTGGCACATTTTCCTCAGATTCATAAAGATTGGACAAAGGTACTGTCTCTTTTGTTGGAGGGTGATCAGGACTGAAGAGAAAGGAGATTAGACAGAGGATGATGGTGTGCAGTCTTGTTGATACCCTCCGAATATTCTCTCCTGGGTTAAAATCCCAGCGGAACCATCCTAGTCATGACTCTGTGCCCCAGAGTCACATATAAAATCCACCGATTTTCCATCCATTCAACGACTTTTCATCAACATTATTCCAAAGGGTAGGCAAGGAGGGGGCCTGTCCAAGCCACCTGTTTACAAGAGATACCCAAAAATCAAGTTGATCATTAAGCCAAAATTAAAAGAGATGTTCATATGTTGTCTGGCCTAAATACTATGTGACTTTAGGTTAGCTCTGTTTTTTCCAGTCTGGTAGCTGGAGCCCACAGATGCCGACATCAGTCCTCAATGAAAATAAGACATTCTACATCCTACTGGCAACACAATCTGTTCTTCTTAAATGCACATGACCGTCATCATCTTTAAATACAGACATCATTAAATACAGACTACGACAATGTACTATTTTTTGTCTGTTTTTACTGTACTCATTTTTACAAAAACAAATCACAGACTTTGAGAGCTGGAAGAAAATCTAGTAGACATCTAATTTCTTAGATGGGGACACCACAATACAGAAGCGAATAGTTTGTCCAAGGTCCTATAGCTAGTAAATAGCAGTGTTGGGAGTCACACCCAAATCCTGTGACTCCTAATCCAGCATTCCCTTGTGTTTAGAGTAGGAGCACCTAATTCTTTCTGCATTTGTAAGTTTTCGAAGTCATTGATGTGTTTTAAAAATTTTATTTTAAAATTAAAGAAAACCATGAAGCCTAAGGAAAGAAATTACAGACAGAAGGAAAGTAATATCTCCAAAACTGAACAGAGCTTGAATCAGATAATTCATTGTCTAATAAGATAACAGATTTCTTATCTGCCAGGGCACAAGTTTTTTACTATACTGTCTCTATAGATACTTTCTGACCAACTACTTGCTATTAAAACCTAGACTGACCTGACTACATCCATCCTACCTAATCTACTTCTTTCTCCCTTCCTACTCGGGACCCGCTTCTCCCCTTTTCCACCTATTCAGACTGTGTATCTGGCTCATTCAGTACCCACCAATATTAACTTGTCTGGCAAGTCAGATAAAGGGTCCTTCACAGAATCAAAATCATTGCTGTGTGCAGGTAGCACCACCTCACTAACCCTATTGCCCAGAAAGCTCATTTAATATTACCTGAGCTATAATTTTTCCAAATTTACCAGTGACTCAGATCACTAAAGATTCTTCACATGAAACAAGAGAAGAACAAAGGAATGTCAAAGTTTAAGGTGGCAAACAATGCCCCAAATCTCATACCTACAAATTTTAAACCTGCTTAACTCAGTGTTTCGTGCATAATATTTTGGCAGTTTCCAATTTAAAAGCCTCCCCCTTTTTTTAATTACACATGACATTCTGCTATTAGTTTTGGAAATAATTTACCTGAGCTAAAAAAGCTGTAGTTTCCATGGTGTAAAGTAAAGAAGAGATACTGATTTCTCTTTTCTTCCTATGTTAGCCAAGAATATATTTTCCTTTTTCCAGTCCTTTTTCTTGGCACCTACCAAACCAAGTTTCTAAATCTAAAATCTGAGATCCTAGTAGCTGTATCTCCATGATTCAAGACCTGGTTCTTTTTTTTTCATAGTGAAGATAAATGAGTTGATTTCAAACTACAAATAACACAAGCTGACATTGATACAGCTCTTTGAGGTTTGTGAAGCACTTGACATATATAGTTTCACTTGAGCTTTACAACATCCTGTGACATAGTTTCCACAGATATTATTATCTCTCTCTTTACAAATGAGCAATGCAAGACCAAAGAGGTTGCCCCTTGCCCATGGTCATACAACTAATAAGCTTCAAAGGGAGAATTTTAGCCCATGTCCTTTCTGAATCCAGGTCCAGCATACCTCCCACTTAAGTCACGCTGCTTCTATGCCAAGTACTTGTGGTTTGGAATACATTGTCAAGATGGTATCACATAGAACCAACCATGCATTCCTACAACCACAGTTTAACTAGTTCTAATGTTGCTGTCATTGTTGTTGGTTTTCAGTCATTTCAGTTATGTCTGATTCTTTGTGTCTCCATTTGGGTTTTTCTTGCCTAAGATACCGGTTTTCCATTTCCTTCTTTAGTTGCTATTTCCTCCTCCAGAGTTGTAAAGTAACTATCCCCGAAACACCAAGGTGATCTCAGATATAAATTAACCTAAAAGAGAAGAATGAGCATTTCTTCTTCTTTTCTCCCCTCTGGCAACAAAACAAGAGTCATATGGAAAGACTGACATAAATAGGAACAAGAAGTCTTAAATTGTGTCAACTAGTGGAATTCTAACAGATGTTGCAATATTAGACCTGTGACTAATCTTGAGGTGGGGGGGAGGGGGAGCAGGGATGGGAGGAGGACAAGGCACAGTGAGGAAGACAGTAGGAAAAGAATCTACAATCCTTTTACATCAGGTGCACATAAATGTAAGTGAAAACTTTCATCGAGAAGTTTTGTATTCTCAATAACTCCATCTGGGCTCATGTTCCAAACAACTTAGAATTAAGTGATAATAACATTCATCATCTTGCCTGGTGTTAGAGCTTCACCTCTTAGAATTAAACTGTCCAGGTAATTCAGATAATAGCTGGTGGACCTGGCCCTCCTCTTCCTTCCTTCCTCCCCTTTTATCACTTTAGTACTTTAGTTATACAGATATTTTGAGCTAAGACATTGTGTTGGTAAACAAAATGGGCTCTTAGCACTCTGTTCAACCAAGTGCCCTTGAAGAGTTTGGCCTTTGTTTTGTTGATTAGATTTGGGAGTCCTTGGAGTCCTACTTGCCTCAGGGGAGGGCCTAGTTTACACATGAGTTTGAGTGACATGTTTGGGACATCAGAGGCTTTTAGACCACCTCTTTGTGACGATTTTAGGTCACCTGGGTGAGTTGTGTGTGTGACTCATCCTTGACCCTGAAAAAGATATAAAGCCAGGGGTTGGCTTTCTCTTTTTTCAGAGCTCTTACCCACAGCCATGGCAGCATGCATGACTCTGGGCCAGCCCTTGTTATGAGCTGCTGGGCTGAACCTAGATGTTGGTAACAATGAATTGTATTTGGTTTGTCTGTCAATGTTTGTAATTTGTTTGTATTTGCTCCAAAGTTCAGGGTGCTGGCTTTTTCCCCTGAGCTAAGCGAATGGTGTTTGTATGCTGAATTAAAATAAGCTTTTAACCCCTTAACATTGCTCTCCTTAGTAAAGCAGATCAAAAGAATCTGGGCTTTTGCAGCGTGCTGGTAGCATTCTTGTTGTTGGGCTTGTGTTGGTTTTTCACTTCCACAACACCTGCTAGCCGGATTGTTGAAACAGACATGAGGAAGAATGGGAATCTAAAATGGATGGTCAGAAACAATGCCAACCTGTACAGGTGACTACAGACTCACTGAAAAGGAAATCAGCATAGAAGGGTGAGTATTACATCTGCATGGTGTAGAAGAGACTGTTGGCTAAAAGAACCCTTGGTCTTTGGATAATAACTTTTGTCTGTGATATCATCCATGATTTTTATATTTAATAAAATTTAATAAAGTTAATAGATTTAATAGAATAATATGACAGCTCACATTTGCATAGCTCTTTAAGGTTTACAAAGTGCTTTAGCTATGTTATATCAATTGATGCTCACAATAACCCTAACAGGTAGTTGCTATAATTATTCTCATTTTACAGACAAGGAAACTGAGACTGGGCTTAATTGACTTGCCCAGGGTCATATAGCTAGTGTCTAAGGCAGGATTTGAACCCAGGTTGAAATACATGGATTGAAACAAGCAAGTAGTGGTGGATAGAAAGTCAGCATGGGAACTTGGAAGACTTGGGTTCAAGTCTTAACTCTAGGCAAATTATTTAATCTCTCAGGAGCCCAAACAATTCTTTAAAATTACAAGTTGCAAAGATGTCAGTGATCTCAATTGTTAGGAGGGATTTCCTCACCAGGAAATCTTTAAATCAAAAAAATTAAAAGTCCAGATCAAAACTATACTACATATACATATACACAGAGGTAAATATAAATAAATATAATAAATATGAACACAAATAAATATGTATACAAACAAAATACATATAAATATATGCTACATATCTATACACAGAAAAATATACCAGTTTAATTCTTTGTACATAGCAGGTTCTTAATACTTTTTGACTGATTGCTAGATACCTATATATGTATAGACATAAATGAGAGACAGTGTGGTCTATAGGACAGGCCTGCCTCATAATCACAATGGCCTATGTTCAGGTCTCACCTGTGACACATGATGGCTATGTGACCATGGGCAAATCACTTAGCCTCTCCCTGCACTTGGCACCTCTGCAGGACTGTAAGTTACAGAACCAATCTGTACATAGGGGAGTTTCCTCAACAGCAGCTCTCTACAGCAAGACAATCTCAAGCGTAGCCTGAAAATGATAGGTATGTCACTTAAAAAAGGGACAAAGTCAAGGAGACTTAGGCTCAAGTCTTCCCTCTGGCACATATATTAGTTGTGTGAAGTCATCTAACTTCTCAAGGTTCCAGGAAACAGTCTAAACATGTAAGTTACAAACTAGTTTCAGATCCATCAGTGGAAAGAATTTCTACACCAGGAATTTCTCCACAACCAATGAAATCACAAGTCAAGACGCCTCTATGTTTTCTGCAGCCCCATCCCCCAAGTGCCAAAAAAAGATGTATTAGCATAAAAATATTTGGTGACATATATACAGATATTTTCTGATTATAAATTTACATAGAAAATAAATTCAGTTTGAGACATATGTTGTTAGTTTCATTTAGTTTTCAGAATTGTGAATCCATTTTAGAAGCTTTTTATCCTAACTTTAGCGTGTACTTATGCAGTTACCATCACCTGTAAGTTACACATAGCTCCAATTCTTCATATCTTCTAACTCTCATTTCTAATTTCCTCTTCCTTTGTGTACCCTTCAGTTTCCAACCCAACAACAGGAATATGTACAAGAATTCTGTGCCCACAGGGCCCCCAAAATAGTTATGGGTCACATAAAAATATAAGTAAATGGGAGGTAGGATACTTCCAACTGAAGTCTGTGCTTCTATAAATGGGCAGCACTCCCAAATTCCCCAGTGTAGTTATGGCCCTAGTCAACTGCCTTGGAGTTTTAGGTCAAGGTCACCACCCAGTTATTGAGTTTGTGGTTTTCTCAATATAATAGAGACAAATGGCTAATGTGTTCTTAATCGTGTTATTTTGTTTGTGCTCTGTTGCTGCTCTCGCATCTCCTGAATTTTCTTCAGGCAATTACTGTCAAGTGCATTTAATTTCTTCTGTTATATATTAGCCCATTGCCAATATTCTCATCCCTATGGATCCTGGTGTGCTGTTGAAGAAATATCATTGGGTTGGGGTTCCAGTTAAATACAAATAAGACTTGGTCTAGGGCTATTCAACCATTGCTCATCCAGTGGTGCTATTAGGGTATCACAGTCTCTCTGAAAAGGGAAGCAATTCGTTATTCTCTGGAATTGTCAAATCATCCACAGATGGTGGGAGCTAGTTCTTTTCAGTCTCCCAATACACTTTCCACTATTTATTTGCTCAGGAGGCCAACACAACCACAAAGCATTTCATTATATTATAATATGGTGTAGAAAATGTGAAAGAGACGAGCCAGTGGAAATAGACAAAAAAAAATCCAAGTTGCTCCAGTTGTCAACAATCACTCATGTGGTATTTAAGATGCTACATCATCTCCCTGGGAAGACACATGCAAAAAATACAAGCATCCTTTAGAGGATACCCCGAGAACCGCCCCCCTCCTGATTTGCCCCCATCTATTCCATCTCTAGCTTCTTGCAGCTGAGGCCTGGGTTATGCAATAATAAACACAGCTGAGTGGGTATGTGAGGAAGCCCAAATTGCTGTGTTTCTATTGCTATTGTCTCCATGTAGCCAAACCCCAAACAAAACTAAATTGCCTTTTAATTTACTACAGAGTCTATGTCTCCCTCTCAAATAGAGATATTAGACAGGCTCATGAAGAAGGGGAACATATTATACTGATGGCATACAATACTACTCACCCAAGGATCTCCAAGTAAACAATTTTCCCAACGAGACAGTTGGATTAGATGATACCTGAGGTCCCTTCTGGTTCTCAATCTATGATTCCACGATACTGTAACTTTCCAGTTGGTTTAAACTATCTGGTTTAAGGAAAAGCTGAGAACTCAAGAATTCACATCAGTTCTGCAGATTGTTTCAAGTACCAAATGCTAGCTCTACCCATGCTCTAGCCTGAGCTGGCATCATCAGGCCCTTAACTTTCCTTAGAAGTTATTTTATCAAGTTACAAGTGGAAAGGGTGCTACATTTAGAGTCAGAAGACTAGGACTCAATTCCTGAGTCAGTGAGAGCTTGGGTAAGTCATAACTTCTCTGGTCCTATAAAATGAGATAGGAGAGGGTGATAGGAAGAGGGGATGAGATGGCCTAGATGAACTTTCAAGTATCTCCCAGCTCTAAATCTATGATTCAGTGGTCTGTTCTATAAATCTACATTGCATAAGTCTATCTACCAGTCATTCAAATATCCATTTAGATACTTTAAGCAAGCAAACACCAGAAACATTCAGACAACACAGGATCCTTTTTGTGTCTTCAGTCTGCAAATGCATCTACATCAGCTTTCTATGGAAATAAGAAAATAGTATGATGGTCACAGTCTAAGATGCTTTCTGATACTCTTGGATTTTTCAAATTTCTCCATGGAAACTGAGTAGATCATCATTTATTAACTTCTAGGACATATTAACTTTTTTAGTAACATGCTTTTGCTAGTTATCTTAGAGAGATGGTTTTAGGAATTCGTATCCATGTCTTTGCCATAGTTTTATGACCATAATTTTTGGTGTGCATGAATTATTGGGGGTTTTAATGGATATAAATAATTTAGTTCAACACATAATTTCAGTGGTTACAGGAAAATGTCAAAAAGAAAATCCTTTCTCATCAGGAAATACTCTTTGTGGTACACAGTTATCAGGTTTCTCCACAAAGATTTTAAAGAGGGTATTAGAAGTGGACCTAGAATTCTGGGTGGCAGCTGGTCTGACATGACAGATATGAATAAATGTGCCAAAGAAGCCCTTATGGTTTATTGGGTAATTACGAGAAGTGTCATCAGTGCCAGCCAATCAGACTGCTGGGCAGCTACTTCTAAGCCCACTTACTCTTAAAGTAGATCATTAAAAATGTACTTTGGTGGAGAAGCTTTGCTCCTACTCGGCATAAATAGTCTATTTGCAAAGTTAGTCATTTGGTCAGAATGTTGCACATCAGTGATGGTACAGTGAGCAACAACCTCAATATTACACGAGCATCTTACATTACAGGCAATTCAGGGCTAAGTTTTCAAACATAAGAGAAATGAATGAGCCTGCAATAAGCATGCGCCTGGCCGCTGTGAACCATAAAACTCCACATCAAACCATACAAGCTAATTTATTTCATTTATTGTTAAGAGCTTTGAAATTTTGAGTCTGGATCTTCTGTATACAATGCAAAATAAATTAGTCAAGGGTGATGACTACTACACGGAAGAGGAATCTTAAACTGCGAAGAGAAATTCTGGGTCCTGGAAGTTCATTAGGTCACATTATCCCATCCCAGTACTATGCTCCGTTAAGCAGTGAGATAAGGAAGTTTTAGAAAGAATGGAATGTTTCAGGTAGTAGGTGGTAAAGTTAGGTATTTTTAAAATATTGAATCAATGTGGGATTTAACATATAAATCCACCTTCAAATGCCAAGTTAGTTCCAGATTCAATTTAATTCAATAACGATTTATCACTGATTAAGCACTAAACATCATATTGAGGATACAAAAATGAAAAATTGCTTGATGTGTGCTCTTAAAGATCTTACATAGAATCAATCAATAAACATTTATTAAGTGCCTACTATGTGCCAGGCACTGTGCAAAGTGTTGTCCCTTTTGAAAATGATTCAATCCCTGCCCTCAAAGAGCTTACAATTTAAGAGGGGTTAAAAAAAAAGCATGCAAACAAACATATACAAAGCAAGCTATTAATTAAATTAATTAAATAATTAAAAGAGGGGTTGAGGGAGGCTTCCTATAGAAAGTAGGATTTAATTGGGACTTAAAGGAAGCTAGGGAGGTCAGTAGAAGGATTACACGCAAAGAGGTTGCATACAGGAAATTACTTCATTCATACTAATAAGTAGGAGACAAGGTTGAGAGTGACAGAGGAAAAGAGAGATCCAGACAAAAGGCTTTCACAAATTTGAAAAGAGAGAAACTATTTTGACCTGAGCAAGGAATGGGGAGAACAGGAAAGACTTCATAGAAAAGGATTTCAAAAAGTTGTAGTGAGAATAAGGTAAGTTGTATTACTTTAACAAGACGGTAGGAAAGTTTGTCGACTTCTCACAACTAATACCATTTTGTTGTTTTTGGCCTCCATTTTATGATTGAGCTCTTCTGAATAAATTGTTTTTCTTCTATAAATTGATGTTCAATAATAAGCATTCACGTGATATGAAGTAGTTTTTAATAATGCACATGTGTTTTTAAACGACTCAATATATGTGAATCCTCTGCCAAGACAGACTACCAATGAAAAAAATATTATGGACAATTTTATCAGTAGTTCATGTAATTAGCTACCAACCAAATGATGTGGTGAGCAACTCAGGAACATCATAGCTAAAAGTATAAAAAAACCCACCTGAGGTCTCAGCCATTAGTCTGCTCATAGCATATAGCTAAGACTGGTTCCTGTATTCTCCACGTTAGACTCGAGCCCCCTATGTTCACTTAAGGACAGTGCTGATTGATGCTAACTTTCCAGATGACCATCTAAGAGGGAAACACAATCTTGTCGTGAGTCCAGTATGAAAGAAGTCTAATCTTATTGAACTTCTAAGAATCAGCTTAGTAGTTTGTTTTTAAGAAGAGTATTGTCTATGCCCAAAGGGCAATCAAATTATACATATTATACATACCCTTTGATCCAGCAATACCACTTCTAGGTCTGTATCCCAAAGAGATCATTAAAAAGGAGAAAGGACCTACATGTACAAAAAAATATTTAGAGCAGCTCCTTTTGTGGTGGCAAAGAATTGGAAATTGAGGGGGTGTCCATCAGTTGGGGAATAGCTAAACAAGCTGCAGTATGTGAATGGAATGGAATAGTACTGTACTATAAGAAATGATAAGCAGGAGGATTTCAGAAAAACCTGGAAAGACTTACATGAACTGATGTAAAGTGAAGTGAATCAGAACATTGTACACAGTAATAGCAATATTGTAGGATGAGCAATTATGAAAAAATAGCTTAGCTCTTCTCAGCAATACATTGATCCAAGACAATTCCAAAGGATTAATGATGGAAAATGCTTTCCACATCCAGAAAAAGAATTGATGCATTCTGAATGCAGATAGAAGCACACCATTTTCATTTTCTTTTTTTTTTTCTTGTATTTTTTTTCCTTTTGGTCTGTTTCTTCTCTCACAAAATGACTAATATGAAAATAGGTTTTACGTGATTGCCCATATATAACCTATATCAAATTACTTACCATTATAGGGAACGGGGAGGGTAGGGAAGGAGGGAGAAAGAAAACTTGGAACTCAAAATTTTTTAACAATTAGTGTTAAAAATTGCTTTCCCCTGGCTGGCCGCGCGGAGCCCGCCCAATGCCCGGAGTCCCGGTGAAGGACGTGAACCAGCAGGAGTTCGTCCGGGCCCTGGCCGCCTTCCTGAAAAAGTCAGGGAAGCTGAAAGTCCCCGAATGGGTGGACACGGTCAAGTTGACCAAACACAAGGAGCTGGGGCCCTACGACGAGAACTGGTTCTACAACCGGGCTGCCTCCACGGCCTGGCACCTTTACCTCCGAGGCGGGGCCGGCGTAGGATCCATGACCAAGATCTACGGGGGCGCCAGCGCAACGGGGTAATGCCCAGTCACTTCAGTAAGGGCTCCAAGAGCGTGTCCCGGAGGGTCCTGCAAGCCTTGGAAGGCCTCAAGATGGTGGAAAAGGACCAGGATGGAGGCTGGAAGCTGACACCTCAGGGACAGAGAGACTTGGACAGAATTGCCGGACAGGTGGCAGCTCCCAACAAGAAACATTAGGACAAACTACACCAGATTCATTAATAAATTGCCTTGTTCTTAAAAAAAAAATTATCTTTATATGTAATAGGAAAAAATAAAATACTATTTATTTTTAAAAAGAATATTGTTTCCACACTTTGATAAAGTTTGATAGCATACATTGAGAAAGGTAAGTCTCATTATTGTTTTCATCACACTAATTAGCATAATTAACAGTAAGCCAGTAATACAAGTGCACCGTAGAACACATTAATGGAGACAAAGAATGATGGGGTCCAGGCACAAGTAACAAACTGTGCAGAAATGCATGTACATGTTAAGAATGCAGTATAAGATCAGGGAGTAACTAGTAGTTCAGTTTGGTTGGAACATGGATTGTATGAAAGGGAATAGTTATGTGTGAAATAAGGTTATTCTATCACAGAATTCATGATAAGGAAAATGAGGAAAGTCAGCCATATGACAAGCACTCTAGATTTATGGAAAGCAATTTGAATATTTTGTAAAAGTTAGCCCCAGAATGATGGTAAGTTCACAGAATGAACTTCCGAAGCAGACAGACAGAGACAGAGACAGAGACACAAAGACAAAAACAGAGAAACAGAGACATAGAGGTAAAGACAAGGAAAGAAAGAAAGAAAGAAAGAAAGAAAGAAAGAAAGAAAGAAAGAAAGAAAGAAAGAAAGAAAGAAAGAAAGAAAGAAAGAAAGAAAGAAAGAAAGAAAGAAAGAAAGAAAGAAAATAAGAAGAAAGAAAGAAAGAAAGAAAGGAAGGAAGAAAATAAGAAGAAAGAAAGAAAGACAGAAAGAAAGAAAGAAAGAAAGAAAGAAAGAAAGAAAGAAAGAAAGAAAGAAAGAAAGAAAGAAAGAAAAAGAAAAGCAGAAGGGAAAGAGGAGAGAATAGCTCTAATTTGTTAAATATTAGAGATTTTTTATGAGGTACTATTCCTTATATATTTTCTCAAAGCACATATGACTACATATGCACTGCATTTTGCAAACCTTAAAGCACTAACTGCTAACTATTATTATTATTATTATTTTGTATGCTTAATTCACTGCTTTTCTGATGGCCATATATATGATAAAAAAATTTAATACATTTGTAGAAGGTTTGAAAGCAAGAGCAAAATACTGAGGAAGAATAAGAATGCAAAAGGGTATCACAGTCCTATAAGAATAATGTTTGGGGTGCTGAAGCCTGAAATAAATTAAGGAGAGCAATGAATGGTAAAGACAACAAAAAGAGAGATAGCTATATTGGGTCAAGACGTATATCAAAGAAGAAATGCATTAAGAAAAATAGCATAACGGTAACAGAGAACACTGAGAAGGCTGAAATACTAATGTCATTTTATTTCAGTTTTCTCGTTCAATCAGAATTATCTTGGGATTGAGAAGGATGGCACAAAAAATGAATAGCAAGCAATAGAAACTCAGGACAGGTGAAGAGATAGTCCAACAGAATCTAGCTGCCCTCAGGAATTTCAAGTCAATAGACGCCTATAGGGCCTATCAATGCTATTGTACTAAAAAATTAGATTATTTTTGACCTGTTTTAGGTGATTTTTGAAAAGAACACATGTCTCATTTTTTTTGTAAGAGGGAAGTATAATTTGCCAACCATTTCTCAGGAAATTTGCTTTGTATTCTGACAAAATTCTAAAGGACAATATTTAATGGAACTTACGAACATTTAGAAAAGGAACCAGCTATCATTAAATGCTAGAGTGGTTTTATCAAATCATGACAGATCAACCTAATTTGCTTTTTCTGTATGGTTATTAAAATATATATTTAGATTTCAGTAAAGCATTTGACATAGTCTCTAATGCTACACAGGATAAAGAGGTGTGTAACCAGATATTACAATTCAACGGATTCAGAAATGGTTGAATGACCAGACCCAGGAAGAAATTATTAATAGAATTCAGCTTGAAAGAAGATCTCCAATGAAGTGCCCCAGCTGTCCTTAACCCTATACTGTTAGAAAATTTTATCAAGACTTTTGATGAAAGAAGAGATGGCAAGTTCAGTACAAGTCAAAAATGTAACATGGCTGCCAAAAAAAGTTAATGGTATCTTAGACTGAGTGAAGTAAATACTTCCACTCTGCCTGACCGGACCACATTTGGAGTATTTAGACTCGTTTCTAGACATTACTCTTTAGGAATGATTTAGTCAAGATGGAATAGGTCCAGAGGAATGCAACCAGTACGGTGAAAGGGATTTAGATCATTCCATGCAAAGATTGCTACTAAGATTATGATCTGGATGAAGCTATTTATATCCATTTAAAGAAAAAAATTCATGTGCACCAAAAGTTATAGGCATAAAACTATTGCAGAGACATGAATCCCAGATCCCACCCTGAAACCAGCTTTCTAGTTTAACTAACCAATACATACTTTTTAAAAGCTCTTAATATATCCAAGAGGTTAATGACAATGATCTGCTCACCTTCAAAAACACAAAATCAGGGAAAATTCACTTAAAATAACTACAGAATATATAAAATAATTGGAAATCTGCCTACCATGATTCACACAGGAACTATAAGACTACAAAGGACAAAGCATTCCTTATAGAAATAAAAAAAAGTTCTAAATAATTGAGTAAATATTAATTAGTCATGGGTAGGGTGAGCCATTAGAACAAAAACGACAATATTTTTAAAGTCACCTATTTTATGTCATACAGTACAATATGAAATATCACTTAATACAGCTAGAAAAATAATACCTATTTGTAGGGACAAAAGGTAAAGAAATTTAAGGAAAATCAAGAAAATAAGCATAAAGAAAGGAGACATGGCAGCATCATATCTCAAACTATACTGCAAAGCAGCAATTAAAAACAGCAAGTTAAAAATAGAAAAGTCAACCAGTGGAATCAATTAGATGTGCACCATAAAGAAACAAATACCTGTAGTAGCCTAGTGTTTGTTAAACTCAAAGAACCCCAGCTCTTGGGGTTAAGACTCATTGCATGATAAAAACTGCTGGGAAAACTGGATAGCAGTCAGGCAGAAATCAGTTTTAGATCAACTCCTTATACAATATACCATGATAAGCTCAAAATAGATATATGACTTAGGTACCAAAGGTCACATTATAAACAAATTAGAGGAGCAAGTGAAAAAATGATCTTTCAGATCTATGGATAGGGGAGGAGTGTATGACCAAACAAGGAATAGAGAGAATCACAAGAGATAAATGGACCATTTTGATTGCACAATATTAATAAAAAACTTTTGCAAAACTAAATCCAATGTAGCTAATACTAGAAGGGAAACAATTGGAAAAAATATTTGCATTAAGTTTCTCTGATACAGGTCTCATTTCCAAAATATTTAAGAAAATAATTCAAATTTATAACATTAAAACTCATTCTCCAATTGACAAATGGTCAAATGACATGAACTAGCAATTTTCAAAAGAAGAAATATAACTATTAATAGCCATATGAAAAAAATGCTTCAAGTTATTAATAATTAGAGAAATGTTCATTAAAGCAACTCTGAGGTTCTTCCTCAGACTCATCAAATTGGCAAAATTGAAAAAAAAAAAAAGGAAAAAAAATTTTTGAGGGAGCCACGGAGACATTTAAAATAGAGAGATTTAAGATCCCCATGTTAAGGTATCCAAGAATGAGAGCAGGGGTTGGCTTTAGCAAAGAGAAGGGCTATTTCATCCTCATACGAAAGGGAAACAGAAGATGAGTAAAAATAGTAAGACTTTGAGAAAAAGGAGACAAGGAAGATCACGACAGATTGCATAAATAGTCTTTGTATAGAATAGGCAGTATGTACTATACTCACACAGATAGGTGACGCCATAGAGTCAGGAAGATTTATCTTTCTGAGTTCAAATGTGACCTCAGACACTTACTAGCTATGTGACCCTGGGCAAGTCACTTAACCCTATTTGCCTCCATTTCTTCATCTATAATATAAGTTGGAGAAGGAAATGGCAAACCATTCCAGCATTTTTGCCAAGACAATCCCAAATGGAATCACAAAGAGTCAGACCCTACTGAAACAACTGAACAACAACCATATTCAGCATAATAAAAGTCTCATCTCTTGAAAGAAAGGGTAGGGGAGGTAGACTCAGGGATTTGAGAAAAGAGGAGGTCTGGAACTCCTGCTGTGAAGAGTGTGATAGGGAATCAATTAGAAAGAAATAGGTCCAATGTGAAGCAACAAGAGCCCTGTTGTCATTAAATGCAGGAATTTTCAAGGGATCTAGTGAACAGGTTTAATAATTTACTCAAGCAGCGCTCAGCAGCTTAGTGATAGAAAGAAAGAAGGCAGATGGTAGGAGTCATCCAGCTTTGTGGATTAGAAATGTTGAAACAACAAGAAGGAGAAGGAAGCAAGAGATTCAAGGGTGAGAGGCAGGGGGTTGTTGAGATATTTAACTATGGCAAGCTTAAGACTATGAGGGAAAAAAGTGAACACAGAATGAGATTGTTAAATAAGGAAAACAGGAAGGTACTAGAAGTCACAATGAGGACAAAAAATAGAGGTAAGATGAGTGAGGTGGTAGAAAGGATGAAAGAATAGGAAATTGTGATCAGACAGAATTTCAGAGTTCAGGATTGTGGAGGTGGAATAATTTGGGATGAGGGTGAGATCTAGTGTAATCCCAATCCTCCTTCTCCCCCATGAAAGGCTAGGGTAGAGTGCAAATGGAGGGCATGAGAAATGAAGAAGTTGATGAACTGAGAAATCAAGAATCCCGAAGTCACCCAGAATAATGACAGGCACTGGAGTGGAGAAGGTTGTAAATCAGGTCCTAAAGACATTGAGGAAGAAGGTGGAGGATGATTTGGAAAGCATAAACAAAGATCAAGGCAGGATAGTATTACGTGGACGATGCGTATATCAAAAGAGGAAAAACAGTTGACTGATGGCAGCAGAACCATTGGGAGCAACGAGTCTGTGAACTCCTATACCCAGCTTTGAGAGTGTGTGTTTCTTAGAGGTGGGTAGAATGAAAACAGGATGGGCAGTGGCTGAAGAGTGTAAAAAAAAAAAAAATCCATAGTGGATGGATTGCTGGAGTTAGAGTCAGTAAATCCTGAGTTCAAATCCTGCCTCAGGCATTTAGTCGTTATATGACTCTGGGCAAGCAAGCTAACTTCTATCTGCCTAAGCTAATTCCTTTATAAAATAAGGATGACAATAGTACTTACCTCCCAGAGTTGTGAGGACCAATTATATAATATTTGTAAAGAAATATATAAATATTGGATATTTTTATTATAATCAAGAGCAAAGATAAAGGAAATTGGTCAGCAAGAAAGCAGTGGTACCAGAGAACACAGCAGAGGTCTGAGAAGATGACCTTAGGGTATGAGATATGACATAAATACGGAGACTTTAGCCTGACCTAATTCTCTTCCTAAGATTGCTCAATAAGGAGCATTTTTTACAAAGAAAATGTAATGATAGAGACTGGGGAGTTGCTATTGCTGAAGCATACTTGGTTTGTGACTATCTAAAAACTGGTATTGGGGGTAGAGAAGACCTCCTCACATGAAATTAATTCAGCAAGTTGACAACTGACCTACCACTAGCTACAGGGAACACATCTTGGGATTCTGAGGGAATGACAAAATCCTATCAGTGGAGGAGAGAGAAGGAAAGAGGATTGTGAGTTCAGGAGGAGTGCTCACCCATCACATTGGCTATAGAATTCAAGACAGTGGCCCTTTTGTGGCAAGGAAAGTAAAGCTTAAAGATATGGGTGGCCTTTTTTAAAAAGCAAAAGAACCACAGCGATGGAAGAGAGACTTTTCTCCTGGGTGACCAGAATGACTAGGGTGAAGGTCTGTCAAGAGCAATGAGGTGGGAGCTAACCTCCATCATTATCCCTAAATCCAATTTGAGACCCTCCTTCCATCTGTAAAATACGAGAAAGTTTACATAGAGACAAAGTAGCTGAAGCTGAATCAGGCTGGTGTTGATGAGACATCAAATGGATTTTCTATTACATGTGGGAAGAACAAACATCTGTCTTCCAAGGGAGCTTATTCAACCTCAGCCAGAAGCTCTCATATCCAGAAAGACATATCATCATCTAAGGTTACTGAACTGAATGATACTCTGGGGAGACAAGCCATACTGTTGAAAAATAATTTTAACCCCAGAGAGGCCATCCTAAGTAAGGAAAAAAATCCTATTCTATGCAGCAAAACAAAACTCTTGTGAGCTTAGGCATTAATTAACCTAAAGAGACAATGTGGTATATTTGGGAAGGAGGAGGAGGAGGATGAGACTCTGAAGTAAGAGAACTTGGGTTTAAATCCATGTTGATACTTTCTGTCTGTAACCTTGAACAAGACACTCTGTGTGCCTCAGTTTCCCCATCTATAAAATAAGTGGGTTGGGCTGGATAGTCACTGAGCCTCTTAGCTCTGTATCTATTCATTTGATGTTTCTTGGTATTTAAAAAACTTATTAATCTTTTCCATCCAATAAATTGCCAAAATTAAACATGAGGAGGAGGGTCAGCTGAATTTGTCAGGAATTTTTCAGGAAACTGCAAAGATCCTGTAAAGACCCCAAATTTCTATCAGGAACAAAAGTCTATCTTTTTTAATGAGCCAGATAGAGGACTTAATGGTTACAGTGCTGGACCTGGAATTAGGAAAATATGAGTTTGAATACTGCTTCATATACTTACTAGTTGTGTGACCTTGGGCAAGTCGCCTAACTTTATTTGCCTCCATTTCCTCATTTGTAAAATGATCTGGGAAAAAATGGCAAACCACTCCAATACCTTGACAAGAAAACCCCAAATGGGACCACAAAGAGTCAGAAATGACTGAAACAACTCAACAACAACAAATATATAGCCAAGAACTTCAGCTGAGCAAGGAGCTACAAGTCATAGAGACATATAGAATCTGACAATAGAGACCACCAGAGCAGAGAGCAGACCTATCCAGTAGAGGCTATGGGAGCAGGATGATGAATCACTAGAAGGTATAAGTGTACACTCCGGTGTCAAAGTTTAGGTGTATATTTAAATGCCCCCACCATCTGAACGCCCCCATCACACAGTGTGCCTCTTCATGTACCTTCCCCTTTGTCCTCAGATAACTGTTAAAGGTAAGCACATCACTAAGAGGTCATGAACTAGTTTTAGGGAATGGACCTACAGAGTTGCCTAAACCTGGGGAAGCCACTTCCTAGATGACCAGCCCTTCAAGCTATGGGGGAGTCCCCAGGTAGACACTCTCATTACTCCTGTCTCTGTGTCTTTACACAGGCTATCCCTCGTTACTAGAATGTACTTCTTCCTCTGTCCCTCACAGTCTCTCACAATCTTTGAAACCCAATTCATGTGTCATTTTCTATAGGAAGACTTTCCTGGTCCTCTTAGCTGTTAGTGTACTTTCCTACTATCTCATATTACCAATCAACCATTTATCAAAGATTTGGTCCAAAGAAACAAACAGAATCAGTTTCCACTTTAACCAAAGGTCTGTCCTAAGAACAAACAGAATGGGGTTCTCCCCTTAACCTAAGGTTTGTCCAAAGGAAAACAGAATGGGGTTCCGCCTTACCAAGGGTTTGTTCAAGAACAAACAGAATGGGATTCACCTTACCAAAAGTCTGACCAAGGAACAAACAGAATCAGGTTGTACATCTGCTATAACGTGCTTGTTTATTCTCTTTAAGCCAGAGAATCATACATGCATGGGAGTCAGAAAATAATTCTGAACTCTGAGGTAAGCAAGCTGAGGGAGATCCTTTATACACTTAGAGTAATTCCAACTCAGGATGCCTGTGCCAATCAAGATTATAGTCTCCATATGTGTTAACCACAATATGAGAAAGGAATTTTCTTAATAGGATAGATTATAAATACAATATCATATAAGAAAGTGTCAAAGTGTCAATTGAAATTATAGTTCCAAGATGTCTGTGTTTCTTCTATCATTAACACAACGTCATATAACATAACATAACACAACATAACATGATGTAATATAGCATAGCATAGCATAACATAGCATAACATAACATAACATAATTTAACAAGGAAAGTCTATTATTCAAGATAGTGTTCAGTTCAAGGTACCTTGTCCTTGGCAGTCATAAACAGAAGAATGTGTCTAGTCAGCTTCCTTCAGCCTTATAGCTGCTGACACAGGAAGGGGCATTTTGTGTTCACTCAGAGTGCAACGCAAGGCATATCTGTTATGCCAGAATACACAAGGCATCATGGTAGGTTAAGCTCAGAGTGGGCCAAAAACAGCTTTCTTCTGATTGGCCAATCTAGGTTTTAGGTCTTTCTCAGGTGATGGGAGGCTCAAAATGGTTTGGGGAGGCCCCTGGCTGGTCCATATCATGTATAAATTTATCTGGGTACAAGTTCTTTCCCCTTCCTCAGTAAAATGTATGCTCATTAAGAGAAGGGACTATTGTATTGTAGGGTTTTTTTTATTGTGTTCTTAGTGCCTTATCTCCAAGAGATGCTTGATAAAATTTTTTTAATTAAACTGAGGTCCTTCAAGGAAAAATCTATTTTTTGCAAGGTGATTCCTTTTTCTGAGTGGGATAGCTTTACTGTTTAAAATACAGCACAGTTGAAATAATAAGGGCAGTTGTGTGGAAAAAAAAACACTGAAAAAGCAACCCCTCAGAGGAAAAGTACAAACTCAGAGCAAACACTGCTGAAGCGTCCCATTTCCAGAGGTGTGCTGGAAGCAGCTCAAAACAGCTCTGAGAGCCCGTTGTTAAATTTTCAGTGTGAGATTTATACCTCAGAAATTGGGAATACTAAAAAGAAGCACTTGATATATTGTTTTGTTGATTGTTTAAACTTAGAAAAGTGATAGAGACAATGATACTAATGTAGATTAAACTCAAAAATATGTCGTGCATACATTTTCCCCCAGAAATCCTTATTAAACATTTGCCAGCATGCTCCTGCCTATTTCCCAGCATCAAATTTACGTATAACTAAAATGGATACTTTGAGGTTGAAAGCTGGGAAATCTTGACACCTAGAACTATTTGGTAGCTATAGAACACTGAATATTGCTTAT
>CM053622.1:236859502-236880418 GCA_028646595.1 Phalanger gymnotis
TCTGCGCCACCCACCCTGGGCTCTGCTCCACTCAATTCTGCTCCCCTCTGCTCCCAGCTCTGTGCGGAATAGACCTTACCCAGAGATTATCCAGACCGTCTTGGGCTAGAGCCCTACTTCCCTCTGCTACCCTGTGGGTTCTGCAGTTCTAGAATTGGTTCAAAGCCATTTTTTATAGGTTTTTGGAGGGACTTGGCTGGGAGCTCACGCTAGTCCCTGCTTTCCAGCCGCCATCTTGGCTCTGCCCCCCCTCCAATCTAACTTTTAAGGTAGTATTTTCTTCAGTGCTCTTTTGGACCTCCTTTTCCATTTGGCTAATTCTGCCTTTCAAGGCATTCTTCTTCTCATTGGCTTTTTGTAGCTCTTTTGCCATTTAAGTTAGTCTATTTTTTTAAGGTGTTATTTTTTTCAGTATTTTTTTGGGGGTCTCCTTTAGCAAGTCATTGACTTGTTTTTCATGGTTTTCTCACATCACACTCATTTCTTTTCCCAATTTTTCCTCTACTTCTCTTACTTGCTTTTCCAAATCCTTTTCCTTTTTGAGCTCTTCCATGGCCTGAGACCAAGACTAACAATATTTTTTAAGGGAACAGATGGAATATACCCCTAGCCTGCTACTCTTTTCTTTCCCCTCTGACCCTTCCCCACTTACTACGTGGTGTTATCTGCTGTAAGTCCTTTACCAAGGAAAGAGAGCACAAGATTAACTTTTAAAAAAAGGTGTAGGTGTATAGGTGAAGAACATAGGAATTTGAGAATTAAAGGTTCGCAATTACTTCATTCAACAAATACTTGTGGCGGCATTGTCACAACGGTGAAGAATTCAATCTCTGTGTGAACGATGGACATCTTTGCAGATCGTTAAGGAGCAGGGGACACAATTAAAGCAATGTGCATAGGAGGTGTTTTTATCAGTAGTGCTGAGAGTATATCCATACATCTCAAAGCATAACTTAGTTATGTGAAAGACCTTTTTAGCCACACTCCAAGATGTAGTCACATAGTTGATAAATAGCATCATCTCAACTTCATCAAGGTTTAGCTTGGGACCAATGAAGTCAAATATAAAGCTAACCACCTGTTTAGTCTCTGAAACTAGAACTGATTGCACTGACCTAAGGACTAGCTTTCTATATCTTGTCTGGTCACCAAATGAGTGACATCCCTTGGAGATAAATTAGCATAACATTTTGCCACTATGATCTCAATGTCTCTTATCCCCTTTGACTCTGGCTTATGTTATTTGCTATCTCTTTAATAGCATTTCAAGAGTTAGGAAAGGAAAAAGAAGTTACATTTGGTAGGACTTAGCAATGGATCATAGGATTTAGAACTGAAACTTTAGACATGCTCTAATCCAAGATCCTCATTTTATATATGGAGAAAAAAGTCCCAAAGAAGTTGGTTTTTTTTTTTTGCTTTGTCTTTCTTATCCCTAAGATACAACTAAAAAAATACTTGTTGTATTGAAATCCTAACCCACATCTTGGGACTCAAAATCCAGCGCTTTTCCCACTATGACACATTTTGTTACGGTTTTGTTGTTCCTCCAGTTTGGTAATATGGTAGTATAATGAGTGCACAGGTGGCTGCAGCTGCAGGAATGTTTTTCGGGTAGTAAGTAGGAGTAAAAACCCAAATGAAGTCAGCTTTTCACATGGAAAGACAGGGTGTGTGGGGAGGACCCAAGGAGTCTGTCCTTGTATATGGGTCACAACGTGGGAGGAAAATTACTTTTTGGGAAAAAAAGGAATAGATAGACCTTTTCTTAGCTCAGGATCAGAAGAGCTCAGAATTAATCTTCTCCATTGTTTTGAGAACGGCAGATGGCAAAAATGGATGAAGATAATGAAGGAGAGTCTCAGGAAACTAGGCAGCAAAGTTGAGACACTGAAAGCTTATATTCTTTGTATAATATGGACTTTGCAGTGTGCTGATTTCAATTAAAAATAATGATTAATTCAAAGATGAGTAAGTCATAGTGCTTGCTTCACAAGAGAGAGAAGTTGGAGATGTCTGTGAGGTTTCTAGATGAGGCAGGTGGGAGAATGTGGTATCATTAGCAGAAATAGAGAATAGGAGGAGAGCCTGGGTCTTTGGGAGAAAGATGATGAGATGAGCTCTGGATATGTTGAGTTTGAGGCAGTGGCATACTGGTAAATGTTTAACAATCAGCTTTCTGAAAAAAAAATGTACACACAGCACACTTTCAAGTTTGTCATTAATAACATTATTTTTACATCATTTTCTTAAGTCTAGACAATCAATAAAACAAATCAAGTCCTGACTTGTAGCGGTTGCTAATATCTGACGCAAAATGATCACACTGAAAATTAAACAACCAGATTTTGTGAACTGGTTGGAACTGGTTTCAGCAGACCACTGGTTTGGGATTAGTGGGATTCAATTTAGAAGCAACAAGTTCTACAAGCAATCAGGAGAAAGACCTTCAAATATAAAGGAAGGGAAATTCAAATTTAAAAAAAGACTATTTTGCTCCCACCAGAAAATACAGGAGGGAGTGAAATAATTTGTTCTGAAGAGATTTGGAGTTCAGGATGCAACCTAAGCTAGCATCCTTCAAATCCAAACCACCATTAAAAAAGATGGATGTTTTTGAAACATTCTCAGAAAGAAGGCCAAACCCAAAAAGATTATTCGCTTCTAGACACCCTAGACAACAGAAAAGCAGGAAGGGTGAATGAACGTGAGAGCTAAGGATAGTAATAGAAACAATGACAATCTAGTAAGAGACATCTTTCAAAATGAACACAAAGAGAGATAAAGAAAGGTGGAAGTTGCAGTGAAGAGTGGGCCTGAGGCATCATGGAAATCCAGTGTTTTATAAATTCTAAAACATAAATTACCTAGGGAAAAAGACCTCCTTATTTAATAAAACCTGGGTAACTGGAAAGCAGTCTGGCAGAAACTAGGCTTAAACCAACACCTTCCACAACATTTCCCCAATACAAACTAAATAGACACAAAACCTTAACATTAACGATCATACTATTGAAAAATGAGGAGAGGAGAATCTATTGCTCTCACAGTTGAGTAAGAGATATATTCTTAAGTAAATAAGAGATAGAGACAATTGTAAAAGGTAAAGTAGATAACCTGATGACATAAAACTGAAAAGCTTCTGCACAGACAAAATTAATACACCTAGGATGCTCCCATGTTTCTTTGTCTTACACAGGCCTTGTGGTATATAAATAAATAAACAATTAAATATAGTTGTAATTAATACACACACATATACATATCGGCATATGCATATACCCATAGACTCATACATACATACAACAAGACTTCTGTAAGACAGGGAGAAATGTATGTATACATACATAGATACACACATATACACACACAGACACACTCTCAGCTAGGTGGCTCAGTGGATATAGCGCTGGGCCTGGAGTCAGGAAGACCTAAATTCAAATCTGGTCTCAAACACTGTGTGTGACCCTGGGAAAGTCACTTAACCTTTTTTTGCCTTAATCCACTAGAGAAGGAAATGGCAAACCACTCCAGTGTCTTTGCTAAGGAAACCCCATGGACAGTATTGGTGTGATATGATTCAGGAAGTCATGAAGGGTCGGGCACAAAAAATAAATGCACCAAAAGTATAAAGATCAAGTGTAACTTGTGCATCTTTGTGGAGGTAGGAGGTTCACAGATATTCCACATTCCACATGTCTTTGGATTTTTTCAATAAATCTAATTCACTGATTTTTTTTTTACTCTCAAAAATACTATTAATTATATACAATAGTTCTGAGAAGCAAAGGGGGACAACTATGATGACATAAGAAGCAGAAGACATCAATAAAAACATGTTCAAAAAGAAAGTGTTTATGATTCACAGACATGAAGAACTTTAGTCTATTTTTTCTTCTTTTTATTAATGTCTTTTGTTTTTATATTACTTTTCATATATATATACATACATAATATGCATACATGTAATCCCCACCTTCCCTACTCTGTGAACCTTTGCTTTTACGAGAGATTAAAAAAAAAACTACAGCAAAACCAAACAATAGAGCAACCATGTGTGATAGACTATCCATTATTCTCTTTAATAAAAACAGGAAGGCACATTTTCTCAACTATTCTCTTGAGTAAAACTTTGTCACTAAAATTGGATAGTGTTCAATTTTTTCTTTTGTTTTTTCCATTTAGATTATTGAAGTCATTTTGTGTATTATTTTCTTGGTTCTGTTTATTTCACTCTGTATCAGTTCATGTATCTTTCCATATTTCTCTGAGTTCTTCATATCCTTTGTTCCTTATGACCAATAATACTCCATTTTATTTCTCTGCCAGAGTTTATTATCCATTCTCCCAATGATGGACATCAATTTTGTTTCTAGTTCTTTGCTAGCACAGAAAGTGCTGCAGTGAATATTTGGTATTCAGGGGAGACTTTTTTCTGTCTTCTGCCTCACTGGGGTATGCCAAGCAATAGCTAATATCTTGTCCTCCACCCTGAATGTCCCTGTGTGCTCTGGACCAGTGGGCCTTGACATTCTCCTTGCTGCTTAAGCACAAGTCCTCCTAAGCTTCTAATTATCCACTTTTTTGCCAGTTTGCCAGTGGTGCTCCAGAAGTGGAGGGAAGATACAAATTTTGACCGTCATTTGGTATTTTTGTGTGTTTCCTAAGTGGTCATCATCATAAGCTTTATTATCTAATGGCCATCCTTCCATTGATGAGCCTCTCAGCATTTAACAAGATTGGACCTTGAATGGAAGACATAAACTTGGAAGGGAGGTAGTTCAAAGGTCATCAGTTCCATTCAATTTCTTTCTTTCCTATGTCCTGAGTGATTTGACTGGTCCATGATCAGCATGACAGAAATGGTAAAGTGTTGAGAGGAATTGTTGGACCCTAAGCCAAATAACAGGTTGCATTTAGGAAGTGAAAACTCAGGAAAAATCAAAGGAATTAAAAAAGCAAATTTAATCTGAGCCTGCGATTCTGCTGGTTAGCTGGCAGATTTGGGGGTTTAAATCATAACAGAGAGAAACAGCTTCTAATTTAGTTGTATGCTTGAAGAGCCGAAATCTTCCTCATGGGAATAGAAGAAGCTACATAGTTCAGTGGAAGACCACTTACTAATGGCGACAGTGCAATAGTGGACAGAAAGTAGCCCAGCTGCCCCGAACCATAGGCGGTAGGACAGGAAAGAGGAAAAACTCAGTAGTGCAGTCCAGAAGCTTAGAGCATCGGCAGTTCTGTGGGAGAGTGTAGCAAGTGGCAGCATCGATGGTGGAGAGGCATTACAGCTAAAATGCAGCCCTAGAATTGTGAATCGTCCTGGACAGGCACACTTCTAATGCATGTACCTTATCCAACATGTTTCCCGGCCGTGCATGTTGCTCATGGGTATTGTCTTTTGCATTAGTAGTTGGGTAATCTATAGGAAAGTTTACCTCTCTGTATATGGGGAGACTTTCCCCTTGTTATTTTTCTGTGTTGTATCATTTGATGTATTTTGCTTTAAATTACTGTCTTTGACTTGGTCTGATAAAAGGAACAATGATTAGGGCTTATGTGCAGTGGTTCTCAGGAGAAGGTGACCCAAAACATACATTGAACCTGTGGTAGCCTTGGGGGTAGAGGGTGCAGGGTACGTATATGAAAGGGAGAGGCTGGATTAAAAAAAAGAAATGAGTTTTTTGCACTACTAAAAGAAATAGCATGTGTGGAAACTGAAGAGAATCGATATAAAGTCAGTCATCTCAATACCTTGTCCAACATGGATTTTGTTATATATCTTTTAAAATAGAGACTTGCAATGCTTTGGTCACAATTCAGGAGGTAATGCTTTTGAATATGTACCATATCAGCAAGAAGTTTCTATCCCAATCCTGAATTTGTACATAACCAATAAGCTTATACTAGATTTATCTGACTTAAAAAACTAATTATAAGTGATTGATGTTCATGCCCAAATATTGTCATCAACATGTCAGAATAAGCTGGCTATGAACTTTATCAAGATTACTTTAATTCTCATTTGCTTTGCATGTGTTTTATTTTAACAAAAATACCGAAATTTTGTCACCTGATTAGTATGAGAGCCCCTAGGTCATGTTAAATGCCCTAAAAACTATTTCAAGAACCTCTTGAATGGATTTCCTACCTCTAACACCAGCCTTTTCCAGTCCAACTTTGCTATTGCTGTATCCACTAATTTTTTTTCCACTATCTTTTTCAAATCTTGAAAGTGAGTGGTTTCTCATAGCCCTATTTAGATAAAAATCTCTAAATTTTTAAACTCTTCACTGGGGTGCTATTCCTTTTCTACTTATCTCAGATATACCTGTTCAGAATTCTTTGTTTACTGTTCCATGCCTATTTCTATTTTTTCCCAAAGTAGCCTCTTATGCTTGAAATGCACTTTTCCCAACTCTTGGAACAGTCTCTGTCATGACCTTCCCAATTGTCAGTATTGGCTAATTCCCTGGAGGTTCGTTGCTCTTCATCACATCATTTCTCAGGAGCTCCAGCTGTTCCAAGTTTAGTCTTCACTGACATGAGGCCTCCAAATAAATCTATTTTTCTCAAATCCTTAATTACATCTGATGCACAGGGGAGGTACCTCCTAAGGCCAACTGAGAATGACCTGTGAATATTAAAATATTTTCCAGTTAATTTTAAAAAATTTACTTGGAAGCAGGCTATGTGACCAACTCCCAAACTACCATACATACAGGCATTTGCCCGAGTTACTTAGATATTTAAGAGCTGACAGTCCTCAGATGTTTGTGTTCCAGATCCTCAGATTTCTACTCAGAAATTAAGTTTTCACAGTGTGCCATCTGGGCCCTGGATGGAGGAAAAAAATTCTTTAATCTTCAGTACTACTTTTTCAAGACAAAAATAAAAAAGGGTCATTTACAAGCAGAACCTGAGAAATGGTGGTGTTTTGTCCTAAAATATCACAGTTGTCAAAAGTGTCTTGGTCCTCTGGTGATAGGTACTATATAAAAATACAGAAAGACCAAAAAAATCTACCCTATTAGATTTGACAGAGGCATTTCTTGATTTAGAGTTTTTTGATGTGGGTATTTGGACATTTTTGTGATGTGTATATGACACTGAAATCCATAAAAATGTCCTTGCTGTCCTTATTCTTGTGGGTGTTTTGATAGTGGAATAAATTTTAAGCATAGACCTTTTTGTGTTATTCTAATTAACCATTTAGAATAACTTTTTTTCTACTTTTTTTGCAGGGGGGAAGGCAGGGCAATTGGGGTAAAGTGTCTTGCCCAAGGTCACTCAGCTAGTAAGTGTGTCAAGTGTCTGAGGCAGGATTTGAACTCAGGTCCTCCTGACTCCAGGGCTGGTGTTCTACTCACTACCCCACCTAGATGCCCCTAGAATAACTTTTAACCAAGATTTTCAGATAATTGCCACAACTTTTATATACTTTGCCAATAAACATATAGTTGTAAAAATATAGTTGGTAAAGTTTGGCAAAACCCTAGATGGGAAAAGATAAGGATAACTCAGTGTGTGGAGGAAGAAAAAAGAAATAGCTGAACCACAACCAGAAATGATGGCAGCTGCTGCTCTTATAAGCCATTTGGATGAATGGCATGGAACATTTCAGGTGAGCCTCTGTTCAGTAAACCCTTTTCTCCATTGCCACTTAGGCTGTCAGATCAATCCTTTTTCTTTGTGCTATGTGTATTTAAATATAGAATGTTGGTATTGTCCTATTTAAAACTGTATGTATTTTCAAGGGTCATCTCTCCACTTTTTGTTTCAGATTACTATTGGGAAAGCATTTATCATCAAGTGGCCAGTCTATTAGCAATGAACTTTTTTGTACCTAGCTAGACTGCTTGTCAGAAAACTGGCTTCATTTATTTCCAAGACCATACTCATATTTTTTTTTTCAGTACGGTAGAAGCTGCCAGAGATTATCCTATTCTGGCATAATCTCTGAGAATCCAAGGTCAAATCTCTATGCCATGAGGAAGCATCAGAATAAAGTTTTATTCTGTACAATGTAGATTGTACAGGTGAACCATCCAACTGGCAACTTATACAAGAATGTGTTTTCTATTTCTCCTAGCATGGAAGTTGTACCTATTTCTTGTGCTCAGTTCTTATAGCAAACTTCCCACTATGTAATCATATTGTGAGGCAATGAAAATAAAGGATGTCTGATTTGAATTCGGAAAGGAAAGATGGAAGGAAGGAAAAAAAGACCAAGTGAGTACTGGATTGGAAGTTAGGATACTTGTGTTCTAGGGCCAAATCTTTCATATGTGTGACCTTTGGTAACTCAATGTACCTCTATTTCTCATCTTTAAAATACAGGCATTGGATGAGTTTTCCTCTGAGACCCATTTAGCATCTGACCTATACTTTCATAATTTATAGATATATGTACATACTCAAGTATGTACTTTATTCCAAAGACAGACCAACAAGTAATAAATTTTGGTGGAGTTGAAAGTGGGAAAAATTGGCAATGGTGATATCAGCTTTCTTAAAATATCTAAACTATATAACTACAAATGTATTATTTCTCATCAACAGAGAATTGTGAGAATTTTTAACCAAGATGTTCAACTAATTGCCTTTTCTCCCCACTATTCGGATTGTCTTAAATTAATTCTATGTATTATTCAAATACTTTTTTCATATTTCAGGAGGCAAACTGCAGCTCCCATGAGTTCAATTATCATTTCTTTGCAGACAACTCCTTAAACTATATCTCCAAGCCCAATTTTTCTCTGGAACTCTAGTCCTGTATAACCAATTGCCCGATGGAGACCCCCTATTGAATTTACCATATGAATCTCAAATTCAACTCATCCCAAATTAAGCTCATCATCTATCCTCAACCTTTCCTTTCTCCAAATTCCCCTATTTCAGACCCTCTTTGCTGTCATCTAGGTTCCTAACTTCAGAGTTATCCTTCTCATTTCACTCTCTTTCAATACCCCATATATAGCAGAAGAATCCTAAAGGAGAAACACATAAAATGTCACATTGAATCATTTGTCTAGTGCAATTCAGCATAGGAAGGTAGACAAGGAAGTCTGAGAATACTAGGGATAGGGCAAAATGCACCATCTCCATTTGGGGAGTACCTCAGCACCAAGGACAAGGCTGTGCATTTGGGCAAAATGAGGTCCCAGATTTATTCAAGAAGCATCACCAGACCCATGAGAGGGCACTGTGACAGGGATAGATGCAAACATGCAGCTTTGTTGCCCACTATTCAGTCTTGGGTTATAGATGGAGGGTGGAGTGAGAGGGGTTCCTGTGTAGGATGTGATGTTCTCAGGTAGGGAGGCCTTAGTCGTATTATAGTAAAAAGTAAAGAGGTGGCAAGAAAGCTCAAGGCACAAACAGAGAAAGAGAATGACTCCAAAATATCTATAAGTAATGCCTCAGACAAAAATGTCGTAGGCATAAGCAACTAGAATTTCTAGAAGAGATGAAGCAAGAGTTTAAAAACATTTTTATAAAAATATATTTTAAATATATTTATATATTATATATAATATATTTTTATAAATTGTTTTTATACATGAAATGCAAAAATAAGATATGCAAGCAATGGGGTGTAAAAATCTATCTTGCCCTATAGAAGGGAAGGAGATAAAAGAAGGGGGGTGATGGAAGGGAGGGCAGATTGGGAGAAGGGGTAATCAGAATGCACACTGTCTTGGGGTTGAGGGGGAGATGGGGAGAAAATTTGGAGCTCAAAATCTTATGGAAGTGAATGCTAAAAACTAAAAATAAATTAATTAAAAAAATTGAAATGAAAGGAAAGTCAAAGAAAAGTTATTGAAGAATTAGAAAGAGAATTAGCAGCTTAACATATAAAGTACACAACTTTGCCCAAGCAACAAACTCCCTGAAAATTGGAATGGCCCAAATAAAAGCCAATGACTTCATGAAGCAACAAGAAATGTTAAAACGAAGCAAAAAAGACTGAAAAAAAAAACCAGAAGAAAATGTAAGGCAACTCAGCACAAACAAGTGACCTGGAAAACAGATTGAGGAGAAATAATTTAAGAACTTTTGGATTATCTGAATGCCATGACCAAAAAAAAAAAAATTCTAGACATCCTATTTCAAGAAATCTTAAAATGAAACAAAACCCCAAACTTCCCAGAACTCTTAGAACTAGAAGGCATAGTAGAAATAGAAAAAATTCACTGTTCACTTCTTGAAAGAAAAAACAAAATTAAAACTCTCAGGAACAACATAGTCCACGAAGAGGACTCAACGTCTCTGCTTCCTACCCGTATGAAGAAGCTCAAATGGGGTAGAGGAATAGCGGAGTCAGGGTCTAGGGCCTCTTGTTCATTGATCCTCATTCAAAATGTTGCACTGCCTGCAAACCTCTTGCATGAACTCATCTGGGTCTTGATATTACACCAGAGGCAAAGGGGTTGGTAAACTGTTATTTTTAAGTGATGAACCCAAGGCTTTGAAAGCTTAAGTAGCTTGCCTGAGATGCCACCATTGCAGAGCGGGGTTTGGGGCCTGGATTTTCTGAATCTTTTTTTTTTTAAATGTATTTATTTTTAATTTTCAGCATTCAGTTCCACAAGCTTTTGAGTTTTAAATTTTCTCCCTCTCCCTTCCCTCCCTGCTCCCCAAGACAGCATGCAATCTGATACAGGCTCTACATACACATTCTTATTAAACATATTTTCACATTAGTCTGACTCCTTTTCAATACTTTACTGACTCTCACTATCCCGTGTTTCTCTGCTACCTTTTTCACCTATGCCCTGACATGAATTATATATATATATCCTTATAAATAGAGATTATCAGCTTCTAGTTACAACAACATTTTATTGAATTCATTAGTCTTGACAGGCTGACAGGCACTTTTTATACTATATGCCAAACACTAATTTGTTAAAAATGCTTACAGTGTCAAGGGAAGGAAAAAGGATGCCAACCCAACGTGGACACTAGGTGGGAGAGAGGTTCTGGGCAGAAGTAAAAAGGAGAGTTCAAAGCATTGCCTGTGCTCATAAAATGCTGGGAGGATTGCAAACAAAGACCCATTCCTGGACAATATCAAAATGTACTTGATATTGGTTAGGTACAGATCTTTGAACAAAGGCCCTCGGAATTTAGAGAGAGAGAAGTATTTAGGGGCAGCTAGGTGCCATAGTGCATATAATGCTGGGCCTGGAGTCAGGGAGACTCATCTTCCTGAGTTCAAATCTGGCCTCAGATGCTTACTAGCTCTGTGATCTAGGGGAAGTGTCTTAATCCTCTTTGTCTCGGTTTCCTCATCTGTAAAATGAGCTGGAGAAGGAAATGGCAAATCACTTTAATAACTCTACCAAGAAAACCCCAACTTTACTAAGAAAACCCCGCAAAAAGAGAAGGATACGACTGAAAACAACTGAACAACAACAGAAATATTTAGCAGTTAGATTAGTAAATGTTTAGATTGGTAAAAGTTTAACAACACACCTTAAATTAGATCTCTTTGAATGGGAAAAAGATATAGGCATGCACGGAAAGATAACACCAATTAGGGGCTGAATTTAGGTTAGATAGGAACCAGATTTGGGGTGAAAAATGTGTGCATTTGAAAAGGAACTTTCCAAAGTTCCTTTTGTATGCAAATAGATTTCTTTTTTCAATAAAGAAACCAACTGATCGGTACATCTGAAGAATATTGATGTGTCTATGTTAAGGTGAGTGGAGACTTTTCGAGTTTTGCCCTTTTCAAAAAACGCTTTAAAAGAGGGAAAATTGATCAGAATGCTTCATTAATTAATTGCACATATGGAATTACTAAAGTTAGGAAAAATTCTCATAAAATATCTGAGCCTTGATGTGGTTGTATTTTTGCTTTAAATTCAGTTTACTTCATTAAACATTTATTAAGTACCTACTGTGTACAAGGCACTGCTCTTCCAGTAGTATTTCTTTAAATAGTATTAATATTTATCTTAGGTCCTTCATCTTCATGAGATTTAAGAATCCGATAACTGGTAACCCCTGAGCAGCCAGGTCACCCATTCTTGTGAAGGTCTTCCCAGTGGTAAAGGTAGTTGTCATGATTTACAAAACGGCATCTTTTGGTGCAATTTATTCAAAGAGATATTTTTTTTTCTAAAAGCTCCTGATGTTCTCAACTCCTCACATTTTCTCTTTAATCCTACTTGGAGATCTTATAAAACACCCCATCTCATCTATTTCCTCTAGTGAGATATTTCACCTGGGTTATTATCACAACTATTTTGCTACGTGCAATGAAATTATCAGTGATTCCATTTGTTGAAATCATATGTAGATGGCAAGTACTCTCTGCCTTATTACCAAATGAGTACAGCGTGCCCTTCAGTAATTCTCTAAACTCTCAAATGCCTTGGAAATAATATGCTGGAATATTACTGAACTGTGACTGAAGCACCATTTGTGCTAAATGTGACAGCCCACAAATGATATTCCTCTATAAAAGTTCAAACTACATTAATCTTTTAGGGAGCTTCATTGACTGGGAAGATGGCTTTAGATACAAAATGAAGATACTCAGGCCCATTTTTGGAGGTTTTCTGATCTAGTTTTCTAGGAACGAGTGTGAAGTTAACCCTGTTTAACTCCATCTCCCCAAAGGGGAGCAGGGGTGATGTGTGGGGTTGATGCTATGGTATATAAGAATTAAGGTATAATGGTATATATCATCGAGTTCAGATATTATTGCTGAGGAAAAGCGAAAACTAAAACATGGATACTAAAAGGTTGAGGCAAACAGACAATATTTTTGCTGTTGAGATCTCTGGATCCAAGCTGGATGAGAATTGATGGGAAAATATGCATGATGCTTGTAGGTCTAACTTTAAAGTCTATTGTGCATCAGAAAATATGATAAACTCTTTTTACTCTACACTGTCTGAAGAGTGAATTTGTTACCTTTCATTTCTCTTAGATGTGTTGGTAGGGCCGTATGGCCTGGAGCCCCTGCAGGGGTGTGCTGGTAAATGTTTAACAACCAGCTCTTTGAAAAAAAAGATTCTACATGACACATTTTAAAGTTTCATCTGCATTATTAACATTTCCTCCTTTACTTTTTAAAATGAATTAATTTTAATCTTCTCCATTTTTTCTTTTCTTTCTTAAGTCTAGACAATCAATAAATAAATCAATAAAACAATAAATTATGCTTTGATTTATAGCATTTATGAAAATTTAATGATGATTCAAGCTGGCTCTGCACACCCCTCCTTCTGATTCTGACCTTTTGACAACACTGACTTCATGATAACAACATACTTTCCAGACCAACCTTCTTGATACCCTTCTATTTGCTGTAATCAGTATATTGGGGATCTCTTCTCTCTAGCCACCAGGCCACTGAGTTTCTTCCATTTTACCATCTCTTCCTGTTACGTCCTGAAATAGTATGCTAACCTTCTACATGTTTTTAAGGAGGAATTATTGAGTTCCAGCAAGATGACAGAATAAAAGGTAGTGTGTAAGCCAGGCTTCGTCTTACCATCTAAACATAGCTAGAAATGCATCAAATAGACAAAATCCCCCCACCCCCAGACAATAATAAGTAAAATAGCTGAGATAATCTCTAAGATAAGCTGCCCGTACCATTGATTGGGTCTGAGCCCGTGTTAGAACTGGGAGAGAGCCATATATCCTTACTGCCTCAGCAGAGGCCCAGACTCATACATCCTGTGCCCAAATACATTTTCAATCCTCATCCTTTGTGACTTTTTTTTTGACCATTGACACTTGATTCATCCTTTTCTCTTGGTTTTTGGAATACTGCTCTCTTCTACTTCTCTTCCTCCCCAGTCTCCTTTGTTGGATTCTGTCCTGGTCACTCCTACTAATTATAGATATCCCTCAGGGATCTGTCCTGGGCCCTTTTCTTTTATCTTTCTATGCTGTTTCACTTACCAGCTCCCAAAGATGCAATAATCATTGCTCTGCTGAGGATTCTTAGTTCTATTTATCCAGCCCTAACCTAACCTTCGTTCTGACCTTTAGTTTCTACCCAGCCACCCAGGGTAACAGCTTAGGTGTCATCTTTAATTCCTCACTAATTCTCACTCCATATATTCAATTTGTTTCCAGGGGTGGGGAACCTGCAGCCTCGAGGCCACATGTGGCCCTCTAGGTCCTCAAGTGAGGCCCTTTGACTGAATCCAGACTTCACAGAAAAAAGCCCCAAGCATGCCATATGTGGCCTCGAGGCCACGGGTTCCCCAGGAGACCTATTGCTTCTACCTTGGAAGCCACTCTTGGATATGTCTTTTTCTCTCTTCTGCCACTGCTGTCGTGCTGATATAGATCCTTATTACCTCATACCTGAGTTGTTGCCATACCCTGCTGGTTGGCTTCCCTGCCCCAAATATCTCTTCATTCAAGTTTATTCTCCATTCAGCTGCCAAATCTGACCATGTTTATGTTAAATGTTGACCATGTTATGTTAAATCTGACCAACTAGTTTACGTTAAATGTTGAAAACTGGTTGACTTATATGGCATTCATCCTCCGTTTTAGCTTCGATGGGATGTTACTATTAGGGTTAACTTTCTTACCTTGCTATCTATTCTTCATCCCATCTTTCCTGCTCTGCATTCTAACTCATTAGGCAATTTAGAAAATACCTTCATTTTACTGGTCCTATGTATAATAGGGCAGTTTCCCATAGGTATCATACAGGCTCTTTGTCTCAAATGCTATGTTAGGTCAAGCCCTGACGGTCCTGGAGCCTTCAGCTGGTGTGGATAGGCCCTCTGTGGGCTGCCCACTGCAGACATAGAGACCACGCACAGAGATTGTCCCTGATAGCAATTGTTTTTCCCTTTCTCTTGTGAGTAGCGATAAAGTTTGTTAAAACAATCTCTGTGTGGGATGATGCTTTTCATTTGACTTCCCCTCTGCTACACTCCATAAACTCCAGTGGCTTCCTATTACTTGAAGCATCAAATATAAAATCCTGTTTGTCTTTCAAAGTCCTTCACTACCTAGCCCCCTCCCACCCTTCTGGTCTTTATTCCTAGTACTACTCTAGTACCTTACTCCCCTTCCTGCACCTTATGGTCCAGTGACACTGGCACGCAAATGTATGTTGTATGTCCATAGTTATTCACATGTTGTTTTTGCCTTTAAAATGTATACCTCTTAATGGCAGGGACTGTTTTTGCCTTTCTTTGTATCCCTAGGGCTTAGCACAGTGCCTGCTGCATAGTACGTGCTTGATGAATACTTGTTAACTTGACCAACATTGTCTTTCTCCAGGCCAGACCCTTTTCACCATACCAACCTCTTACTTGTGCCCTGGGAGGCAAAGAGAAACCAGAATGACAATTTGAGAGTTGAAAGGGAATTTGTTAGCCATGTAGTCTAACCCATATGTGAAAGGAATCACTGCTATAACATACACAACAAGTGACTGTCCAACCTTTGCTTGAAGTCCTCCAAATAGAAGGATCCTGCTGTGCCTTCCCCCCCGTTATCCACCCCCCCACCCCAGGTAGTCTGTGCTACTTATGGAGAGCTCCTCCTATCTATTGGGAAGTTTCTCCTGTCATCGAATCTAAATTTATTTCTTTGCAAGTTTTACTCATTCTTCCTAGTTCTATCCTTTGGGAGCAAAACAGAACAAATCTGATTCCTTGACAGTTACAATGATACCCTCTGCGTCTTCTCTTCTCTAGGACAAACATCTTCAGGTCCTTCCACTTGTCCTCATATAAAGTGGACTCAAGGCCATTCATCACCTTTGATACCCTGCTTTAGAGACTTTTCAATTTATCAGTGGACCCTGTGCCATATCATGCTTCCATGCCCTCCCAATTGGTCCTGTCCCCTAGGAAGTTGGTGGTGAAGCTGTCCACCTGTATCACTATTAACCAGGACTTCCTGTTCCCTGATGACTCAGAACCAAGGCAAAATCCTCCCCAACTATTCTTCTGATCCCAGCATGGACTTGCTATCTCTTTATGGAGTTTTAGATCTTCACGTGCTAACCCTTGGTTCTCTCTCTCTCATATTCTCTCTCTCTCTCTCTCTCTCTCTCTCTCTCTCTCTCTCTCTTTCCCTCTCTCTCTCTCTCTCTCTTATTCTCTCTCCCCCTCCCTCCCCTCCCTACCTCTCTTTCTCTCTGTGTCATATCCCTCTATTCTGGCTGATATACCCAAAATATCTTCCACTAATCTTTTTGTTGCTGGCAGGAGTGTATGGCAAAGAAACACAGAGAAAATAGGGTCAGTCTCTAGCTCTGCCAGCTCCACTTGACTCTTTTGGTCTTACCTTAAGTTGATTTATGTGGCAATAAAGAAAAGGATCTTCTCACTCCAGAGCCACATGGCTCCTTTGCATTTTGCTAAGTGGTGTCCTTGGGTTGTTTTAAACTGAGACATACCAATGGCCAAGAATTTCTAACTTTAAGTTAGATAGAAGATTAGGTTTAGGGAACCTTGGACCAATACAAGTGAAAATAGTGCAAAAGACATACTTAAAGTGCCTGAGAACTTGTCTAAGTGGATAGCTATGTGTGACTGGCTGGGTTTTGGTTCTCAAAAGAGCTATTGATGGCCTTTGGGATAAAGTACAGCAGAGAACAGCACTTCAGAGATACAGAACAACAGTGAGCTACAGCTCAGCAAAGAAAAGAGTTTGACCAATATCATCATCAAAAGGATGCTGGCAAGGCTTTGGAATCAATGGCGTAAGCTTCTGGTAACATAACTAATAAGATGGATGGAAGACTAGGCACTTTCTCTGATCCTCACAATATCTCAAACCTCTCCAAAATAGGAAATATGTACCAGAGATAAGGCAATTTCTGCTGCCTCCATGGTCAAAGATACCAACAAACCTAATGAGGTAACATCAAATGAACAAATAGCAGAGAAGGACAATTTCTACTGGCTAACACTTTCACTCAGCACCATCTCCTCCACTGGCAACTATATTCTGGCAAGGATGCAAAGCCAACCCATAGTTTTGCAACAGAACTCAACTCTCTGCCTCTTTACCTTCACTTCACCCTGTGCCACAGAAAACTTAAATCCTGAAGCTTACTTTGGCTAAGACAGCAGCATGGCAGTGTTCTCTGCTGTGAAGTTCTCAGCCAGAGAATGGAGGAACAGGGGTAACTGGGGAAAATTTTGGGTGTGTCTCTATCAAGCTTGGGGGAAAAAGGAACTGGAATTCATCCATCTATGACCAGTTCCCACTTCCCAAAGTAACTTGGGGCAGATACTGAGACCAGTGATTTATGAATTGTCTATCATGGGAGGAGACTGATACAGCTTTGAGTTCCAGCTCCTGGAAAACTTCCATCAAAAGGGAAGGAGTCAGAAAGTGAGCAGTAGTGAAATATGAGGGAAACGAGACTGAAATTATCAAAGATCTCAGGAGGAAGAAAACTCAGTTAAAGATCTTGAGCATAAGCAGATTAACCAACAGGTTAGATATTAATAACAGAAGGGAATATAGCCTTTAGATTACCTAAATGTTTCTAGACATCTATGAATAATATCATAATACAGAGGAAGATGAACTAATACCTGATGAGGAAGAAGGCTCTTTAGATTCCCAAGAGAGCATGGAACAACAGCAGGCATATTCCTCAAAGGTTTAAAAGAAAAATATTGTGAAAACAGAATTTATGACCTATACAGCAGAAATAACGAGCAGAATGGAAAAACTTGAATTCATGGTGGCAAATCTCACCAAATGATTAGGATTAAAAGCATGATCTGGCCTATTTATATATAGAAGAGTAAGCTGTTCTGCCTACATGTGTCCTGGATACACATGTTCTCTATGTGAAGATATTTTCATGTATTTTTTTGGTCAATGGTTTTCTCTGTGTGCATATCCTTCATTACTGGTGGTATGGTGAGAGAGCATATGCTTGGGTATGTAGGAGAATTTTTAGTCACTTATTTTGCTATTCTGTTTAATGACATGTCTTTTGCTTTGAACTAATATGTCCTCTGATTGACTACTAAAAGAAACACATCAGTAAATATGTACTATTATTTTGGGTAGATATTGACTAATACCTATAACATGACTCAATCTTGGGGAGGCTTTCAGCGTCATCCATATGTCACAGAGGCCACAGTGACTGTGATATCTCTGTTTTTGGACCACCTGACTAACTCCTCAGCTACTTGTATTTTCGTTCTTTAGTAACCTCAAATTCATTCATGTTTCATCTACTATATAACAGAGTTAAAGTTGTAGTTATTACATCATTTTCCAAATAAACACACAAAATGCAAGTTATAACCAATCAGTGGTCAAGTCCACTGACAAGTCTCCACAACTCTATTCTCTCAAACAAAAGTATTGCTGAGCGACACTGGTTTCGAAACTGTTTTTACCTTCCCTACCCACTTCGTGTTTCTCTGATGTACGTAAATTGCCGTGGCTGGGTAGGTTAAAAAAAGCTGAAAAGCTATTGACTTTTGTCTCATTTCTCTCCAATACATCACAGCCCGGTCTCGCTTGGCTTTCAGAAAGCTTTACATAAAGTATATATTGAAATCCTGTGTTACTTCTTGAAATATTTTGCAAAGGTTGTCCGTTTTACTGTGCAGCTGGGCAAAGTTTTGAAAAACAGAATGCTTTTATCCATAGTATTTCCAGAAATGTATCTTACAAATGTCAGCAACATGCATGTAGGTCTGTTTATTGGCAGGGCAAAATAATCACTCTTCTTAATCTTTAAAACCAGCTGTCATAGCCATTAATTGCCATGTCACTTAGACATGTACCATTTGACAGTGGCACACATTTAAATTTTTTGGTTGCATTGGGTTCTATTCCATTTGATATCACATTCATTGTAGGTGATGAGAATGTCTGTAAGTGCAGTTAGCCTACATTTCTGAGTAATGTGTTAAGATTCCAAAGCAGATCTATTTGAGACCATCATTAGTATGACCAGAGTTTGGAAAGGAAGTTCATTGATAGTGGAAACTAAAATTTCCCAATGATGAAACAAAGCTGATTTATCCATGCTGAGACAGATGATCTGTTTCCAAATACGTTGCAATTGCAAGGGCTTCTCACTTCCCACCAACAAGCAATGACACCTCTTTGCAGCTTTGTACGAGCATTAGTAATGGCATACACTGTATGTCTCAGCCTGTTTTCCTCACTTTATTGATTTTACATGCACTAAGTCCCTGAGAATGAAGTATCTACCTTCTCAGATACAGGTAATATCTCTCTTCTTCCAAAAAAATATGTAGCAATATATTATGTAAATATTATGTATTATCTAAATTTGCAGAGTAGAAGTGAGGTACAACAGAAAAAGCTCTGGTTCTGGAGTCAAAGGAGTTGGGTTCAAGTCCTACCTCTGATGCTTATTACTTTTGTGACCCTGGAGCAAGTTATTTAACCTTGCAGTGTGTCAGTTTCCATTTGCAAAATGAAGAGATTGAGCCAAATGGCCTCTGAAGTTTCTTCCAGCCACATTTGCTTTTATTACAACAAAATTACAATAAATTCTACAATACGGTACTGTATTTCACCACATAATCATCACAGATTTCATGTCAATCTTTTTGCAAAAAAATGGGGTGTGACCATTATGTGAAGCTCTTTTTTTTAAAAAAAATTGTGCTGGTATTACTTAAAAATCATTTATTAGTAAACTATCTTTGGTGCAAGATTAGGATGCGCAGAATACTCAAGAATACACATTAAAATTGGGAAGCTGCAAATCTTACTACATCATGTGACTTAGTCATGGCAGCTTCACTTGCCTGCCTGCTCCCCTTGCATCTACAGCTCTTCATTGGGTTGAGTGACAATATCGTTAGTACTATGGCACTCTAAACAAACCACATGAGTTGGTTCTTGGAAATATACTGACAATGCACTTATGCTGAGAACTCTAGGCTTGAGAGATGAATGTGTATCCATATGCCAGTGGTGAATACATTGCTGCTCTGTTTACCTTTTAAGCAGCATGACAAACAGAATTATACCATGCAACAATTATATAACGAAAGCTTATAAACCAAATTTTGGACTGAAAAAACAGTGCGATGATTATGCGGTGAAATAAGGTATATAACCTAGCAGTGCCTGCAATAGCAAGTCTGGAAATCATTCTTGGATATTCTTATTCAGAGCTGGTGAGGGTAGACAGGGAGGCCAGTGTGATCCAATTCCAATGATTCTATTTTCCTTTATGATAATCTATATGCCTTATATTTTGAAACTGAGGCACATTTCTGGGTAGCACTTGTCCTTTCTGATTGGGCTTGGTGATCCCAAATACTGTCACAACCCATGTCTCTAGCACCCACGCCAGACTGAAAGGGAGGCTGATTAGGTGGAGTAACTTGGCTCTTAATTTGAACTTTGGTCCTATGAGTGTGATCTATAATATCCCCATATGACTGAAATGGCTGAACAACACACAATGGAAAGAATATTGGGTTTGGATTCAATTTCCGACACAGCAGGGGCGGAGCCAAGATGGCGACTGGAAAGCAGTAACTGGCGTGAGCTCCCCACCAAGTCCCTCCAAAAACCTATAAAAAAATGGCTCTGAACCAATTCTAGAACTGCAGAACACACAAAGTGGCAGAGGGAAGCAGGGCTCCAGCCCAGGACAGCCTGGATGGTCTCGGGGAAAGGTCTGTCCCCCACGGAGCTCCCAGCCCCTAGCTGAGGGGAGCGGAGCTGAGCCAAGCAGAGCCCAGCGCGGCAGACCGCGGACCGACGAGACCAGGAGTGGAGCGGAGAGTGCCCTAGCATGCTGAATTACTGAGCTGTGGCATGTACCAGACCTCACAACCCACAAACAGCAAAGACAACAGAGAAGGTTAGTGGGAAAAGCTGTGGGACAAGAAGGAGTTTGCGGTTCAGCTACCGCCCCTGGGGCAACGGAGGCGGGGCAGC
>CM053622.1:236896860-236922151 GCA_028646595.1 Phalanger gymnotis
GAAGAGAAGGCAAGTGAGCGGGCATGAGTGAATCTTGCCCTCATCAGATTTGACCTGAAGAGAGAATACCATACATACCTAATTGGGCATCTTACTCCACAGGAAAGGAGGAAGAAGATAAAAAAGGGGGGATGATAGAAGGGATAGAAGGCAGATGGGGGTGGAGGTAATCAAAAACAAACACTTTCTAAAAGGGACAGGGTCAAGGGAGAAAATTCAATAAAGGGGGATAGGTTAGGAAGAAGCAAAATATAGTTAGTCTTTCACAACATGAGTATTGTGGAAGGGTTATACATAATGATATGCATGTGGCCCATGTTGAATTGCTGGACTTCTTAGGGAGGGTGGATGGGAAGGGAAGAGGGGAGAGAACGTGGAACTCAAAGTTTTAAAAAATAGATGCTCAAAAACAAAAAAGTTTTTGTGTGCAACAAGAAAATAAGATACATAGGCAACGGGGCATAGAAATTTATCTTGCCCTACAAGAAAGGAAGGGAAAAGGGGATGGGAGGGTAGTGGGGTGACAGATGGGAGGGCACACTGGGGAAGAAGGCAACCACAACATATGCCATCTTGGAGTGGGTGGGAGGGTAGAAATGGGGAAAAAATTTGTAATTCAAACTCCTGTGAAAATCAATGCTGAAAACTAAATATATTAAATAAAATTTATAAAAAAAATTATTTTCCATCCTCTCAAACCTTTGGTCCATCACCCCCATCACAGTCTCACTTTTCTCCCCTCATATTCCTGACTCTGGAGTCAACCAGTTCACCTACGTACCTTCATCTGCCCTTGAATCCCTTGTCCCCTTATGCTTCTATTTACATCTACAATCATCAGTCCCAGGTTAATTTGTTGTGATGGTAGTTCAGTTGATCAGTTATGTCCAACTCTTCCTGACACTGGGATCAACTGCCCATGGGGTTTTCTTAGCGAAGATACTGGAGTGGTTTGCCATTTCCTATTTCAGTAGACCCAGTGGATCCTTTCTGTCTGACCATAAGTGGTTAAGTGACTCACCCAGGGTCACATAGCTATGTTTGAACTCGAGTCTTCCTGCCACCATTACTTATACCAGAAAAAAAAAAAAAAAACAAAAGAACCTGGAAATGACCTAAATATCCATCAACAGGGGAAAGGTTGAATAAATTGCAGTACACTGATAAGATGAAATGCTATGATTCAAGACTTACAAGTACAAGGAACATAAAGAAATCTGGGAGACCTTTATCAAATGCACAGTGGGGGGAAAAGCAGAACAAGAAAAGAGTGCACAGCAGCTAGGACCATAAAATCGCAAAAGTGTGAGAGAATGAAGATAAAAACAAAGAATCTTGGAGATTTAAGAGTTACTGAAAAATACTTATATTTTATGTGTTAAGTTAGTTGACTGATGTTCAGCATTATAATAAATAAGTTTATAATAAATCATTATTTTAAAGAGCTCCTCTTTTAGCAGGACCTGAAAACCACTTTCAGAAGACAGTGCAGATTTCTGTTTAGGAATGAATTGAACCACATGACCTCTTGGTATTCCATCCCAATATGAGACTCTGTGAAATCATTTTTATGGCTTATAAAGCAGATGAAATTTCGATTGGAGAAGGACTTCTTGGAGGCAACGTTACTGAAGATCATGTGAAACCGAATTCTAAGGAGAAGATTTATGTTGTCTTAATTTAGTTGCCTGTTTTCCCTTCAGTAGCTTATCTACAAAACAGATAAAATTTAAGTTACAAGCTTTGTAATCTTCAGTTTCAATGGAAACCTTTCCTTAATGCATTACATGAGCCCAGGACCTGGTTCAGTTTTTTATAAGCCTACATTGGAAAAGAAACCAAAATATCCATTAAGTTTGTGTATTTTATGGTTACAAACTGTAATGAGTATTATATATCAGTACATCTACATATGCACAGAACTGTTTATATTTATTTTAATAACGTGATTGCTTCTGTAGAGCAAATGACACAGTAAATGTTCTACTATATTAAATGACAGCTATTTCCATATTATAGTTGGTGATATGTCTTCATTGTTTTGAAAATGTAGACAACTGAAAATTAAGTAGTTGACACTATTCATCTGTGATAAGTACTAATAGTATTTTATACATAAAGAAAGGCACTTACAAAAACATTCCATGTGTTACAGCTAACCAAATGGCTCAAGAGAAACAGTAATAGTCACAATTTGCTAAAATATCATATAAAGGGAATGTTGTTTTTAAATAAGCCAAACTATGCCTGCGCAAAACAGTAACAGGAACATTTTATGGCTCATTACTGTTATAAACAGCCAAACATCTCAGAGTAAGATTTTTAAATTAACAGAATCCTCTAAAGTAATGGCACTAACATTTGCTCTTCAGAGGTCTGAAAAAAAAAATCTTCTACAATTGGCGAATTTATAAGCAAAAAGGAATTCTCTTAATATCGATTAACCACGATTCACAGACCAATGTTATAGTATGTTCATGTAACATTAAAAGCAGTAAATTATCACATACAAATAACTGTTATAGTGCTAACTCCAGCCAATAGTTCCTTTTCTCTATCAAATTTATATTGATGCTGCTATCTGATGACCTGTTTTGAAATAATTCATTATGTTAAGTATGCGATTGTGTGTATTTATATTCTCTTCCCTAACAGAGTTTTCAAAACTCCTTGAGCCACTCCTTCTACCATGACCTGGAAGAATTCAGGACTTTTACATGTCAATTAAGCAACTGTGTAAGAAGTAGTATTCCTGGGGCCAAAGCAAAGAACTCTGGATAGGGATGAGATCTCAACTTTTTATATTGGATCTTAAAGCCTTCCTTCTTAGAAAAAGTCAAGAACCACAGAAACTTTTACTTTTCATCCCATAAAAAATGTGTTTATCAACAAGCATGTGGCAGGGTCCAGCTTCAAAGGAAGAAGAAATGAAATTTCTAGTAATTTACAAATTAAAAGAGATGACTATAAAAGACAGCTAACATCACGCATGTAGCCAAGCACACAAAAGTGGTGATGTGAAGCAAAAACTCTCCGGTCTGTGTTTATATGTGTGCTTTTGTATTGTAGGCTAATTTATGAATGCAAGATGAATAAATCACTTACCATGTGCAAATCCTTGTGCTAAGCACTAATGATACTAACTGGAAAAAAAACAGGTTTCTCAAACTTTTCAGTCTCAAGACCTCTTTACACTCTTAAAAACTGAGGATTCCAAAGAACTTTTGTTTATGTGGGTTATAGCTAACAATATTAAATTATTAACAATTAAATATGGTTATAGCTAACCATATTAAAAATGAAAATAAATTTTTAAATACCAACTCATTTTAAAATAACAAGTCCATTATATGTTCATCTAAATAACATTTTTAAAGAAAAATAATTTCATTTTCCCAAACAAAAAAAAAGAGAAGAAGGCCATTGTTTTACATATTTTTGCAAATCTCCTTAATGTCTGGCTTAACAGAAGACAAGTGGATTCTCCTATCTGCTTCTTCATTCAATCTGTTGTGATATCTTGTTCTGGTTGAAGTTAATGGAGAAAATCCAGCCTCACAGAGATAGGGAAGAGTATTTTAACAGGCCAATAGCATCTAATTATTATTATGAAAACAGTTTTGACCTCACAGATCCCGTGAAAGGATCAAAGGGGCCTGTAACACCAAGCAACATGGTACACTTGGCTGCTGCTATTTAGGGTCGAATCGCACAGTAAATGAACTCTATTTACTCAAAACTAAATCTTATTCAAGAAACTAAAGCATAACATTCATAGCAACATAACTTATTATCAGGATGGCCACATGGCCTTAAACAAAGCATATCATTCAATATATAACATACTGTCCCAAAATACTTGTTTATACAATCACATCCCCAGGGGTAGCAGAGACTCCACCCTCTAGGTCACAGTAGGTTACAATCCCCTCAATCCAGTGTCCAAGTTTACCAGGACTCTTGGGGGTGACCTTCTCCAGAGTCTAAGTCTTAACACTTGCTCCAGCCCCTGCTTCCAAGTCCTGAGGGATGGCTGGGTGACAAAGTTTTCATCTTAACCCAGGGCTAAACTCTAAGCCAGCTCCCACCTGGATGCTGAAGCAGACAGTTCTCCTTTAGCTCCGGGCTCCACTTAAGCTCTGCCTTCAGTCATAGCCTTGGCTCTGAGAAGCTCAATAGAAACTTCTCCCTGGCTCCTTTGTTACCTCTATAGGACCTTTAGCTACCAAAAGTAATATGACTGGGAAACAACAAACCGCTATCCCAGTCTCACCAAACCCCATATGCAGGCTCCCGCTGCTCAGTGAGCTCCTGCCACTACTGTCAGCTCTCCCAATGCTCAAAGCTCATTTTCCTCCTCACACTTGTTTCTTCTTCACTCAAGGCTCAACGGTCAACACTCAATGCTTATTTTCTTCTTCTGGGTTCACATTCATAGTGCCCCCCCTTCCTCCTTAGACGTCTACTCAGTCCTCTTCTCAAGAGTTCTCAGTAGAAGTATTCTTCCAGAGAGTGAGCCCCAAGGTATTATCAATCTTCCTGCTTATATATGGTTTCACTCAGCAGCTAATTGGCTCACTCATGGAGCCCACGTGACTCGGCACTAATGGGCTTAGTGTCCCAAAGGCAGGAAAGCCCACTCCTCAGCACTTAATTGGCTTAGTGCCCAAAGGCATAAAAGGGTGCCTCAGCACCTAAGGTGTTATTATAGCTGTGAATTACCAGGATTCAAAGGAAATTACTCCTTCAGATGTTTACAATTTAGCACAAGCCTGGGAAACTGAATTCCAAAAAGAAAAACAACAAAAAAAAAATCCCACTTTGCTAGTCCTCACAGGGCCACAGATCACACTTTGAGATGTACAGAGTGAGACACTCCTAAGCTGCTCAGATTCTAATGGTAGAGATAACAGAGATTTCAGCTACAAATCAGATGGAAAGGTCCTGTGGTCCTTAGGGAACAGCAAAGCAGATGTTAAGGTGGATTTGTGAGGATCAAATGATATTTACTTGTGATATAAAAATTTGTGCTATATAAATGCTAGATATTATTATGCTTAAAGTAGGAAAAACAAAGGGATCACAGTAAGAAGGAAAAGGAAGAAATCTTTATTATTATTATTATCTTGGATTACATAGCAGTTTTATCTTTAGAAAGAACAATGGATTTGCAGTCAGGAGACCTGGGTTCAATTCCCACTTCAGACAATAGCCGTATGACTATGGGCAAGCCTTTTAACCTCTCAAAGCCCTGTTTTCCTCATCTGTAAGAGTAAGATACTTGCACTGCCCACTGTGAGAAAAGTGCTTTATAAGTTACTTGTTCAGTAGCTTCAATGCAGATTATTTCACTTATCTTAATATTTTTTCGGGTTCATTTTCAAATTTTATAAAACTACAACAATATAAAAAGTGTTCTTTGCTGAATCAATAGTCTGAACACACTTCTACTTCAATTAGACATCATCTATCCTTTATTTTAAACATCAAACTAACAATGATCTTGTCCTTTTCTATCTTTGCTTCAAACAGGACTAAGATGGTTAGAAATGTTGTATCGGGTCAGATCAATGTTCTCCCCAGACAACTACTTGGACTCTGGCAGAAAAGACCCAGGGGAGCTTTGTGGGGTACAGCTGATATGTTCCACTAGAGCAAAGGTTCCCAAACTTATTTGGCCTAGTACCCCTCTTCAAAAGAAAAAATTACTCAACACCCCACAAAATCTACTTTCTTTAACTGTTTCACAGTTTTTTTTAATTTGCATCATTTTTCAAAAATACAATTTTTTTTAAAATGATGCATCTTAAATTTAATAATTTATTGTCAACTTGTGGGTTTTTTCCTGCATTGAAATTTTGATGATACTATATTGCATCATGTAACCATATATTATCATATTGTAAACAAGTCACCACACACACATATTCCTGCCAATGCATGTGAGAGATTCTGAAAATGCGTGACACACTTGCCTCCCAACACTTGCTTGTTCAGACCTGTCAGTGGACTTGGCCACTGAACGGTTATAACTTGCATTTTGAGTGTTTATTTGGAAAATGATGTAGTGACTACAACTTGAACTCTATTACACAACAAATGAAACATGAATGTTCATTCAAATTTTTCTTCTTTCTTTATGCTTCCACTGCCACCTTATTTTTATTCAACACCCCCCAATTTCACCCAAACCTCTACCAGCTCTCAGTCCCATGGTTCTAGCGCCCCTCGGGGGCAGTATCGCCCACTTTGGGAGCCTTTGCACTAGATACAGCCTCAGAAGCTAGGGCAGTACCCAAAACATACCTAATATAAAACTTGAGTGCATTATGGATCTCTCCTCTTTTTCTAAAATTTTCTTAAACTTCTATTTCTAGCTTGTTCCATAAACCAATTTAGAAATTCCTTCCAATAAAAAGAAGTCTACGATGTAAAACTATTCTTTGAAGCTTGAAAGAGCAATCTTTAGTTAGCTCAAAAATTTAAAGGGGGAGGGGAAGATAGGATTAGTAGTATATTATGATGTTTGTAAACAAATCCATGGTGATCCCTAGACATACCTTTACTCACTACAAAAAAACTCAATCACTGAAAAGTAAAATATTTTTAAAAATTTGTCCTTGGTGCTGTACCACAGCATATGATTTGGAGTTGGAGGCCCTGGGTTCAAATACTGGCTTTCTTTGTAGCTGTATGACTTCATGCAAATCTCTCTCAATCTCTCTCGTCTGTTAGTCTCTCATTTGTAAAACTGAGCTCAGGTATGGTATTTAACTTATAACTCTAAAGCTATAATATAATCCAAACCTATATATAATATAGACTATATATAATCTATAATATAATCTATCCTCTTGACCATTTCATATCTAATTTTTCTTCAACTGTTATGTCTTCCTTCAGGTTCTACTTCCAGAAAAGCATGCATTACTTTTCAGTATCTTCTGTTTACACTGAGCAGGACTGCCTGGTTAAAGTACCACAGTAAGATGATATCTTTACTGGTCAGTCTACTGTGAATCTTAGTTTCCTGTCCCAGATTATATATGGGTTAGAGTGTACTTTCTTCTATGTACAATTTGGATTTTTCCCCAAAATTTATTACCTTGTATTTGTCTACCCTAAAATTAACCTAACATTTCCACACCTCCTTGATTCACACAGCCTGCTGAGATGATCAGCTTTGCATTTCATTACCCAGAAAAAATAAGTATCACATACAAACGTCAAGCCTTTACTGTTTACTTCCCTAATGATTATTAAGCTATTAAATAGCAGCTCATGCACCGGAACCAAAAATTCCACTTATTTTGGCCAGCTAATTCCCACTTCAGAGGTAGCTAGATGGCTCAGTGGATAGACCAACGGGCCTGGAGTCAGAAAGACTCTAGTTCAAAATTGACCTCACATACTTACTAGCCGTGTGACCCTGAACAAGTCACAACTTATTTGCCTCAATTCGCTGGAGAAGGAAATGACAAACCACTCTAGTATCTTTGCCCAGAAAACCTCATGGACAGCATTGGCATGCTACGATCTAAGAGATTATGAAGAGTAAGACAAGAGTTGGACATGACTGAAGGAACAATAACAACAACATTCCCACTCAAGTTAATATAGTCTGGATGCAAAGAATGTGAGTCAAAAGTTGGAAAAAGATAAAGGTAGTAAGTTTCTTCAAGATAAGGGAAATTAAATTTCTCATTTATATACAAGTGTTTATTTACATGCAGTCAGTAAGGAACCCTAAGAGTGAGTGGCTATTTTTCACTCTAATGCCATTTTGCTTTCCAACATCATTATTTCTAACTGTGGTACCATGATTCAACCAGCTTCTTATGTTTTAAACCTTGGTGTCGTCTTTGGATATGAGAGAAGAGTCAGTCACCAAACCCTGCTGATTAAATTCCCATTTTGGATAATGTCACATTGTCTGTAACAACTAAAGCAACTCACCCATCTTCCCACCCTTTCTATTCTTACTGCCACTACTCCAGTATCAGAAAGCCGTCATTACTACCCATCTGGGATCTACTGCAACAGGTCTTCGACTCTCTCTGGCCCCAATACCAAATACCCTTAAAAGCAGATCTAATAACATCAACAACGTCTGCTCAAAAATCTTCAGTATTTCTCTACTGCTTATCAAAGTTCAAAACCCTTTGCCTGGCATTCGAAGTCATCAGATCTAGCAATACCCTTACTCCTTCTCGTGCTTATTTCCCACAAATCCCCCACATACTCTTCATTTTAGCCAAACTGTATTATTCACTGTCCCCCAAACATGTCCTGTCCCGTTCCCACTCTTGTGCCTTTATCCATGCCATTCTCTACTTAGTGAACATCCCCTCTCCCTCTCTTTACCTGCTGAACTTCCACCTAACCTTCAAAGCTGAAATCAAATGCCACCTCCCCCATTTATCCTCGCCCCTTATCGGAAACAACCTTTCTCCCCATGGATCTCAAAGCACTGTTTCAAAAGTCCTGGTGTGTTTACTATATAATATCTAATCTCTGTTATTGCTACAAAAGCCTTACTTTCTAACAAATTCATGGCAAAGGTGTCAATTTCTATTATTGAAATATGACATCAGAATGCAAACTCTGGAAGTCCCTACAAAGTTAGAAACATTTTGCCTAAAGGACTGGTGACAGACCAGGTGTGTCAGGTATCCCAGCAGCAACCTAGCTACGTTTGGAAAACCTCATTCAGCTCAATAAGCAATCTACTATCTACTAAATACGAGTTCTAAGAGATACAAAAACACAAAATAATTTCTGCAGTTAAGAAGCAGGAACAACAAATAAACAAGTTATCTGCAAGAATTTGAGGAGGGAGAGAACAACTGGGGAGTATCAAGAAAGTTTCTCGTTAGGGGGTGGCAGCTTATACAAAAACAAAAAGCCAAGAGATGGAATGCCCAGTTCTAGAATAAAATAGGTCAATTCTGCTAGAGCAGGGGCTCCTCAAACTGGGGCCTAGGAACTTGCTTTTAATTAATATTTTGGTAACTTTATTTCCATGTGATTGGTTTCTCTTATAATCCCACAGAGTTTATACATAGGAGGACCTGAGTTCAAATGTGACCTCAGACACTTGACATACTTACTAGCTGTGTGACCTTGGGCAACTCCCTTAACCCCAAATTGCCCTGCCTTTCCCCCTCCAAAAAAACAACAACATTATTCTGAGAAGGGGTCCATTGGTTTCATCAGCCCACTGCCAAAGGAAAACATATACACAAATTAAGAATGTCTGTGCTAAACGATATGAGTGAAAGAGGAGAGGTAATGTGATGAAAGGTTGTAGGGTGGAACCAAATTGAGATGGGCTTTTAATGCCAAGTTAGTTTTTTTTTTTAATTTAAGTAGTTTTATTGAGAAGCCATAGGGAGTCACTGAAGGCTGTTGAGAAGGATAGTGACATGGTCACTGATACCACATATATGTATACACACACACACATACATATATAAATATGTATATGTATATATACACACACACATATATAAATATGTATATATACACACACATGCATGTAATATAGGCACACATTATATATGTATACATATATACATAAACCCATATACCAGTATTATACAAGGTTATGAAAGCAAAAGTTTAGAGCTCATGTAATAGGAAAAAGCTATTAGGGGATAGAAGTATCATGACATAAATAGTAGCAACCTGTGTGACAGGCACTGTGCAATTTTACAAACATCTCATAATCCTGATAGGTGTTATCATTAGCCCCATTTTGCAGTTGAGGAAACTGAGGATTACCCGGTCACACAGCTAGTAAGTGTTTGAGCGCACTGAACTCAGCTCTTCCTGACTCTAAACCCTGCACTCTAACTTACCACCTCACCAAGGAGATTCATTTTGCAACAATAGAATAAACTGGAACGGGAAGCTGGGTGTCAGGAAAGCTAAGAGACTAGTGAAACGACCCAGATGTGAGGTGAAGGGGATTCGGATAAGATTGGCGACAGTGAGAAAGGCAAGACAGAAAAATGAGAAATATTTTAAAGGAAAAACTAACAGGATTTGGTGACCAGACATGGGGAGAGGGCCAGCTGAACACAAAAATGATTAGGCTACCGGGGTGGCTGGATAAGGAGCAAGGATAGCGCCAGGGAGACAGGATTACGGAAATTCAGAGCAGGAGGCTTACTGAGCTTCTAGTCCACTCCTAATTTTGTTGATGAGACAGATGAGGCAGAAATTAAGTGACTTGCTAGTGAGTGGCAGAACCAGGACTATGTTTCAGGACCTTTAACTTCGAGTAAAATTCTCTGATACACTGGACTGCTTCTCACAGACCTGTAAAAACTATTTTAAAAAACCAGTCAATGCATTCACTCATGTATTTTCCTCATTTAGGGCTCCCCATACATTTTAAGAAAATCAAGAAATATATTTTCCTCAAACAACTTTTCTTCCCCCCTTCCTCCATGCCAGTCCCTTCTTATGCTTTGAAAGCGTAAGTTGGTACAAGTTTTTCCAAACCAAATGGGCTTTGCTAAAAGCAAGGAAAAAAAAAAGGTAGGGGAGAAAAGTGCAGGGAGGAAAAAAAGGGAGAGCTACTTGTCAATACTGAAGACAAAGGGACACAGGGTTTAGTCGTTACTTTAATTTGCTTACTTCTTAATCAACTCAGTATTAACCACTGGAAGCCTGGAGAAGTTAAAAGTACAAAGGCTTGAACTGAGAATTTTCAATGTGGGTGGTATCTTTTGAACATAAACCCTAATGATTTTTATTTTAGAAATACGAGGTGATACAGAAATTTAACTGGCATCATTTGAAAAGGCTGAGAAGAACTCCAGAAAGATAAAACTGGATGGCAAACTCCACAAATTGACAGGGGAAAAGAAGGGAAATGAACTCCTCAGTCCTGTTAGCATCTATTTAATGTGAAGCCCATCGTGGAAAAGAAAGGGAGAAGTGAAGACTAGAGCTGCTACCAAGATAACCCAAACAGTCCTAATAGGACTACTCATAGTACCATAAGAAACGACCTAGCAAGTACCTGTGAGAATAACTGGAATCCATTTGAATTTTTCCAAAATCCTGAAGATGTGCTAGGCTGATATTTGGATGTCACTGATCAAATACAAATCGTATAAAACTCACAAGGCTTTTTTTTAAAAAAAAGTATGCTCCTAGAACCAGGAGAACATTGTACACAGTTACAGCCACATTGTGTAATGACTGACTTTGACTTTGGTAGACTTAGCTCTTCTCAGTAATGCAAGGATCTAGGACAACTCCAAAAGACTGATGGTGGAAAATGCTTTCCAAAAAAAAAAATGCTTTCCACATCCAGAGAAAGAACTGGGGAGTCTGACTGCAGATGAAAGCATACTATTTACTCTCTTTTCTTGTTGTTTCTTCTTTCTCGTGGTTTCTCCTATTAGTTCTAGTTCTTCTTTACAATATGATTAATAAAACGTTTAATATGGGGAGGAAGAGAAGGGGGAGAAAATGTAGCACTTAAAATCTTATGGAAGTGAATGTTGAAAACTGAAAATAAACAAATAAATTGCATATGCTCCTTTTGAAAAAAATTCCTTATAACTGATATAAATACTAAAGATTTACAGTATCCAAACTTCCTAATCTGTTTAATAAAATGCTTTATAAACGGTTCACTACAATCAGCAAATAATATATACAAACAGTAATGTACAAGGCACCATGGCAAATATGAAATGAAAGATGTCTCTTCTCTGAAGGGGTTACAATCACATTGAGGGGTAAAGGTATGCACACATAACAAGTGACACAACACAATATTAGGACAGGATTAAGTATCAAATGAATGGCACAGACCCAGAGCAAATGTTACGGAAATTCGAAGGAGAAAGAGATCATTGTGGGCTAAAGTGGTTGGGTAAAAATTTCATGAATTTCATTTTAGAAGTGTTGGATTTGTAAAGAGATCAAAGAAAAGTGAAAAGCAATTTTATGTACAAATTGCTATAGCAGTTCTTTTTTATGGGAGTAAAGAATTACAAATTGAGGGGATGCCCATCAATTCAGGAATATCTGAAAAAGTTGTGGTACATGATTATGATGGAATAGTATTTTGCTCTAAGAATTAAGGGGGATGGTTTCAGAAAAATCTGGGAAGATCTGTATGAACTTATGCAAACTGAAGAGAGCAGAACCAGGAGCACATGGTACACTGTAATAAAGATCAATTGTGAAAGATTTAGTAACTCCAATCAATACAATGATCCAAGACAACTCCAAAGGACTCACAATAAAAAATGCTATCTCCAGAAAGAGAACTGATGAATTCCGGATGCAGACTGGAGCATACTTTTAAACTACGTTTCTTGCTTTTTGTTTTGGGTTTGGTTTTTTTTTTTGGTTTTGTAACATGGTTAATATGGAAATGTTTTACATGACTTCACAAATATAAATTGCTATTATATTGCTTGCTTTCTCAATGAGTGGGAGAGACTACAGAGGGAAGGAAAGAATTTGGAACTAAAATTTTTTTAAATGTTCAAAATAAAGAAAAATTAAAAGAAAAAGTAGAAACATTGGATTTGATGTGATAAGAGATTTATCAAGTACATGATCAGACATATATGGGAAAGAAGCTTAAGGAGAAGTTAAAGATTTTGAGAAAGGGTTAAATTCCTGAGGATGGACAAGTTCTCTAACGAAGACAATGTTAAGACAGTAGGCCAGAAGACTCTGAGTGGAATTAAGATGTTAGCAAATAATTTGTGAGAGAACTAGGAGAACAATGTTAATGTAGTGTCATTGTGAGCAAGGAAGGAGAGAATCAAAGACAAAGGGATGGTCAAACACATCAAATTTGGGACATTATTATAACCATTTTTGGTATATCATTTTCTCATAACAATTCTGAGATACTCAGACTACACTAAAGATATTTATTACATTACCACATCCTAAGAGGGGCAGACAAGATTTACTCCTAATTTGCAAAAAGGGAAACTTTTTATTAAATTAAAATTTTATTAAATCTCTATAAAGGAATTTATCTAATATTTATAGAGTAGCCATAGATTCCAGAAAGAAAAATTATGACTCCTATATTTTGAGTGACATCCATTTGTTAGGAAATGTATAAATATTAATTCATGTCCACTTATGCTACTTTAAAAAAGAGAAGGGGGAGGTTCAAATAAGGGTTAGCTGCCTGTCAAAGACCATTACCAAGGGAGAAGGGCTAGTAAACATTAATTTTCATTTCTGTCTCTGTAATACCTCTATCCTAGGTTGGTGGTACAAAGTGATCAATTCAAAATACCTCTAATTCAGTAGATACAAATATAAATAAATTATAAAGGCATGTTAAAGTATCGGGTGGAAAAAATGACTTTAAAAAAGTTACAAAATTTAACAAGATGTGAATAGAAATCAATGTGTTGTATCCACAAAATACAGAAACTTCAATTATTTCACTTTTAGTTATGTTACTTTTTATTATTTTACAATATATTTCAAAAAAAAATAAAGGGAAAAAAAGAAATGCCTTACAGATACCTTAACTGTTCTACAAGATCTGCAACACTGGCAAAGGAAGCATACTTTGAATTCAAACACACAAACATCAAAACTGTAATACCTACTTGTACTGAACCATTACTATCAAAGGGATGTCATTATTTAACAAGTAGATGTAATGCAAAATAAAATGCAAACAGTTGTTAATACAAAAAAGTAAACTTTGCATTCATGGCTACAGAAAGGATGATTTTTTTAAAAAAAACAAAACACATCTGGTATTGTAACATTCTAGGCAGCAAGTTGTATTACATATTTAAAGCAATACATGCTCCTCAAAGCTTATATTTTCAGCCTGTGCGTGTCACCTGAATCAAAGACTAGATACACTTAAAAAAAAAACAAATACCCCACAAACAACTAGTCTGCAAATATGTCCCTCACTCTTCCAGAAAGCCACAATTCAAATGAATGAATTCAAGACTTTCATTAGTGGTATTAATTTCACAATAATTTTCCTCTCATAATGCTGAATGTTTTTAATTGTTAGAGGTGAGTAGGAAAAAGAAGCCTTCCAGGCTAAATTTTCACTGTTGTTCCAAATAATAAGAGTTGCGAATGTTACCAGAAAGAGAACATCTTCAACCATTTTGTGTTGGTTTTTAATCACAACAGCATTGAAGTTTGTGAGTCATATTCCCAGAGAGCATTGTTCTTAGTTTCCAAATAGTTCAGAAGCTTAATTAAGCATTGTGCACATGTCTTACATCATATTTACAAAAACAAAACAAATCTTACCTTCACCAAAATTGTTTTTAAAAGTGACTGGATATGATGAGACAGGATTAAAGGACCAAAGAACTTCTTCAACAAAAGCTAGTTTTGTCTACAAATGGTAACTGTTTGGATTCTTCCCTCACTCCCTCCCTCAACCCTACCCTGTAATACCCACTGCTGCATGTGCATGAGAAATTCCAAAGAGGTGATTAAAGGAAACATCTGTTGAATGGACACCTGTCAAGCAACTGATACTTAAGTTCAGAATCTACTGCAGGGGCACTGGGGCATAGTAGGCATTCATTTCATTGAGTTGTTTTTCAAGTTCATATCAGCTTTAACTACTGTTATTTTTGTTAGTAGGAGATAATGTACGATTACAAACTAAGTCCTATAAGCCATTTCCTGCTCTAAGGTAAGACTATAGTGGGCATCACTTGACCAAATTATAACTTTCCAGATCTAATTTGAGCCTGACTAAATAGCAGTCAATGCCAACTATATGCCATTGCACACAGTTAAATATTCTTTGAAAGCAGTATAACCAACAACACAATCACAGTTTCTTCTACTCAATTAGTTCTTTGCCAATCATACAAAATACCGATGTTTTGGGGGTAACAAAATAATTTAAAATGTATTGTAGGAATTATTGTGTTCAAATAGATAAATTCTAATACATAAAATGCTACAGAAAATTAAGCTTTTGCAAAGATGGCTGGCAAAAACAAAAGGGGTAGAAAAATGAGAAAAAATAAGCAGGTCTATTTTCCTCTGGCTTCCTGGTAAAGAGTAACAAAACCAATATCCTTCATGAGAAACAAGGAACCACACTCCCCCGCCCCCCCCCCAAAAAAGGTTTAATGATTCAGGTACAACTTGGGATAAAAGAATTACCCTGCTAACAAAGTCCTGAGACTTGAGTTGAGAATTTGACTAATGACATGTTGCATGTGAAGTAAAATTTAAAGCTGCATATACATAAAGGTTTGGTTTTAATAGTGGACCCATGTATATTTTTTAAGTGAGGCAACAAAACAGGAAAACAAAACCAAGAAATACCCTCCACAAACAAAGCAATTCCACCTGAGGCCTCTGTCCCTTTTAACCACCTGACAGGTCAAATGTCCAACAAAATGTAAAATGCAGCATACGTAATTGTGTAATCTAAAAACTTTTCATGATAACTTATTGCAAATTGCACTTGACAGTTCACCACACCAATGGAAAACTGGCCCCTTGTTGGTTCATACAGTCCTTGAGCCTCAAATTTAAGTCACCAGTAAAAGGAACGGGATAAAAAGTTTGCAGCTGTGCTCAACCAACTGGCTCCACCTTCTGGGTGCGACCCAACTCGAGACACTGCTTTATCTTGTTCCTTTATAGGACTCTCATCCTCAGGTAGATAGTCAGGTAGGTCTGTATTCTGTTCTACTTCTACAGGAGTATCCTGGAATGGGACCAGCATCTAGTAAATAGAAAATGTGAAAAAAAAATCAACATGACTGAATTATGTGATTTTAAATTATTCATTATGAATATATCTACTTTATTTCTAGACTTAAAAAATTACATTAAATTACAATCATATCTATAATTTAAGGCCTATAAAAATTGATATAAAAAGTACAAGCATGGTACCACTGACAATATGGGGCCATTACAGAATCAAAGAATGTAACTGACAGAAATAATCTTAAGAAGCAATCTAATACACACCCTTTATTTTATAGATGGAAAACAGAGGTCTGAATAGGTAACTTGACTAAGACTACAGAAATTCAGTTATTTAGAAAACGGTAGCCAAGCTCTAACTAGAACCTTAGCCTCAACAATTTGCTTTCACTACACCAGACTGTCTCACACAAAAAAGAGCAGTGAATGAAACAGAGCCCAGAAGCCCTTCACAGCCTGAAACTGGAAGGGACAGAACTCAGAGCTTGCTGGTTTCTATCTCCTAAGGCCCAGGGGCAAAGCCCTCTTTGTTCACCCAAAACCACAGTGCTGCTGCTGTAGCAGGTGGCTACTGGTGTAAAGAAGGGACACTCCTGGCTAGCCTCTGGTGAACTCTAATAGCCGGTGGGCAACTACTGGGGGTACAATGCATCTCCACTCAGCACACAATGGGAGCAACAGCAGGTGCAACCCCAGCCTGCTTTCATCTGGCAAGGCAAAAGCCGACTCAACTAATTGTCATCCTCTAGCTTTAGACTAACAAAAATCAGTTTACACAAGCAAATATGCAGAACTACAATGATAAGAAACCTATCCCAGCAACACATAAATGCAGAACTCCTACTTATGCTTCTTCTTACAGTTCTCCTAACAAAAACAGGTTCTAACATTTTAAAAGGAGTTCACAGACATCACATAAAATCTGAAAACTTTCAGCTACAGACGATGTAAAGACAGGCAAGATTCCATCTCTGGAGAAGCCCTCCATATACATATATTCCTTCATTCTTAAGAAATATGCTTTATCTGAAAAGCTGTATTTGTGCTAGAAATATAGCAACTCACTGGCTACAAGGAACCTTGAAAAGGGTCAAAATCTAACAGAGATTTAAAATTAAGACAGCATCTTACTTCTTCTCCTGTTTCACTTTTCACAACTTGCTGTGCTTTCATAACTTTGGTTGATGCTATTGCTGTTGCCAAAGCCTAGGTCAGGATAAAACAAGAAAAAAGAAATATATTTAGTAGTGATTTTGCAACTGACAGTTTTTTAAGGCTTCAGAAGTGATTAACAAAATGAGTGAAAAAGCAAGACTATAACAAGAGTAAATATGGTTAGCAGCAGAACTTTTGGAAACTGATGATGAAAATCCAATATGTGCTAGGCACGGGTAAGTCTATTGCCTGTAAAGAGCCTGCATTCTATCACAGGAGAAAACATGCACATAAATAAGTCTATACAAAATAAATACAAAGTGAATTTGGGGGGAGAGGGCACTAGCCACTGAGGAGAACAGGAAAGGCTTCATATACATGTCACTTGAGAGAGTCTGGAAGGAAGTGAGGAATTCTAAGAGGCAGGGGTGAGGTTGTACTGAATTGCAAGCAAGTGGAACCAACAGAGCAATGTCAAGAAGGAGGACCTGAGTTATCAAGAGTGCAGGACAGTACTCCTTGCAGGACAGCTATTATGTGGGAAAGGAAGTAATGTTGAATATAATTGGAAAGGTAAAGAACCAAGCTGTGAAGGGCTTTAAAAGCTAAACAGCAGAGATTTTATTTTATCCTAGAGGCAACAGGGAATTATTAGAGTTCACTGGGTACAAGAAGCACTTGGTCAGACTTGCAATCTAAAGAAAAATCACTTTGGAAGCTAAGTAAAGAATGGCCCTGGAGAAAAGAGAGACTTGGGGCAGGAAAACCAATTTAGAAAGCTACTGCCAACAGTCCAGTTGAAAGGTGATCAAAGCCTGAACTAGGGCAGGGTGTTCACTATAAGGAAAGGGGTGAATGCAAGAGATTTTGTAAAGGTAGAAATGACAAGGTTTGGTAACTACTTAGGTATATGGAATGAGGGAAATCAAAAATAACAAGGCTGTGAACCTGAGTGACTGAAAGGATGGATGTGCTCTGGTCAACAACAGGAAAGTTTGGAAAGGATGTGGGTTTGGGGAAAGAGAAGTCCAGTTCTGAGAACACTGATTATTTCAAATCACCTACCTCTGCTTTCAAGTCTGAACGGATTCGTACAACACATCTCTGAACAGCCATTTGAAATGTAAAACTAATAACTCCTTTAATTTTCAACAAGGCCTCTTCACAAAGATTTCTCCGAGACTGAAAAATGGAAAAAAAAATTAAATCAAAGATAAGAACACTTAAAGGGAAAAAATTCTCAATAGCACAGTGAATGAGTTATTCTACTCTGCAAATAAAAAATAAATATGCTCCTACTTATGTACTAACATTTAGTTTTGAAGGGAATCCTAGGAGAAAGAAGTCAGGCAATTTTTATAGCAATCTAAGAGTTAACAGAATGGAAATAAGTCAAATGAAGAGTTAAGTGCTCAAAAGCAGAAAATGTATTTTCCCCCATATGATCAGTGACTAGAATTGGCTAACTGACTACAGTTAGCATTAAATGAGCAGCTTGCGTTTAAATGTTCAAACTGTTTCTTAACAATCTTGGGATTTGAAATGACTAAAAGAATCAAAGCATATTTGTTAAAATGCTCGATAAAGCTAATAGCTTGTTCTGCTTATTTCTCACACTTAGTATCCAACAGCATCGATCACCAACTCTTCTCTGAAGTTCTTGTCTACCATAGTTTTTGTGACATTACATTCTACTGATTCTGATCTGACAAATGGCTCCCTCTTCCTGCCCTCTAATTGGAGCCTCCCCAAGATTCGCTCCTTAGCTCCTTGTTGTCTCTACCCTTTCTAATTCCTGAAAGCCAATTCATTCTCATTCCCTATGTGGAGGACTCCCAAATGTATACCTCTTTCATTTTGTATAGGCCAGTCAGCTACTAAGACATGGCATTTTTTCCTATGAGATAACGTTCCATTCTGTCCCTTTCTTTTCAATCTGTTACTATTTTCTCCCTTCCACAATCAAACACATGGAATACAATAGTGAGCAGGTATTTAGGGTATTTAGACAGCCATTTCCTATGTGCGAACAAACAGTACCTAGTCTTTATTCGTCCACAAGATTTCAAGTATCTTTTACAAGGGGAAAGCCAACTGAGGTGTATGGTCATATGCCTACTTGTTCCCTCCATGTCATGGAAGTTGGAACTCTAATCACAACTTGGCTCAGACCTCATTTAGTCACTACTATCTTGTTAGGTTCAGTAAAGCAACTCAGTTATCCACTACTCTCAATGTTTCTTACTCCTGAATAGCACTGAAGTCCTCTCAAAGCTTGATTTTTCCTAAGGGAGAGATGCTAGTATAATTGTAAAGAGCCTAAAAGTTACATTCTATTTTTATTTAGGTAAATAACACCTAATAATCTCCATTTCAGAAAACTTGTCTACTTCTTTTCTTTATCACTGGTAAGTTCATAATATAAATAATATCCAACTACCATGACATATTTTTACTGCTAAATTCAAAAGTAAAAATAGGTTTCTTTGGTAAGTGCTATAAAAATGCCTAAACATCTTCTATACTACCAAGTAAATCTAAGTAGGATGAACATGTAAATAAGAGTGGGCTAACTAGTATTAATTCAATTTGTCCTTTTTCTATGTGAAATTCAGTATTTGTAGCAACTTCACATCATTTTATTAACATGGGATACTTTTTTCTAAGTGTCTGACCACCTTCTCGGATAAATGGGAATAATGTTACCACTCTTGATTAAGCCAGAATTTTAGCTTTATTTTTAAATAAAACACCTAGGGCTGAGTGATAGTACTAACTTGCACAAATGCCAACTTAAAAATATATATGCTTAGAGTCTACTATGTTTAAGGTATTATGCTAAATGTTGTAGGACATCAAGGCGAATAAGAAGACCTTGACCTCAAGAAACTTTCAAGCTCATAGGAAGTTAACAAATGTATACAACTTAAAACAAAATAATATTATTCTATTAATGGATGTGGACACACACAGACACACACTTCTGTGGTTGACTGAATGACCAAATTTTCTGCTTGCTGGTCTTATAACACTATAATACGAAGAATGTTGCTTATATAGTTACTTCTGTTCATTTCATTTTGTGCTATGTATTTTTCAAAGTATATTACCTCTTAAATGTATCTTCCATTCAATTGCTATTGTAAACAATCATTATATTCTAAATTGAACTATAGCACTATACACATAAGGTGTTTGTTGTTCACCCTACATTTTGAAGAGGACCAGCGACATCACCGGATGTCGTGTTGACCTGTGTGTGAATTGGATATAAGTGGGGCAGAGTTGCAGAGTTTTGTCTCGACAGAAGTCAAAACAACTGGCGATGGCCTAGGATGCAGTATAAGATCTTGGTATATCGTCTGACCAAGCTCTAAGGGTTCTACAGCACCTGCTTCAGTGGCCTTCATGGACACTAGAACAAAGTGTTCTTTTGCACTTCTACAGGAAGAAATCTCTACATACAGGGAAGACAGCACCTCTAGTGAGGGCTTGCTGAGCCCTTTTCTGAGCTATTCATATCCACCTTTGGTGTCCACTTTTCACCCAACTCTCACCTGTGGCTCCAAGAAGTTGTAGCATATGCAGTGGCCACACCCCAGTAAAACTGTCTAGATAAGGCTAAACCAGGTTGAGGATAACACACAAGCTAAATTTAGCCAAACACAAAGATTTTTTTTTTTAAATGTCCTTAATGACTTGCAAAAACATATATATGGGTATGTTCCAGGCGCTCAGGTCTATGGTTCTGTTATATTAACTATCTGAATACATTAACATACTTCTTGAAGAGACAGAGCAGAGAATAACTTAAAACTAATATTTAAAATTCAAACAATAAGGAGCTTTCAGTGGTTGGAATGCAAAAAAATAAAAATGGATTCACATGCACTTGCCTCACGTCACATTATCTACAGTGTCAATTCCTTCAAATTGACATACTACAACAACCATTTTTCTGCCTTTCAGGAAATCGTTAAGAATAGTCTTACACAAATACTGTCAGAAAATACCAGTTCCAGCAGGTGACAAAAAAAGCACAGCTACGTGGCAGGACACCTCACCCCACCCTCATCCCCATTCCTTATAATGCAGTCCACCTCTGAGAATCTCCCCCTGGTCACTTTACTTCCCCATTTACCTCAAAGATCTCCTTCCAGAGTCCATAACCTCTAACTCCCCCAGGCTGCAATTGCACGCAGGAGATCTTCCCCCTCTCCAAAGGCAGAAGCAGTGGTTTCTTCAAGCACCAAACCCCCACAGACCACAGCACAAGATCCTCATGTCCCTTCACTATATCTCTTTACCCACAAAAGCATTCATGAGTGGAGCCCCCTCCCATCACCAAATCAAAGCCTTCCCACTTTTTTTCATCCCTTTTCACCCACTCTTCTCCTCTCTCCTCTTCCTGAGAGACCATAGAAGTCATGTCCTCTTCACTGCTAGCCCAAAGTTTGACCTAGACATATCATAGCCTCATCTCCTCTCCCCTTTCAAGTAATCTTTTCATTTTGTAATTTAGTCCCACAATAAAAAGGTGGGGTGCCTCCAGGATCAGTCCATAACTCCCCAGGCCCACCTCTCTACCACTACCTCCACCTAACTTCCATCTTCACTCTATTCTCCTCGTGTACATTTAGAAAGAAGTCTCTTACTGGCCTCTCTGCTGTCAGTTTGTTGTTGTCCTTGGCTACTGCATTTGTTCACCTCTTCTGCATTTCCGTTGTCTGGGGTGTTCAAAATTATCTCTTTGGGTCTGTTTTTTTTTTTCCCTAAGAATGTTTCAAACACCTCTACTATTGAACATCTATCTTTTTTCATTTATAATTAAGCTGAGATTTGCAAGGTAGGTCACTCTGTGATGTATCCTGAGTTCCACTGCTCTTCAGAACACATTATTCCAATTCCCCCTCAGCATTTTCTGATGGGTATAGAATAATCCTCTTCTGGTATTCAAATTTCCTTTCCTTTGTATTTGAAAATCTTGCTCCTGGTAGTTGGCAGAATTGGTGGTTTCTGAACTGAACTGCTAAATTTAATCACTAGGTGTCTTGGAATTTGCAGCCTAGAGTTTTGGGTGTTTTTTTTTTTCTGGAAGCCATCTATACATCCTTTGAATAAGCATTTCCTTTTCTGTGTTCAGAAGTTCTGAGCAGTTTTCTTCTATTATGATTTCTTGCATCATAATGTTCATAGTGTTCAGGTTTTTTGACTTGCATTCTTTTGGGTAATCTATAATCCTTAGATTGCGTCTTCACATCCTGTCTTCAAGATCACTATGTTTTGCTCGTATAAAGAATCTATACTTTTCATGTTATTGCTTTTTGCTTCTCCTCTTCCAGATTGTCCTTCACTTCTATATACTTCTTGGCATTCCCAATCAGTAGACCTCTCTTGTTCTGTTGGCAAGATTTGCCACCACAGATTTAAGTTTCTCTATTTTGCCAATTATTCTGCTCTCCAGGCCACAAATTCTATTCTTACAATCCTCATTTCTCTTTTAAACCACTTAGAGAGAGGATGTTGTGGTTCCATGCTTTCCTCAAAATCCACAGGCCCTCCTCCTTCTTCAGGTATTGAATCATTTTCCTTTGCTTTGTGATATTTATTCATAGAAGCCTGAACTTGCTTGCTAGATCTGAAGGTCTTATTTACTTCTTCTGTTAATGTCCTTGTTGGTTTATCTGTTTACTCTCAAGATGTCTGGAATTTTCTTCTTCCTAAGATCTTCAGCAATTTTTAGTCTTTTTGTCCCACTTGTTTTCTAATGCTCACTTTCTGACTCACTACCCTCTGATGGTTGTTTCCCTGGGAGCTAAATCTCAAATTGTCTCAGTTTCCTCCCACAGTGGACAATTCACAGATCACCAGCCGAGGTCTCTGCTCCTAGGCCTTTTTGGGGGAAAAGAATTGGCCACTGCCCAGTGCTGAGCCCTTTCCTTCAGGTTTAGTGGAGTCACACACAGGCCCACACACACAAGAGTGTCTGTTTCTCAATTTTCTGGTCCTATAGTACAGAGGATTGCTACACTAGTGCTATTGTAGCCTGGGCAAATTTCTGCCCTTTGGTGTTTGGATCTCCATGACAATGGGAGGAAGTAGAGGGGGGGGCAGTTAGGGTACAGAGTTGGGCTTTAATTATAAACCCAAACATTTCCTGCCCAATTCTCTCTGCTCTTCTACAGAACTCTGTTGCAGTATATATGGCACTTGCTACCAGAATGCCAACAAATTTCTTCAGTTTGGAGCTTAGATATTCACAGCACTGGAAAGAGGGAAAAGGAGGTTAGGGTGTGGGGCAGTGTTTTGTTGCAAGCCCAGGGACAGCTAGTGCTTCTTTGCAGCCTCTTCACCAAGAGCATGGTGGGTGATGGGGAAGAGAGTGCTGAGTGAGCATGAGTTTGGTATTAGTTCATAGAGTTTTAGGTTCTTGGTGTTCAAGACCATGGAGAAAGTCAAAGTTGCTTTCTTTTTGATGCATAATCTGTTTTGGAGAAATGTGAAAGGTCATGAAGAATCAAAGAAAATGTCTATCCTCTACTTTGGTCACATGAACTGGAATTCATCAGTCTCACACAAAGCCAGCAACGCAGAATTGGAGACAAATGATATGGGCACTGATTAGATGTGCGCAATTAGATTCAATAAATACTATGCATGCTCCAAGGTTGTTCTAAAGATATGTAAATTACTGGCAAAACATTCTCAGGTATCAAAAAAAATTTCTATAAATCAAGGATTATATTCAAGTTGGTTTTCTACATAGAGATAGGGATTAATTTGAGAAATTATTCTATAGCAAGTCATCTCTAGTATTGGTAACAGTTACTGAATGACTAGCAATAAGGACATCTAAGGTTATTTGTGGGCCTGCCACTAAATAACTGCATTCTGGGACAAGTCATTTGACCTCTATAGGACTCAAGTTTGTAATTTACAAAATAGAGAGTGCAGGGGAACCTTCAGGGGAGCTCGAGGTCCTTTCCACAATTCAATGAATTAGCTAGGACTTCCTAAATATTAGAAAACATGTTCTTTAAAGAAATATCCATAAATATTAGTATAAAATGAACCAAATGAAGCACTAGTTAATAATACTTTTTCTTGAACCACAAAAATATACCAAGAGAAATAATGACATTTTGCTATATGAAATGAACAAAATGAACAAAAAGCTGACATACAGTCAAATCTGGGAGGAATTCTGTAGCATAAGACTGGTCAGCTAAAGTATTAGCAATAATAACGTGAACAAACCCTTGGATAATTGTTTTAGGAGAACCAGTTCAAGAAACCACCCTAATATATTCCAGAAAGACTTCATTTCATCACATATCAATGAAGAATCTAGGCACTACAATGACTCCCATATTAATATATCCAGCTCTAGTTTCTCTCCTGAGATCTAGTCTTGCCGGACTGATTGTTGGACATTGCACGATGGTATTTTGTAAGCACTAGAAATTCAACACATTCAAAACAGAACTCATTATCTTTTCCTCAAACTTATCACTCTTCTAAAAATTTCTCTACTTTTGCCCAAAGGCACTGCCATTCTTGTAGTCACCAAGTTGGCAGTATGTATCATCCTCAAATTCTCATTTTCACTCACATCAATCAGCTGACAAATATTGCCAGTTTTGTCTCTCCAACATCTCTCACAAATATTCTCTTTTCTCCGCTTAGCCACCACTCTGGTTCAGGATCTCCTCTTCTCTGGACCAGATTATTACAACAGTCTCCCACTTGGTTTCCCTATCTCAAGTCTCTCTCCATTCTAAACCATCCTCCATAGAGACAGCCGAATGATTTTCCTAAAACACAAGTCTCACAACCATGTCCCCCACTACTCAAACTCCATTGACTCCCTAGGATCAAATATAAACTTCTCTGTAAGGCATTTAAAACTTTTTACAACCTCATTCCTTTCAATCTTTCCAGCCTTCTTACACATTACTCCCCTCCATGCAGTCCACAGTCTAGTACAGGTGTGGGGAACCTGCGACCTTGGGGCCACATGTGGCCTTCTAGATCCTCAGGTATGGGCCTTTGGACCAAGTTCAAGTTTTACCAAACAAATCCTTTTATTAAGGGGATTTGATCTGTTAAGTTTGGATTCCGTCGGGGGGCGGAGCCAAGATGACGACTGGAAAGCAGTAACTGCCATGAGCTCCCCACCAAGTCCCTCCAAAAACCTATAAAAAAATGTCTCTGAACCAATTCTAGAACTGCAGAACCCACAAAGTGGCAGAGGGAAGCAGGGCTCCAGCCCAGGACAGGCTGGATGGTCTCGGGGTAAGGTCTGTCCCAAACGGAACTCCCAGCCCCCAGCGGAGGGGAGCGGAGCTGAGCCAAGCAGAGCCCAGCGTGCGCGGCGTGGCGCTGCAGACCGCGGACCTACGAGACCAGGAGT
>CM053622.1:236922651-236955822 GCA_028646595.1 Phalanger gymnotis
ACAGTTACTATGTCTATGTTTTTTATATACCTATATATGGACATGTTGTCTCTCCAGTTCAGACAGAACCTTCATTTTTTAAAAACAATATGTATTTATTTTTAGTTTCCAACATTTGTTTTTATAAGATTTTGAGTTCTAAATTTTTCCTCCCTCCACTCTTCCCTCCCCTCAAGACAGCAAGCGATCTGATACAGATTATACATCTATGATCATATTAAACATTTCCATATTAGTCATAACATGAAAGAATCAGAAAAAAGGGAAAAACCATGACAAAGGAAAAACAAAAAAAGACAGAAAACATTGTGCTTCTATCTGTATTCCGATTCCATGGTTCTTTCTCTGGATATGGATAGCATTTTCCATCATGAGTCTTTTGGAATTGTCTTAGATCATTGCACTGCTCAGAAGAGCTAAGTCTAACAAAGTCGTTTATCTCACAATGTTGGTATTACCGTGTACAATGTTCTCCTGGTTCTGCTCACTTCACTGAGCACTGAGCACCAGTTCATGCAAGTCTTTCCACGTGTTTCTGAAGTCCTCTTGCTCACTATTTCTTATGGAACAATAGTATTTCATTATATTCATATACCACAACTTGTTCAGCCATTCCTTAATTGATGGGCATCCCCTCAATTTCTAGTTTTTGGCCACCACAAAAAGAACTGCTATAAATATTTTTGTACATCTGGGTACTTTTCCCTTTTTTATGATCTCTTTGGGATACAGAACTAGAAGTGGTACTGCTGGATCAAAAGGTATGTACAGTTTGACTGCCCTTCAGGCATAGCTGCAAATTGCTCTCCAGAATGACTGCATCAGTTCACAACTCCATCAACAATGCATCAGTGTGCCAATTTTCCCACATCTTCTCCAATGTTTGTCATTTTCCTGTTCTGTCATGTTAGCCAATCTGATAGGTATGATATACCTCAGTTGTTTTAATTTGCATTTCTCTAATCAATAGGGATTTTGAGCATTTTTTATATGAGTATAGATAGCTTTAATTTCTTCCAGATATAACCTTCTTGAAGACAGAAACTATTTTGTTTTCATTTGTGCAGCCCTCGCACAGCACCTGGTACGCAGTATATGCTTAATAAATAAATAAATGCTTTTTGGTTGAGATGCAATGAAATCCCAACTACCATGACTTATTCTCCCCGCTGTACTAAAACAGCTGGTTTCTCTAACAAAGGATCAAGAACATTTAAAACTTCATAACAGGTATATGACAAGACTGATCTTGCCACTGGACCCAAATGGCTCTAGAGGAGAGGCTGAGGCTGGTGACTTTGCACAGCTCTGACTCACTTGCAAGTCATGACATCCCCTTCCTGATGTCATGGTCCTCTTTGAGAACAAACAACAACAACGAGCTTGGATGAAAAAACTGCAATCTTATTGATGTGTTTTTAGGACACTTACGGAATCATCAAGGCCATCTATATGTAAAACCACTGTTTTGGCACGCTTGTTTGTAGTACCAAGAAAAAACTGAGCTTTCCTTCGACGTGAGTTCATTTCATTGACACTGCCAGTATCTGCCATGTTGGATGACTGAAGGATTTCATAGATTTCAGAAGCCAGAAGTTTAGTCTCTCCTGGAGTAGTAGTCCTTGAAAAGAAAAACAAATTTATATCAGTTAAACTAGTACCATGATTTTGTGGTGAAGAAAAGGGCAGCTTCTCCAATTTAATCGTTCAATCCAATTCAGAAGACGTACTGTGATAATAAACAGGAAAGTAATACGTAAAGGTTACAAATGCCATGTACATTATAAAAGCACCTAATAAATGTTTGTTGAAGGGAACAACAAAATAAAACTTGCTATTCTGGTTCAGACCTATGGACTAGTCAGGTTGGTAGGCTGTTCCTGACAGTGGCATTAAAGGATAGAGAGAATGTTACCATCTACAACAAACTTTGAAAAGTTAGGATATGATTAAAAAAAGGAAACTACCTAGGCCAATCATTAAGATTTTTTTTAAAAAATAGAATTCTGAAAATAAAATTGTGTTAATCTTATTTTTAAGTCATGTTTCCACAATCTGGCTAGCAGCTGTTGTGGGGGTGAAAGCCCAACAACAAGAACGCTACCAGCACACTGCAAAAGCACAAATTCTTTTGATCTGCTTTAGTAAGGAAAGCAACATTTAAGGGGTTGACAAGCTTACTTTAATTCAGCATACAAATATCATTCACTTAGTTCAGGGGAAAAAGACAGCATCCCGAACTTCAGAAGAAAATACAAAGTATAAACATCAACAGACAAACCTTGTCTGATTCAAATCCCAACACATATAGTTACCAGAGTTTAACAAAGTCCCAGCATCCAGGTTACAAGCTGGAGGGCTACAGCTGCCTGGAGTCTCTGCATGAGCACACCAGCACAAGCGAGAGCCCTAAAATTACGAACATCGACAGACAGACCAAATACAGATGCACAGTTACCAACATCTAGGTTCAGCCCGGGAGCTCATAATGTGGGCTGGCCCAGTCACTCATGCCACCACTGCTGGGGGTAAGAGCTCCAAAGAAGAGAAAGCCAACCCCTGGTTTTATATCTTTTTCAGCGTCAGGGGTGAGTCACACATGCGACTCACCCACGTGACCCAAAATCAGCACAAAGAGGCAGACTTAAACCCACGTGGTCTAAGAGCCTCTGCTGTCCAAGGCATGCATGCTAGGCCCTCCCTGGAGTTAGCCCCACCTGGGGCCCCACCTTAGTTGCCAATCCACACCCACTATGGTTTTACACCTAATAGGGGTTTGGGCCTGGGCCTTAGCACCTAGTAAGGGTCAATGAAATACACTGAATTACTCAAAGGGAACAAAAGCCAAACTCTTCAATGGCACTTGGTTGAACTAAGTGCTAAGGAGCTCATTTGGCTTACCAACACAAGTCATTATTGCATTAAGTTCTGATTCTTTTGTTATTCAATGTTGTAATCATTTATATTATTTTCCTGATCTGCTTATTTCATTTTGCAACAGTTTGTAAGTCTTCCCACGCTTCATGGGAATCACCACATTCATCATTTATCACAGAGCAATAATATTCCATTATATTCACGTACCAAAACTTGTTAACCATCCCCTAACCAATCAACATCTGTTCTGTTTCTAGTTCTTTACTATGACAAAAAAGCTGCTATAAATACTTCAATGTATTAGCCTTTGTTTTTTTTGTTGTTGTTTTTTTTTTTTATCATTGACTCTCTGGACTTGTCACTTCTCACCTAGACTACTACGACATATTCTGATGGTTGGTCTCCCTGCCTCGAGTATCTCCCTACTTCCAGTCTATCTTCCAATCAGCTGTCAAAGTGATCTTTCAGAAGTTGACAAGAATGAATATGTTACTTGCCTATTTAATACACTCTTTATTTTTGCCTTTGTACTGGCTCTCTCATATGCTTGAAAGAAATGGAAGTTTCAACTAAATGGAATAACTCACAGATTCTCCTTGGAAAGGCCAACAAAAGAATTGGTTTACTGTGTGCCCAAAGGCAACAAAAAATATGATTTCGTAGGACACAAGCAATCTTTTTCTACTTCACTTCTCAAGCATGAGTCTGACCAGCAATTCCGAGAATGAGCACTTCCAACCTTTGAGATTACACTTCGGAGATAATCCTGAGTTCAAGACTTCAGAAAGAGATTCCCTTAACAGACTGACTTCTCAGAGAATGAAAAGGATTCTTATTAAGGTGGTAAGGATTACCCTGTAACTGAAGCACTAAAGTCATGCCACAAGAAAGCAAGAGATTTAGAACCTTGCCATCCCTACATGATGTTACTATAAATTGCTTAATTGGTTCATTCCCAGGGTAAATGGGGACTGAGTCTAATGAGCTATTTGAATCCTAGGCCATCTTCTCTTCTCCCTCTATTACTTTATCACTTAATGGTCTCATCAGCTCCCATTGGTTCAAATCTACTTCACCAGCCCTAACCTATTCCTTGAGCTCTAATCTCCAACTGTCAGCTAGACATCTTGATGTCCCATAGTATTCTTAAACCCTATATGTATAAACAGAACTCTATCTTTTCCCCAAAATCCTACTCTTTTCCAAATTTCCCATTTACTGTCAAGGGCGTTAGCATCCTGCCAGTTACCAGGTTTGCAACCTTGATGTTATCTTCTTGCAAAGTCGGCATCATCTTCAACTCCTCATTCATTTTAAATCCAAATATACAATCTGTTACCAAGTCTTGTCATTTCTATTGTCATATCTATTGTATACTCTCCTTCACTCTTATGACACCATCCTGGTACAGGCCCTTAAAACCTAGAGAACTGGCTGGTCTTTCTATATCTAATCTCTCCTCAGTTCAGTGCATTTTCTGCACACCTGCCAAAATGATCTCCAAAAAGTGCAGGTCTGAAAATGTCCCCATTCGATGAACTCCAGTAGCTCCAGAATCAAATATAAAATACTGTGTTTGGCCTTGGAAGTTCTTCACAACATGGCCCTTTCCTACCTTTCTGGTCTTCATCTTACTCCATTCTTCTCCATGTACACTACACAATTCAGCAGCACTGGCCTTCTTGACATTTCTCTCCCAGAATACTCCATCTCCCAACTCTTAGCCTTTTCCCTGGCTGTCTCTCATGCCTGGAATGTTTTCTCTCCTCACCTCTGTCTCCTGACTTCCCTGGCTTCCTTTTCAAGACTCTGTTCAAATTCCACCTTCAGTAAAAAGCCTTTCTCAACCTTCCTCCCACTCCCCACCATTGCTAGTATATTCCCTCTGAGAGATTATCTTTGATTTACACTGTATATCTCATGTATAATTTTTTGCATGCTGTGCTCCCCAATAGAAAGTGAGCTTCTTGAGGGCAGTGACAATGTTTTTGCCTTTCTATATCCAGCCTTAGCATAATGACTGGCATATAGTAATATCTTAACAAATATTTGTTAACTGACACCAGGAATAATGTTTTTCACCTATGACTCCTCGAATCCCCTTCAAAGTTCATTTCAAGCAGCCACTTCTGACATGCGGCAGTGACAGCCTACCTTGCCCCCATCCAAATTACTTTGTATTTACTTGATATGGATTTTATATCTTTTATATGTGTATAATTTGTTTCACCTGATTTAATATAATCTCAATAATAACCATAAAGACCACAACAATTAAATAGGGTTTTTAAAGCACTTAGTTTCCAAGAGGCAGAAATGAGGAAGGAGGGTAAGGGGAGAAGGAGGTAGGAAGAGAAGTATTTCAAACATGCTGGGGAGTCAGTACAAAGGCAAAGGTAACAGGGAGCCACAAGACTGTATTAAGTAACATAATTAAGAGAGTAACATATTCAACAAGATCACTTTGGCAGCTGATTGGAGGATAGAATGGAAGTGAGGAGAGACCTGAAGCAGAGAGACTAACTATTAGGATATTATAATAGTACAGGCAAGAGGTGACATTGTTAGACCTCCACTTCAGAAAAATCATGCTGGCAGGCCTGCAGGAGATGAACTGGAGTGGGGAGAAATATGTCAGGAAGCCAAATGAGAACACTGCTAGCATAGACATTTACATAAATGCTTTAGTAAAGGAAGCCGAGCTATCACAGAGCTCTTGCTGAAACAGCAAATCAAAATATATTGTCTATTGTTTCAATAAAAACCTGAGGGTGGACAGCCCCATGCTAGAGGATTATGTGACTGGGGAAAAGGGGATACATGTGAGATATGTTGTGGCGGTGAATAAAAATATTAAGAAAACATTTCATGCAATTAAAACAACTCTGACTTGATTGTATTCATTTGTAGTTAATCCAAAAATGTGACATGGATAGAAAGGAAATTAGTACCCAGTATAATAATTTCATCAATAAGTATAATTTATGTGAATCAAGTGCCATAAAGAGAACACAAAAGCCTAGAAACATTCATAACCACCAAACACTATGACTTACTTGCCAAAGAGAGAGATATGGCAGCCAGAGGGTTCAGTTTACACTGAGCTTAACCTTTTCTGTCTCATGAATCCCCCTGGCAATCTAGTGAAGCCCATAACCCCTTTTTTTTTCAGAGTATTGTTTTTAAATGCATAAAATAAAACACACAGGATTACAAAGGATAGCAAAGGTTAGTGAAAATAAAGTTGTAATTTTATCCCCATTCAAGGTCACAGCCCTCTTGAAATCTATTCGTAGGCCCCTTAGGGGTCTGTGGCCCCCAACCTAAGAACCCCTGTTTACCACATAAACTTCTTTTGAAAATCTTAAAGGACAGTGCAAGGTAATAATCAGCACTCATCCTCAGGACATTAAGGATGGAACTGGAAAGAGAAATGCAAATGGATGAAAGACTGAAGAGAACTACAAAGATTTTTATAATCCTCTTTTCACAATCGAGAAAAATGAAACCACCACATTAAGACTACAGCATCACAGCCCCAAATGAACTTGTAGAGGAGGCAGAATTGGCACTGAAGAGAATACAGGTGGGAAAATCAATTGGGCTAGACTAGCTGGTGTGTACACACAGGAGATCTAATGATGGAGGTAACACCACTGTGAAGGAATTTGATACCAATTTTTATGTCTACTTTTCCATATGAATAAAATTTTTATGACACTAATATAAACATGTATACATGGCATACTTCAAATAGATATTACAAGGAAAGCAGGACTTTTAAAAGTAATGTTGACCAGTTGATCTTATCTCTACCATGACGCAATTAACTGAGTTAGAGAATACAAGATCTGTGTTTGTTTTGATACATATAAAACATGTGTATAGACACACTAGACAAATACACATGCATGCACAGAAACACACACACACATACACACACACACTCACACCGCTCTATAGAGCTCTTTCATCAATATATAGCTCAGAGAGATACTGTAAATGGACAATGAACTGGGGCCTGTAATTAAATAACCAGGAAGAAAACCAGGCTGGATTCAGGAAACTGCAAGGTTTTTTTTAATGACCTCAAATTTCTCTCTGAAAGAAAGGTCTATTTTTTTTTCATTGAAATTTACTTAATTTTCAGTTCCACATTCTCTCCTTTCCCTTCTCCCTATTCCCAATTTGGAAAGAAATACAAAACCCATTAAAATGGGTAATCATGGAAAACAAATTTTTGAATTAACCATGTTTCCCCCTGGATCCCACACCCAAGGAAAGAAAAAGAAAGAGAAAATACACACACACTTCAACTTGTACTCCGAGTCCATTAGTTCCCTATTTGGAGGTAGATACCATTTTTTTTCATAAGTCCTTTGAACTGTGATGGGTTACTGTGTTGATCAGAGTTAGTAAAGTCTTTCACGATTATCTTTACAATATTGTTGTGACTGTGTAAACTGTTCTCCTGGTTCTGCTCATTTCACTTTGCATCAGTTCCTGTAAGTCTTCCCAGGTTTTTCTGAAACCACTCTTTTCATCATTTCTTACAGCATGATGGTATTCCATCACATTCATATACCATCAAAGATCCACTTAAAAGATATTAATATTCTTTTGGTGTTGCTGAATGGCTACCAGCCAGCCATGAAACACTACAGTCTCCAAGGAACCGAATAGATTATCACCCAGAGGACAATGTAAAGGTACAAAGTGAATACAACTAGGCTGCAACACATCACAAACAGTATATTACAATGGAGAAGCATTTGCACTGGCTGCCCTCCATGCCTAAAATACACATCCCTTCACCTCCAATTCATAAAAATCCTCTTCCTTCAAGCATGACCTTTTACATAAAGCCTTTCCTGATTCTCCTAACTGCTTATTCTCCCCTACCCCAAACTACTTTTTATGCTTTTTATATTTATTTTCCATATAATTATATCTGTATTTTGTCTTCCTTGTTAAACTTCACTAAACTTCTAAAAGCTTCTTGTAAGTAGGAAGTTTCATTTTGTTGTGTTTGTCCTCTCAGCAGCTGGATTTGCTTGTTGCTTGCTTAATAAAGCTTGCTGGTTGGTTAACAGAAGTGAACTAAAGGACTCCATCGAAGAAATATAGAAGTGAAAGAGACAGGCTGGACATGTCATAAAAATGAGAGATGTTATCAAAGAGGCCTGAGTGTTCCACTGGCATCTAGACAACATAGGAAGAAAAAGAATATCTCGGGGTGACAAAATTGCCACAGAAGGAAACAATGGACAAAAAAACGTGCTATGATTTGTACTACCCACACCTATGAGGCCACAGATCAATGTGAATATTTAATTTTTAATATTTAAGCATAAGATCTTATAGCAATCTTATTAGATCTGGCTCATTCCTCTATTCCACAGGTTCCCAAAGTGGACGATATCACCCCTTGGGGGGTGCTAGAAAGACCTAGGGGGACAGCAGTAGCCATGAGTGTAATTAGGGGACACTGAATAAAAATAAGGGTTAATCTAACCTAAAGGGGGGGGTGGAGGGAGGAGGCACTGAAGAATTTTTTTTTGAAAAGGGGGTAGTAGGCCAAATAAGTTTGGGAACCTCTGCATAGATGAAAAAAAACTTTGTGGATACTAATTCCATCATCTGTGTATGCTATCCATTCCAGCCTTTCACAAATGCAACAATCATGATATGCTATGCATATTTTCAAGTAAGACCCTAATAAAAATAAGTCAAGAAGTAAAGAACTCCCTCCAAGTTGACCTGGCCATTTTCTCCTTGTTTCACACATTCCTAAGTCCGGGGTTACTTCTGTTTCTCCTCCTAAAGATCCTCACCCAAATGATCTCCCCAATATACCCCTCACTAAGAAGAACAGTGACCAAAACATCTAAATGTTGTTTTAAACTTTATTAACTTCACAAGTAAAACTGCTAAACTTACAAAACAATAACAATTAAAAGGTTATTTAAATTTTTAAAAAATAATTATTTTTAAGATTAAAATTCAAGCAAATAACCATCTTGAGCTAAACTTTAAAAAAACTTTCACCAGCTGCTGCTCGGTAACATTGAAAATCTGTGTTTGCATTTGTAAACCTAGCCTTATCATCATCCAAGGAATAGGTTTTGATGAATGACAATTTTGGTGCAATTGCCCAAGAAAAAATTACAATGACAATAGCCCAGGTGACCTAGGGTGACAGAAGGAAAAGGACCTCCTCAACCAATCCACTAGTCAGAGAAAATATCATCCATAAACTGTCTCACATGCAACGCATAATAACAAGATACCTCATCTTGTTAAAATTAAAAATTTGTTATTCAAAATTCACAAAACTAAAGCATAAACTTAATTTTTAAAAATGTGAAATATTAATACTTCTGAAGTAATTAAAGCTTAAAGAGACTTTTTAGACACCTCGTACATACATTATACTACTTAAATGCCCCCTTTGGATAAAGTGTATCATTCTCAAAGTCAAATATTCCAGTCATGGGATACATCCTCTTAAATCCTAGATATATCTTGCAAAATCATTCATTTCACACATTACTTTTACTTTGCACAAACAATAAGGACACTTCTTTTTCTTACAGACTATGGCAATGAAAAACAATCCACATATGGCAATCTAGGGTCATATCTATTATTACTGACATTTTTCCTGAATACTATTTCCCAATAAATTTTATTCTCATTACAGTTCATAACACCTGGCATAGCCAAACAGCGATGAAGGTGCTTTTATGAATATCTCCATTTATTTCAAACAAGGAATGGAAAAGATTTTAATGAGATCATTCACTCAAAAAACATTTAAGGCACTGAAAAAAGATACAAAGTAGTAAGACATGTTTGTTGACCTCAAAGTTTACAATCAATCTAAAGGCCCTAATCATCTAAATGTATATGTCTGTAGTTTTGACAACATCCCAACCCTTTCTGCTTACCTGCTTATCAAAATCTAGATTGAAGTTATCTGAAGAATATTTATTTAGGAAAAATATTTAGGAAAAATTTTAAGAATAGACTTAAAAGATAGAGAAGGGGGTAGAACAGGAAAGAAATCACACAGTCAGATTGGGCTTCTGAAATCACTCAATCTAACTTGTACCTTACTTTATCTAAAATCTCTTCTACTATACTGCTGAGATGTGATTATTCAGTCTCTGCTTGAAGACCTCCCGTGGAGAGGAAAATTCACCGTTAGGCAATCCATTCTATTGGAGATGGTTCTGTTAAGAAGTTCTTCTTTAGAAAGACAAGATGCCTTTGCTGGCTTTGGGGCCAAACTGAACAATTTCTTTTCCATAAAATGATTCTATCTAAGACTTTTAGAGAGAAAAGAAGGTTGGAAAAGGCAATGTAGCCAGTGAGATAGGTAATCAATTAGAGAGAAAGAGTAGGATTGCCTTTTGGCAATGAGGGCCACCACTGGGAGACTGGAGAAAAGGAGCCCTTTTTAGTCACGTAGATATAAGAATTCTTTCAAAGATATACTATAGTAGGAAAAAGATTCCCAGGATCTAGAATTCTCATTCTGGACTTGGGACACATTTTCCCACAGAAACAAAAGGTAATTATAGTTTGTTCAGCTGAAGTTTTTAATGGGCTAGCCTGAGGACCTAATCTTCAGCAAATGGGAAAATGTTTTCATAGTTCCAATCTAAATTCATAGTTCCAAACATTGACTTAGAAACTAAATTTCAGGGATATAAATTAAGTTCGTGGGCAGCAGACTGCCTGTTAGAATCACACACTCTCAAAATTGGAAAAGAATTCAAATAATTTACTCTAAATTATATCTTGAAAGGGCTCATTCCTAAGACGTTCCTGACAACTGGTCATTCAGATTCTACTTCCAAGGCCTCCAAAGATAGGAACATACTACTTCCTGAAGTAGCCCACTTCACTTCTAGACAGTTCTAACTGTTAGAAACTTTTCCTCGCAATGAACTAGAAATTTGCCTCTTGGCAACTTCAAGACTCTGGTGCTACTTCATCTTTTGGGGTCAAGCATAAGTCTACTTTCATCTCTCTTTCACATGATGACCTTTCACAGACTTCAGACATCTACAATGTCCCCATAAGCTAAATATTTCTAGTTCTTTCAACGAATTCATGGTCTCTAGTTTTCACATTTTGATCATACTCCAGTTTGTCAATGTCTTTCCTAAAGTATAATGCTCAGAAAAGAACATAAAAATACTCTACATGATCTGAACATGGCTGAGTAGTTCAATATCATCTGCTCTTTATTTCTCTAATGACTAAGCCTAAGACTACGTTAGCTTTTTTTTTTTTTTGCTACCACCTACCCATCTAGCCTCACATTAAACCTGTAGTCCACTAAAGTCTCTTGATCAGAAACCACACTAAACTATGCTATATACTATAAACAAAAACTATACTAAATGGTACATTTAATAAAGCATGACATGGCTCTTTTTAGCATAAAAAACATGTCTCATTAAAATAAACATCTGTCATACTGTTTTCCTGCAAGTTCATAATAGCAAAACAAAACAAAAAAGTCACTACTGAACGGAATAAGCATAATCACTGTGCTTGGCCTCTACTATTTGCTCTTGTAGCATCTGGCTTTTGCTTTCAATCCTCTACTTCACCATGATGCTGATCTTCCACACCCCATCCCTGATCCACACCCACACATCCCTGTTCTTCTCTGGCACTGTACCAAAGCCACCTCTGTTCTTCACCACTCTCCCTCTCATGGTATCTCTTATCCCTTAACATACCTCCTGTCTCTCCTCCTGACACCCATTTCCTGTCTCTTCCATCCCCTGCTGCTTCTGGACTACTCATCTTTCACAAGAACAACTCAGATATCATCAGACAACCAAAGGGTGTATATTTGGTCATTGAGTTTTGGCTTTTTAATCTTTTCTCAAAGGTTCTCTATTGGGTGACATAATAAATTATTCCTTCATTATAGCTAGGTTTGGTGCTCTTCTCAATAACTGAGGGCATGAGAAATTTGGTCTCTAGATAATATATGGTAGTTCATAATAACCGAGATTTAAAATGATGACCTTAAGTTATTAATTATACCATTTAAGAAGGAAATGAAACATACATAATAAATTTTAGCTTTATATTAAAATCAACAAAAAATGTTGGTGCTTAGATTTCAATATTCTAAAAAATTCATTAATGCATAACACCTTATTCCCCAGTGATGGCAAATCCACAAGGCAGTAATGCATAACCATAAAACACTTCTGGGAAAAAAATTTTGTATCATTCTTGACTATAAAGATCTCTTCAGATGGTTGTGATATGGACATTATGAAACTATTCTTCCTCAATAACACTATAATAAATTTGAAGCCTAGGAATAAAACATTGAAGAAATAAAATTTTTTTCTGAATTCATAATAGAGATGCAAGGATGGTTCAACATTAGGAAAACGATTGGCATAATAACAAAAATATTAAAAACTACATGGTTATTTCAACAGACATGGGAAAGACTTTAACAAAATATAACATTCCTGTATGTTAAAAACTCTAAACACTATAGGTATGGAATACGATCAAAAGCTTTTATTTAAAATGAAACGTTAGCACTATTCACTATTTATTAATAAAGAAACACCAGAAGCTTTCTTAATGCTAATATCATACACCCCTTCCATCATCATTATTATTCTAGAATTGCTAGCTATAGCAATTAATAAAATCAATGGTACTTCAGCAAAGAGGTAAAATTATGCCTATTGGGATGGCAGGATGATATATTTAGAAAACCCCCTTTAGAAACTGAGACAATTAATAGTTACAGCAAAATTTCTGGATACCAAATAAATCCAAAAACTTATGAACATTAATATACAGAACTAACAAAAATCACGAAGTGGTAAGATAAATTTCATCCAAAACACATATAAAATAAATAAAATATCTGAGAATGAATCTACCAAGACACATGGTAGATGTACACAAATACTCTTTACAGAAATAAAGGGAGATAAATAATGATGAGATAATCACTGCCCATAGCTGAGCTGTGCTGATAATAATAAAAATGACAATACTACCTAATTTAGAGACAGTGTTTTCCCAAACGAGTTAAAACTAGGCAAGATGTTATCAAAAGGCCTAATATCCCAAAGGAGATGAGGGAAAAGTACGAATGAAAGGAGTATATGATCACTGCACACGAAACTATATTATAAGGCAATCATCATTAAAGCTATGTGGTACTGGTCATTAAAAAATGAAAGCAGATCCATAGAATGAACAAGAAACAGAAGCAATCAAAAAAGAGTAGCTCAATGTTTGAGAAATTCAAGAACCTTCCCTATGGGAATAACGCCTTTTTGGACATGATCTGATATGAAAATTATAAAACAATTTGGCAGAAATTAGAATTAGACCAACAAATTACACAATGCAATTTGAACATAAAAAGTCACACTAAAAAAATTAAAAGAGAGTAAGATGATTGCTCTTTCCTAACTATAGAAGAATTCAAGGGATTGAGATCATAACTTTTTACTACAATTGTTAATAAAATTAAAAAGCTTTTAAACAAATAAAATCAATGAAGACACAATTAGAAGAGAAAAGTAGGGTGGTGATAGATATTTGAATCATTCCATAAAACTCTAACATAAAAAAATAGGGAATTTAAAAATACACATATAACACTAAAAGCCATCCCCCAATAGGTAAGTGCTAAAAGGACAGAAACAAAATTTTCGAAATGAAATTTGAAAATTATACATGACCGCAAGAAAAGATGCTTCAAATCTCTAATAGTCAAAGAAAAACAAATTAAAATTCTGAGGTTTCATTTCATGCCATGCAAATTGGCAAAGATCAAAAGGAGGGAGGAGGAGTAAATATTGGAGTGTTTACTGGAAGAGGAACACACTGATGCATAACTGACGGAGATTGAATGCATTCTGAATTTCAACTTAGAATTATGCAGGCAAAGAGACCAAGATGTCCACACTCTTTGATCCTGTGATCCCACTATGGAGATATTCCAAGGAAATCAAAGGTAGAAACAAAAGTATAGTTTGTGTAATATAAGATGGAAACAAAGTAGGTGTCTAACAGAAAAAAAAAATGGTATGTGAATATTCTGAAACATTATTGTATGAGAAATGAGAAAGATAAGGGTTTCAGAGAAATACTCGAAGATGTGTATGAACTGATACAGAAAGAAATAAGAAGATTCAAGTAAAAAATGATTACAATGTATGCGAAAATATCATAAAAAGGACAGTAAATTCTAAGCAATGGGGAAAAGGAAGGGATAATAAAACGTATCATTTCCTTCCTGGCAGAGAAACAGGAGATTGCTAGTACAGAACACTATATACATTTAGACATAAAGGATAACATCATAAATAAATTAGGGGAACACTCAAAAATGTACCTGTCAGATCTATGAGTAAAGGAAGAGTTTATGACCAAACAAGAGACAGAAAGAATGAAGGGAAATAAAACGGAGAATTTTGAATATATGAAATTAAAAGTTCTTGCACAAACAAAACTAATGATGCCAAGATTACAAGGAAAGCAGAAAATTGGGAGAAAAAAATGTACAGTAAGTTTTCCTGATAAAGGCCTCATCTTTCAAATATATAGGGAGCTCAGCCAAATTTATAAAAATAAAAACCATTCCCTAATTGATAGTCAAAGGAAACAAACAAGAAGTTTTCAAAAGAAAACAAAGTTATCAATAATAATATGGAAAAAATGTTCTAAATCACTACTGACTAAAGAAAGGCAAATTAAAACAACTCTGGGATGTCACTTCACAACAGATTGATGAACATGACAGAAAAGCAAAACAAATGCTGAAGGGGATACAGAAAAATAAGAACATTAGTACACTGTCAGTGGAGTTATGAACTGCTCTAATCATTCTGGAGAACAATTTGGACCTATGCTCAATGGGATATAAAACTGTACATACCCTTTGTCCCAGCAATACCATTACTAAGTCTGTATCCCAAACAGATCTAAGAAAAAGAGAAAGGACCTATATGCACAAAACATTTATAGCAGCTCTTTTTATGCTGGCAAAGAATTGGAAACTGAAAGGATGCCCATCAACTGCAGAATGGCTGAACATGTTGTGGTATATGATTGTGATGGAATAGTATTGTGCTATAAAGAAATAATGAGCAGGATGGTTTCAGAAAACCTGGGAAAAGTTATATGAACTGACAGAAAATGAACTGAAAAGAGCCAGGAGAACACTGTACACAGTAACAAGAATATTGTCATGATGATCAACTGTGAAAGCCTTAGCTAACCTTAATCAATACAATAATCCAAAACATTTCTATAGGGCTCATGATGAAAAATGTTATCTACCTCCAGAGAGAGAATTGATCAATTGAGATTGAACAGACTGAACATACTCTCTTTTCGTCTTCTTTTTCTTTTTTTTTGCACAACATAGCTAATACTGAATATGTTTTACATGACTTCAAATGTATAATTGATTTATTGCTTTCCTTCTCAATGGGTGGGGGAAGGGCTGGAGGGAGAGAATTTGAAATTCAAATTTTTAAAAAATTCTTATTAAATATAAATAACAAACGGAAAAAGGAAAAAAAGTATGCCTCCTGACAAGGTTTTTAAATAAAAAATTATACCAATGACCTAAAGGAAATCAAAAGCACCTAGTTTCATTAAGGGATACTGAAATGATATCTTAGCTTCTTTTGAAGGTTTTACAATGAATGTTATTTGCCAAATTAATTCAAAATATCATTTTAAAATGAAATATGCAAAAAAATTCTTCCTGTTTATTCTTCTCCCATATTATTTAAAAGAAAAAAAATGATAATGTCATAAAGAATCAGACTAATGTTATTTATAGTTACAAATAATGGTACCCCATCAAATGTTAAATGTTTTCATGAAAACACTATAGTAAGGGGGGGGGCAGGGTATTATAGAGAATAGTTAATTCCAAAGAACCAATTTTATAAATGTAAAACAATAGAATGGGTGTATTTATTTTATTTATTTTCTATCTATTTATCTATTTATATTTAATAATCACACTACTGTGAAAAACTATGTTGGTTGGGGCAACATTACAAGAGATACATGTGTTAAGGTTATATCAAAACACTAAGAACATATATGACCAGAAGAATATAAATTGAGGCTGACTAGTGATGTAAATGAATCTACACGAATCTTGGTAATTTAAATTTAAATATTAAAATGCCAATACTGTGCATTTTCTGACTTTTTCAATGCATTGGTCAATTATGCTGATTTTTTTCCCCCTTTTTTTGTCTTTACAAAAATATAATTTATTATATGGGATGGCTGTCTGGGAAGGGAAGGAGGAAAGATCATGATTCTGTAAAAGAAAAAGAAAGACATCAATAAAAACTTATTTTTTTTTTAACAAATTAAGAGGCTAATTTAAATAAGGTACCACTGAAATGTTGGCCACCACTAAGCAAATAATATAGCGAATCACATAAGTAAGTTGATTTCAAGGATCATGTGAATCTTATTACACAGCCACAAGAATTTTGAGAAACCATTTGTAGTAATGTAGGCAATAGTGTTTTTACCCCAAACTTGAACTGCATTTCTCATATGAAATGTTTGTTTGGTGATATGTATCAGTGATGAATAATGCATTAAGTAAGTCTTTTGAGCTTTACCATTTTATTTCCTGGAAGGTACTTCATGGAAATTTAAGCTCCCTCCTGTTTACCTGAGATTGGTATGGATAAAGCCAACCCCCTCAATCTTTCTGAGGTAAATAAAACTGCCAATCAGAAAATTTTTCACAAAATATGCCAAAAATCTTTTGAATAATACTTAAGTACTGGTCACAGCATAATCATCAAACTCACATGACATTATAGGCAATATTTCTTAGAAGTCTCTAAACTTTAAGCAGTTTATTCCTATGAAGTACTAGTAAATTGACCACATTACTACTGTGCTCAGGTATAATTTAAAAGTTTATGTTAATTCAAGAAAAGCTAAAAACACATAATTTTTTTTAATAAATACAAACTGTTAATTGTGAAACCTTTATTTCCCTCCTCTGATTAAAGTCAAATTACACCAAGTTCAGATAGTTATAACTGAAGGCAAAAGGACCTAATCTAACCAACATGGGAATATCAGACTGCTAACTCTGTGACATCATCTCCTCCTCTGCTTAAGCGTCATTCAGTTTTACTCAACAGTGAAATTACAACTTCAAGCTAAAATGAAAAGAAGTTTGAAATCACCTTTAAATATAATCATACCTACATTCATAGCAAGTATAAGTCACACAACATTAGAAAAGTAAGTCATCTCTCCTTATGCTGTTGCTCTGCATTAGTCTCAGAAATGATGCTGTCCATCACCTATACTATGCAATTAGGAAGTTAATCAAAATGAGAAAGTTTGGTAAGTTGTTTCTTTACAATGCAACTTCATCTCACATTCCCAAAGTATCAAACAAGTTTATTCCGATGTAAATGCAAAAATGTATTATAAAACTAAACATAATTATTAAGTTTTTGCTTTTCTTCTTTTCTCCCCTCAATTGGGAGAAGGGAGGATGCAGAAAGCAAGATGAGGAGAGAAAATAAAATTTTTTGTTAATTAAAAGAAGTTAATTTTTTTAAAGTATCTCTAGGTTACGTATGGGGGAGGGGTGTTAGTTTGCTCAGCTTTTAAACTCTTATAAAGTAGAGATGGTCACTATTTCAAACTCTTACAGAGTTTGTCACTATAACTCATTTGTTAACTTTCTCCCCTACCTTCTCCACTCCCCTCATCCCCAAAACAACCCATGTATCTTCTACAGCAAAATAGTTCTCAATCTGGAGTCTAAGATTTCAGGGAGTCTGTGAACTTGGGAAAAAAATACTAAGCATTTCTTTCAATAAGTAATTAAGAAAATTTCCGAAAAAGAGTTCAAAGTTTCACCAGATTTCCAAGGGAATTCATGATTCCAAAAAGGGATATAAGCTAAATAAAACAGATTACACAGAGAGGAAAATAAAGAAAAATTAAAACAATTCAATGTATTGGAAACTTTTTTTGAAACTTATTTTTCTAGAATCATAGCAAGTGCCTTGTTAATACAGAACAGTGACATTAATATTAATATGAATGTTATGGCAAAAATTAATGTACTACCTATTTAACAAATATAAATCTTTTTCTGTATAAAATTCAAAGATAGCCCTGCCTAACACAATTACACCCTCTGGAATTAATACAGATCTAATTAACTCATTAATAAGGCTCTTTCTTATTTTCCATTTTGACCAATTATTTATAAGAGGTAGTAAAACAGCGTCATGAGAATATCCAAATGGCAAACTGAGACAAACAGTTTATAACTAATGTTCATAAAAATGTAATTCTTAAACAATAGTTAATAATATTAATTTTTTTCAAATGACATTTAACTTGGAATTATATCAATAGCTTTCCCCCTCACCTAAAGCAAAGAAATCTTTAAGCATGAGTTCTAATCAGAAAAGTTATTGAAATCTTCATGGTTAAAGGTGTCTTGTTTTGTAGCTTACAGAATACTTCAGACGACACACATATCAATGTTTAAGGAGAAGTTACTAACTACCTTCCAATAAAATCTTCTTTTCCATACCTTCTTTGTTGGAGTGAGGAAGGCCCAGGGTCTTCAAAGGCCACACGCTGAAGCACAAACTCCGACAGGTCCTACCAAATCAGAAAAGCTCTGAAGACTACCTGATGATCTAAGTTCTAAAGGTTAGCCTAATCATAAAATGGTATTTTTATTGGGCCACAACAGCTCACACAGACTATTTCCTAAAGTGTGAAGAGGGTTGTGATCTACTTCAATGGAAGTAGTACCTACAACCAATGAAATCACAGATTCTTTTGAAGTCCAAAAATACCTAGCTGGAGCACAAGCTTTCATTAGTGTACATCCAAGTCATGTTTTTATAAGCAAAATAAGCCAGTAAGCACTAAAAGAGCTGGCTAGAATACAAGATGTTCTAAACACCTACATATTATCATCAACCATCACCTATGTGAGTCTCCTCTACCATCTCATCACCTCCTCAATATGGGTATATCACAAGAACCTCCTACTCCTGGAAATATATCATTTCTTTTCTATATTATCAGATAGTGTTCATTATTTTATATTCTCCTCTCTCTCTCTTTCTCTCTCTCTTTCACTAAGTTCCATGAGAAGGATCATCCTTTTGCTGTTCTCCATTAAGACTTATAGAAGTGCTTGAAACAAATGACCATAAGACCATAGATTGAGAGCTGGAAGGAATTCTAAAGTCATTTAAAGGGATTAATAAAAAACATGCTGAGATTTCACATCCCATGGTACAGTATAAACAAGTTTACTCTTCTTATACCCAGTTTTTATATACCTTATGTATGAAGGTTCTTCTGTTTCCCTATGATGGCAATGTGATGACTGTCTCGGCAGTTTACTGACCACAAGTGGGCTCTCACAGGCCACTACTGCCAACACGAAAAGATAAATCATTTTGACTGAGCTTGGCTAAGTAGAGAAGTAAGCTGTCAAAAAATCCATTTCTTTTAAGAGATTGTCTCAGCAGTTTTTCTTCCTAACTCATATCATAGTTTGTGGGGAAGGTCACTGCATTTGTAAGACATTTCAGATGTTGGCCAACTGAAAAACATAATGTATGACAATCAGTTGGGTAAAATCATTTCAGATTTTCAGATGAATTTCAGATCCTTATCTTAAAGAGAGAATTCACCTATATGTCAACATGTATTTTCAGGGTTTTATGTGAAATGAAAAAGGGATTGCCGGCCTATGCTTTTAAAACAAGCTACATAATAATTACAACTCACATTTATGCAGTCACAAAGCACTGTTGTTACACATCCTAGTTTTGTACATAACATAAGCATCATCATCCTTATTCTGAAAATAACAACAGGGGTCCATGAGAATTCAATGATTTTCCCAATGTCACATTCTTACTAAGTGCCTGGGTCAGGAAGTGAACTTCTCCTGATCTAGTGGTCTTCACTAAACAACAGTGAAGCTTAGTGGCATCATCTCACAAGAAAAGCCATCAAGAACAAAGCTTTTCCATGAATATTTTCTACTGAGCCAATGCTGGCAGATGCTTCTACTCTGTAGTATGATACAAGTCCTTTTCTACCATTTCTTCTCTGTCACTTTATATAAGCTGTTTTATCTCCCTGGGCCTCAATGAAAAATGAGAGGTATGGACTGAATGACAAATGTTAACTAATTTGTGAATAAACAACATAGCAAATTAATATATAAATTTTGTTTGAAAAAATAAGTTAAAATTGTGGTTACTGAAGAGAAGTTAAACACTTTATAAACTAAATTATTTCTCTGGGTATTTAATTAAAACAGAATTTCTATAAAACATTAATATTTTGTTTTGGCACATAACACAAACTTTATATACTGATTGTATGTATGAACTGAAGGAGTAGATAATCTTAAAAAAAAAAGACACATAGGTTTTCAGAACAAAGACTGCAGCATTATCAGTCAAAATTACAGAGGATCTACAGAATTCCAGTGAACTTTCAGCAAAAGAAGGAATAGGGGAACATATGGTACTTTTGTCCCACATATTTTCCATTCTAAAAGCTTCCTAATACAAAATACTCCCCGTCCTTCATCCAAACTGAATTATAGCATCAACTCTAACTGATTAATATTACTACTTAAAGGATTTCATGTTGCTGGCCACCTGCCCATGAAAGAAATAATTATTAATATCCACATATATCATTAAGTGCCTTGAAAAAACACGTTGTTGTCTTTACAGAGAAAACTGGAAAAGTTCAAGATAATTTTAGCCCTATAACAGCAGCTTAATTTACATAGCAATTTAAGGTATGCAAAAGCTTTATTATTTTATTAATAAGAGCTCTCACTTAATCCTTGCAACAACTCTGTAAATTAACAGGTGCTATTATTATTCTCATTTGACAGACAGAAAAGGAAACTGAGAGACAGAGGTTAAATGTCTTGTCCAATCACATGATGGTGTTTGACACAAAATTTGAAGCCGAGTCTGATACCAAACCCTAAGCTCTCACCTCTATAAATACAAACTAACAAAACTGTCTTATATAGAATATTGACGTGCGCTGATATTGTATTATTATATGACAACATCAGAGACCCCAACTCATGAAAAGCCCTCAGAATGTTTTTAAGGTCACAGCTCGGGATGTACAAAATCTTCAAAATACTTTGAAAGAAATAAAACCACGTTCAGCTGTTCAGGAGAGAGAAATGAGAGGCTATTGTCATCCTTCAAGCAAAATTTCCACTGCTTTAAATTCCGATTACTTTGTTACTCATTTAAGTAAAAATCTACTTAAATACAGGTGCTCCTCATCTTAGGAATAAGCTTGATTTTGAAAGTTAGTTTTCTAAGTCACCTGGAATTTAGAACTAACTCATTTTCTCATAAAAACATTATAAATAGTGTTTACATTCCAAGCTGAATCTACAAAAACTTTGTCTATCATGTATCTTAAGTATGGTACTAAGATAGTTAGCCTGAACTTTCATTATTAGGAATCAGGTCTATGAAGTACACAAGAAAAGGGGCAATTTATATACCCCTTTTCCTGAGTGTATGGCCAGGCCCAGAGAAAATTTTGAAATACATTTAGTTGTTCTGTAGCACTCTCTCACCTCCCTTTCTACACAAATTTTTTTACCTTCTGATGCTCCTCTCTCCAAATTCCCTCATAATCTTCATGCTGCCCTAAGATTCCACAGAAACACCCCATTTACATCTGCTTTATGTCTGGAAGTACTCCATGGTATAAATTTATAATTTTTTGCCACCCCATCAAAGGTCTTATTCTTTCAATACAAAATTAGCAGAATCACATCATGACAGAATCTTAAAGCTGGAAGGAAGCTTAGACGTCATCTAGTCTAATGACAAAAGAATTCTATCAATATCACCCCCACCTTCTCCACCCCCAAATAACCATCAGCTTCTGTACATGGCATCACTAGTGATGGGGAACTTACTCCTTAATGCAAAGCAACACCTTCCATTTCTTAGCTCTAGTTGTTGCAAAACAGTTTTTTTTTTTTTGGTCTGTTGAAGTGAAATCAGTTTTCCTCTCTAGAGAGACAGGGGAAACAGGGCTAGATTTAGAGTCAGAGGATCTAGGTTTAAATCCTAACTTTCCACCTCCATTTGTGTGATTGGGTTCACATGACCTCTCTGATCCTCATCAACTGCTTCATCTAAAAAATAAGAAGCTTGAATTTAATGACCTCTGAGTTTCCTCCCAACACTAAATCTATGGGACAAGTAGATGAAATCTAATCTTTTCTACATACCAACCCTTTAAATATTTATATTTGACAGTCATCATGTACCCAAGTCTCCTTTTAATCCTGCTTAGTGCCTTCCCTCCATTAATGATCTCTAATTTATCTTGTATATATCTTTATACATAGTTGTTTGCTTGCTTTTTCTCCCTTTAGACTGGGAGCTCCTTGAGAGCAGGGGCTGTTTCTTGCCTTTCTTTAATAATAATAGCTAGCATTCATACAATGCCAACTTTGTGTGCCAAACGCTTCACAAATATTATCTCATTTAATCCTCACAACATCCTTAGCAGGAGGGCACTACTATTATCCTCATTTTACAGTTCAGGAAACTGGCCTGAAAACAAATGTAAGTGGAAAGTTAGGATTTAAACCCAGGTCCTCTGATTAAATCCAGCCCACTTTCCACTGCTTCCCTAGAAAAGAAAACAGAGTTCAGAAGATCAAGAGACAAAAATACTTTGCAACAATTAGAGCTAAGAAATGGAAGGTGTTTCTTTGCATAAGCAGTAAGTATCCCATAACTAGTATTGCCATGCACAGAAACTGATGGTCATCTATGCCCAAGGTCACATGGTTAGTAACTGTCTTTGTATGCCCAGTGCTTCACACAATGCCTGACACACAGTAGGTGCCTAACAAATGCCTGCTGACTTGACAAGGCATGGATTGGAATCCCCTTCACCATCCTAGTCATGTTCCAGTTTACGAAGAGCCTTCCTATTACGTGTTGCTCTTAACTCATGAAATTATTCCAGATGACCAAGTCTGACCACAACAAAATATATAATACAACTATCCAGGCTCCTTTACTCTGGACACTATACCTCTACTAAATCAGTCTAAGATCATATTAGCTTTTCTGGATGCCACAACACATTGATGACTTCTACCGTGCTTGCAATCAATTAAAACCCAAATGTGTTTATGTTGAGAAGAAAGGTAGGAAGACTGGCCTTTCGATCAGGAAGACCTGGGTTCAAGCTTTGTCTCTGACACATACTAACTGTACGGCCATGGGTGACTCCTCTTTGTGACCCAATCAACCCTTGAAGTATATTAGATTGCTGATGTGCTGATCTGCATCAGTGGAAGGAGTTTCCACAGAGTAAAAAAGGCAAATGCATTGAACTAGCTGACACTTATCTACAGCATTTTCAAAAGAGGATGAGAATCATATAAGCATCCCAAACTGACAGAATCTCAGGAAGTCTAATAAATTTAAGTAAAAGTCAGAGGGTTAATTAAGCTGCCCCTAGGATTCATTTTTGCTCTAAATAGCATTATTCTCTTTCCCTTCTGATCCAAAAATCTCAAAAGATTCAAGATTTCTCCCTTCACAATTGGCAACAGGGGACTAACTAAAGAACTAAAAAGGCTGCTTTCATTACCTTCAGATAAAAAGGTTATGACTCAGATGCAATCATTCTGGCAATGTGGTAAACCTGGTTGCTAAAAGGTTTCAACAAGTATAGCATGGTCATAGACTATGCCTGTTGTCCAAGGATCTGCCTAAGGACAGAGAGGACCATAACCAGGTTATTTGAGAGCGGATGATTTAGGGCTCCATGGTAACTCTCTGAAGATAACACACTGTGTCACAGAGGGATTTCAATCTATTTCAGTGAAGTTACCAAATATGGCTTTCAGGGGAAAAATAAAAGTAACCTGAAAAAGACATCTTGATTTTCAGAGACATGTCTCAAATTACCAAAAGTATAATTTTCCCATTATCCTTCTACTTAGACCACATTCTGCATCATTTTTTCATTAATTAATTTAGTGTTACCTTTCAATTCATGGTTGGAAAGTTTTCCAATCAATCCGTAAGTACTTATTAAGAGCCCGCTATGTGCCAGGCACTATTCTGTTTCAAAATTAATAATCACCATTGAAGCTAATGTAATGCCATCATCATGTTATTTTCCAAAGTCCAATTAATTTCATTCAACTCCACTTTCTTATTATGCTATTTCAAATACAGACCTAAAGAAAAGAAGTTATCTCTGTATTTTAACATAGAAAAGAAAAATAGTTTAGAAAAAAGTCCTATTTCCAATTCAATATTCTAATAACCATATATAACTATGATACAACCTCCACAGAGTTACATCACTTAGAAATTATCCTTTCTTGGTGATTTAAGAAATTTGCTTAAAAATGAAAAAGAAAGGCTATGACAACAGAGATACAGATGTTATGTCTATTCCAATATTCAAAGACTAAGGCTGTTCAAAACCAAAAATAAAGTAGAGAGGAAAGGGTCTGGGAGTAAATCTGGAGTTGGAGTGGTACATTTGGTCATATCTGAAGGAGAAACTATGTAATTAAACACATATTAATTGCCCTAATCTTCTTAGGCAAGTAATAAATTGGAAGAGCTGATTAATGTGCTGGATTTAGTTCAGCTTGTTAAACCTGACATCCAGGCAAATAGAGACTATCTTGGAAAGCTCTTTTAGCTAAGTAATTGGAATTTTACTCTCAGTAATTCACCATTCTATAATAAGAGCTATTTGGTATATTGATTCTCCATCACTATTTTTAATACATTAGTTATAGTCAAGAGTACCATAATGGTATTCATAAAATGAACTCCCCAGAAAAATCTCCCACACAAATGAACTTTAACCCCAGTTGGCTATCAAAAGTCACTTTCATTCTCAACACAAAATGAGTATATTTCCATATAGGCTATAAATTGTAATTCATTCTAATTCTAGAAGCTACTAATACTACTTTATACTGTCCATAAGGAGCCATTAAGAACATCACACTCTTCATAAACTACTGAATATACCAATATTAATGCTAAAGATCTGCTGACACCTCATGGTAAACCTCTTAAACATTCTTTTTAAGAGGTAACTTAGCACTTTGTATCCTTTCAGAGGGGAAAAATTACATTTATGCAGCACAGGAATTACACTCCAAGTTGATGTTAGCTTACTAGTTATTCCTTATCATTCAGTAGCAGGAACTATACTTCTATCTTGAATAAGAAATTGAGAAAGATTATAATTATCGGCTACAATTTGGGGTTACAAATAATTTTTAAAAGAATTATATAGGAGAAGCAGAATGGAATGATGAAAACATTTTCACCTTCCACCAGACACCTATATCAAATTATCTTAGCAAGCCTCAAGAAAAATATCAGACTATTCCAAAAGTACTGTTTCTAAATCTAATATTTTATAAAGTTTCCTCCATGAAACGTTAGTAGTTTTCAAATGAATGTCACATTTTATTAAAGCAAGTTATATTTATAGTATTAAATATTCTAAAGCACTTTTACAAAACACATCTTCCATCAAAACTATTTTTCTCCAAAGCCCAGACAACAAATATGTCATAAGTTAGATTTAGATCTTCTGAGCTAACATTTTATGTTTCTTCTGACAAAGGACTCCGGAACCAAAAGGCAGAATACAAAAGAGTTTTAGCCTTGAATGCTCAGAGTTTTTGTTAGTAAGAGACCAGAATTAGGATATAATGCCAGACTCATTCTGAGTGACAAGGAACTCAAAAATTCTCTTCACAGTTAAAGAACTGAAAGTAACAGTGATTTTGAAATCAATCCAATTGCCAATCTGTAAGCACCAATCTGACCCCAGCACAAGAGAAACCTGCAAGTGTTAAACAACTGAGTGAAGTGGTATAGAGCTTCACAAAATGACAACTAAAAGAGGGCAAAAAGAAAATACCCAGAATTATTTCTATGTCCAACAAACCTTCCCTGCTTCCCCCACAACAAGCAACCCCATTCTCCATACCTGCTTTCTGTTATCTGGTTTCCCCACGGCTTACTGCCAGGTCTAGTGTTTCTCTTCTGTTAATCAAGCAGCAGCCCGCCATAACAGATTTTTCTTGCCCTCTGGGGCCTTCTGGGGTGTGGGAACATCCTTCTGGTGCTTCCACAGTTGAGCAGTTCCATAGCAGCACAACTACATCTCACCCTAACTCAGGCCTCCTAAAGAGATAGATGGATGCTCTGACAGTTTTCTTCTACTCTCATGCTGGCTGGATGTCTGCCCTGGTGTAGCCAGATCAAAGAAAACAATTATCAGTCTAGGAAACATAGGCTTCTTATGATATGGGTATATGAAATTTCAAAATTTGAACGATTTCCCTAAAGAATGCTTCTGTTAAAGTTAAGATTGGGATAAGTGAATCACCTGTGGCCAGAAAAACATCTGTTAAGGTCCACATTAATACTGTATGGAAAACAGATGATTGGAATCCCATATAGGTGTCATATAGTTAAAGATGTCTCCAGCCAAGACAAAAGAAGATGACAAAGATGAAGTTTGCTTTTCATTGTGAAATAAAGGGACCTAAAAGCTACAATAATTTTTTTTTTTTGTGGGCAACCAAAACTTTAAAAATACCTCCTGGCCTATAATGCACAGTTTTACAATACATTTGAAATGTTTTATAGAGAATTTAAGAGATATACAGACCTGCGACAGATTGAACATGTGTTGCCTGAGGATCAGCTGTGAAGCTCATCACCAGGTTAGCTACAGAGTATTGAATTGTTAGTTACCACAACTTTCAAAGTCCACCTACTAAACTGTGAGACAGGAAGGGATTGTAATCTATTTCAGTGAAGGCAGTACCACATTGAGGAAATCATAGATTCTTGAAGCACTGAAGTAAGAGATGTTCTGAACCAAAATGTGATCCTAATTTGGTTGCCTTGTAATGTCTTGGTGCCTAGGAGCAAAAGAGTATTCTAAGCATCTTCCCATAAATGTAAAAGGCAACATCCAAATTACAAAATTACAAGTCAAAATTATAAACATCTTTTGGTAAACCAATGCCTTTAAAATTCAAAATGTTCCATCATCATGAAGGCAACAGAATGTTAATGCAATGGGGTAAGGAGGTCTCCCAACAGGGAAATGAGTCATGAAAAGTATAAAAAAGTTACGATAAGCTTAAGTCTTGTATATCCCATTAAAGCATAAGCAAAACTGTCATAATGAGATTCTTTGATACCTCTACCAATAAATCCACTTAGACAAGGTCTTAGACTCATCTATTTTATACCAAATTTTGTATTTTCATAAAAATCTGTGTTATAACAAGACTACTGTATTAAGGGTACACTTGAAAGCAAAAATGAAAATTATCTATGAAAAAACATCAGGAAGATCACTCACACATTTATTAAATCACCTACTATGTGCACCAGATTGTGCTAGTCACTGAAGATAGAAAGATGATGACGTTCCTAGAATTACATGGCCTTTACTTTGTTTTCCATAAATCAAATTATTGGAATGACCACCAATTGAAATTCAAGGAATGCTAAAAGGCAAGACTTAATTAAGTACCTTGATTTTAGAATTACTTTATTAATTACTCACAAATACTTAGGGGAAAAAAATCTATTGTTACATTGTTATGTTAAAGCAGCCCTGCACAAAGTGACAGTAGGTAGAGGTCAAAATTAAAATAGGCTAAACTTCTTTGGGACACAGATAGGTTTTTAGTGGCTCACTTTCCAAGTAAAGGTATAATTAATAATTGAACTATTTTGTAAATAAATCATAGTTTTAAAAAGGGAAATTCCAATTAATATCAATTAATTACACTTATTACTTAAGATTTTTATTTATCATGAAATCACACTAATGTTTAAAAATTACTTTGCTAAGCAGTACAAATTTTTAACGCATTTTTCAGGTTTTCTTACTGTTTACCTTTAGTCAATGGGACATAAACTGTTTTTCATTGGTGTCAAATTTACTTAAGTCAGGATGTTTTGATTTGAAATGGCAATGAAAAACTGTATTCCTTCAGAACAGCTATTACTTCTAAGCAAACAAAGCACAATTATTTTGTCTCTTGTGTAAGTAAACAAGTATCTATTTGTCCACTCCAGATTAAACACTCTTATGTTCTTAATCTTCTGTTTCTTTTTATCACCCATTTTACAGTCACCCCCAAATCTTTAATATTAGAATAAAAAATCTCCACAGCAACTGCTCACATACAAATAAACACTGAACTGAGTGTCTGACCTTGGAGGGAGCACCAGACACTCATGCAACTTAGAGAGTGGCCACACATTGAGAGGGGAAGAAGTTCTCAAGTTGTTGTCACTCATTACATAACAGGTGTCAGCTGTACTGAAGCATGGCTGCACTAGCTTTGTCCCTGTTTAACAGGAATAACAATTGAAAACACAGCGAAAAGATACAACTCTCACTTCTCTCAGACTAGAGACACACTGATGATGGCTGGTTGCCGTGAGTCATGTGACAAACAGGAGCGAGCATGCAGTGGCAACCCACCCCCAAGTTACATGACAGGCACAATAGTGCTTAGTGGAAGGCAGGTCAAGTGGGGCACAAAGCACTCGTTACATCTTTACTTTCTTTTAATCTTCTACATTTTTTTGCGGGGCATTCAAAATCCTTTGGCAGCGGGCTGCAAGCAGCCCACAGGCCATATGCTGTACAGGCCTGCGTTAAAGTCATTCTTATGATGGGCTTTCCTGTATTCTTCTACGTCCCCACAATTTTTTGTTAAATTACCTAGCTGTTCATGCTCAACATTCCTGTAACAGACAAGGGAAGGGATTACTACATCATATTTGGAGAAGCAAACAAGAATTTTACCACTATATTCAGATATATGCAGAAAACAAGTCTTCTCAAAATATTAAACTGAAAAAAAATTTCAGTCTGACAATGAAAAAGTTCCCAATGTTTAAAATACCACTCAAATTGTGATACCTCTAAAATGCACGTGAAATTTTTTATATACTTGTAGAATATAAGGTCCTTCAGGGCAAGGGCCATTTTTCATTTTTTTCATCCTCAATACCTATCAAAGTGACTTGCATATAAGTAGGTCATTAATAATTTTAAAAGAAATTTTTTAAAGTTTAAATTTGAATACCTTAAAGAAATACTAATAATTTTTGGTAACCAATGACTTACTATTATTTCCCTTAAAAAGCCATAAAAACCTCTGCATCTTTATGTTCATGCATTTTTACTTTCCTTGCCTTTTCACTGTCAAAATAAATTGTAATTTTTAAATTATTATTAAATTGTTTCAGTCTTTCATTTCTGAGAAAAATAATTTCCACCCTTTTTCTTCCTTAACATATTTCTATGAAACTAAAAGCTCGATTCCAAACATTTCTTGTCAACTAGATATCCTCAAATCTTAACAAGAAAAGTGGTGAGAAAAATCTTTGCTCTTAAAAATTCATTATAACAATTCCATTTTCAAATGCTAGATTTTCCTCAGTATATTTTCCATAATATGCCATTCCCCCAAAATCTTTTACTATAATTTAATACTTTCAAAAATGTTTATTTTCCAATATAAGCAGTTAATGCTTTTTAAAAATATTTGGCTTATTTTCTTTGATTTTAAAAAAGCTGACAAAGGCTAACTTAAATTGAATTAGAGATTTTCTTCAGTGAAAATTTAGGAAATGTATCTAATAAACCTAATTGCTAGGCCTGAAGATTATCCATGAATGCTGCTCATCTTTGTCTCCTGCCCCAAAGTAATTATTAGACTTTTCATGTGGAAGGAGTAGAACCAAAAGATCAAACTCAAAAGCAATCAAATGCAGACAATACAAAAACAGCAAGCAAAAAAGTAAGATGATCATTAAAACCAAGGCCTACAGTGAAGTTTAAGACTTTTCATGAAATCTGTCACAGAAAACCTAGCTGACAGAAAATAGTTCATTCTAATATTTGTGGCTACTGTGCATACAAAAGACTAAGATACAATAGGATGGAAAGCATTTGGTCAATGGCTTTTCAACAGCCACTATGATGAATATACTCTCTCTAGTCTACTGTTCTATTATTACAATGCCAAATAGAAAGTCACGTGAACAAAAAAGTAAATCATTTATTAATCTACGTATAGTTCTGGAATGTGAATTTCTTTTAAAGAAAATTACATTGTTCATATATACATATATGTAAGATAGCTTATTGCTGTCAAATGAATATATGAATATTCGTTTTATATATCATACATATTCAATTCATAGCATATATTCATCATATAGATATATTAAATGAATCTGCATATATTCAATTGACAGAAACAAGCCATCTATGAAATCAAGATTAACAAAAATACTTTTAACCCAAGAACACTGAGAAAAAGCAATCATATTACAAATTATTAGCAGCTATCCTCAGCCATTTCTGGAAAATGGTATTCATCAGGCTAAGCAATTTACACTTCCATAATAACAATAACAGCTAAGTATTTTTTCATAACAATTCTGTATGTGTAAGCGGTCTAAGGACTATTATCTCCATTTTATAGAAGAGAAATTGGAAACCCAGAAAGGGTAAGTGACTTGCCCAAAATCACAAATTCACAGTTGATGAATAAGGAAATAAAGTTTCAAACCCAAATGCTCAGATTTGAAATTCAATTCCAACACCACACAAACAGCAGTAACAGGCAAGCAGCACAGAAATGAAGTCAGTGGGCTTGATGATATACTCTGCCTACAGCTTCCCCTCCAGTTTCAATAAGTCACTCAACCCCTCTCTTTTTCAAACACAAGAGCACAAGCTTTCTCTATCTTTCATACACACACACACACACACACACACACACACACACACACACATACATATATCTGGGTAGAGAGAAGGTAGTACAGATAGTGCCCTGTGACTAAAGTAATAACAAGGAATTTCTTTTGTGGCTGGTAAATTGTAATAGCAACATGACTTGCATAAGCATATAGTCTTAGCAGTTTTTTAAAAACTTCTTTCATTAATCTATAGTCACCTCACATTCAATACTTTACAATATTACAAAAAGCACTTTAGTCATGTTCTATAATTCACTATCACTGATGATCTGAGGTGAAGACACAGGACAGTGCTTTTTGCCTTTGAGTTCTGGTAGCACAGCTAGACAGAGTTGGCCTTGTAAGTCAGGACCTCAGTTTGAATCCTACAACAAAAATATACTGAGTGACTTTAAGCAAGTCACTTTTCTTTGAGCCTCAATTTCCTCATCTATAAAATGAGAAGGTTCAACTCAATGACTTTCAAGTCTCCTTTCCATCTCTAGGTCTATAATCTTGTGATTCTGAAAATTTTTTGACATAGTGAGGCCACAATGGAGAAGGATCAAAGGATACTAAAAACATACTAAATAAGGTTTAATTCATGCATTTGAAAGGGAAAGATGACTTCATAATATTATGGTGCAAGGTAAAGCCACCACTGAAAAGAAGATAGCAGCTCAAGAATGCCAACACCTAGTTCTTAAATAGAATGTTTTATACAAAATTTTATAAGATTTTTTTAAAACGGAAAATAGACATTCCTGGATTAGTTTCTCAATTAATCAACAAGCATTTATCAATTGCTTAACATGTCCAAGGCACTATGTTAAGTTGCAGGAATACAAAGAATGTCAAAAATAGTCAGGTCTTCTAAGAGGCTGACATTCTAAAGAGGAGGCAAGTAAATAAATAGGTACATACTAGGTGGCAGAGTGAATAAAGCACAGACCTGGAGTCAGGCAAACTCCTCTTTGTGAGTTCAAATGAGGCCTTAGACACTTACTAGCTGTGCGACCCTGGGCAAGTCACTTAACCCTGTTTGCCTTAGTTCCTCATCTATAAAATGAGCTGGAGGAGGATGTGGCAAACCACTCCATCTACTGCTCTATCTCTGGCAAGAAAACCCTAAGAGTCATACGTGGCTGAAAACAACTTAACACACATATAAGAAACAATGTATGTGGAAGGTAACCTTGCAAGGGAAGGCTCTGGCAGCTGGGAAACCAAGAAAAGGCCTCTTGCAAAGGAAGGCATCTGAGATGAGACTAGAAGGGAACCAAAGAATCTAAGAAGTAGAAGTGAGGCAGAACATTCCAGGCACATGGAGACAATCATTGCAAAGGCACCAAGACAGGAGACTTAGCATCAAATAGATCAGCATAGCTGGACCACACATTGTCAAGAAGGGAGTAAAGCATAAGAAGAATGGAAAAGTAGAAAGAGGACTGGTTGTTAAGAACTTTAAATGCCAAATGAAGAACTATTTTTGATGTTGGAGATAGGAAGGGGCCATGGAGATTTGTTTAGAGGACCAAAAGAGATAACACATGTAAAGAGCTTTGCAAAATCTTAAAGAGCTTTATAATCACGAAATCTAAAAGATGGAAGAAACATCAGCAGCCATCTAGCCCAATTCATGCACAAGAGAAATCCCAATACAAGACAGTCACCATGGGGACAGGGCCAAGATGGCAGCTGGAAAGCAGGAACTAGCATGAGCTCCCCACCAAGTCCCTCCAAAAACCTACAAAAAACAGCTCTGAAGCAATTCTAGAACTGTAGAACCCACAAAATAGCATAGGAAAGCAGGGCTCTAGCCCAGGACAGCCTGGATGGTCTCTGGGTAAGGTCTATCCCCCACGGAGGGGGGGGAAGCAGAACCCAGCATGGGTGGCATGGACCAACCAGAACAGGAGTCAGGTGGAGCGTGCCCTAGCGCCCTGAATCAGTGAGCCGCGGCAGTTACCAGACTTCTCAACCCACAAACACCAAGGACAACAGACTAGGTTAGTGGGAGAAGCTGCTGGGGACTGGGACAGAGTTTGCAGTTCAGCTACCACCCCAGGGGGGGCAGTGGAGGTGGGGCAGCTACAGAACTACAGCTGCAGTTGCTTCTGGCCCCAGGCCCACCTGGTGGGAGGAATTAAGTGGCTGATCAGAGAAGGAGTGAAGAGCCTGCTGAAGATCTATGTCTAGTCCAGGTTGGGGGTTCTTGGGGAAGGAGGAGGGCTGGTGTGGCAGAGCTGGTACATCCCCCAGGCTTGGAACATAGAACTCTTTAGTCTACAAGCAGTCATACCTTGCAGAAAAACTCAAGGGTCAAGTGAGTTGGCTGGGAACATGGCCAGGCAGC
>CM053622.1:236956322-236983460 GCA_028646595.1 Phalanger gymnotis
GTGTCATAACCCTCTTTACATTCCTCAAGCCTAGCATTGTACCTTGGATATAATGGGCATTCAAACAACCGTTTGTTGACTTGAAATGCCATTTTCACTGTTTTAAATAAAAACTTCTCTGTCCACTGTTATTTTATTCAACACTGATTAAGTATCTACTATGTATAATGCATTGTGCTAAGCAGTTAAGAATGAGACAGTTTCTGACCTGTAGAACTTTATCATCTAATATTTGCCTAATAAAGTGGAGGCCCCTCTTTTAACTTTCTCATAGATGTTGAAAAATGTCAATATTAAATTAAAAAAACAAGAAAAAAGCTGTTAAAAAGAAGGCATTCATAAATATTTATTATAAGTAGCATTTAGGCAAGTTTAGAATTATGACAGTTTCTGTTCTGCTCCAAAGAGCATTTAACTTTGTATGACCTTGCTACTAAGATTAAAGTATCAATCATTTTAAAAACTTGACCAAACCCTTATCTCTCTATAAAAAGCTACAATATTACATGCTAATTTTAGTGTCTTGGTCTGCTGTTGCTCTTTTTTAAACATATCAAGGTCAAGGACAATATGATTTCACCAGAAGGGAGTTCATAATTTGTCTGACTTTGATCAAAGCTTGAAAAACCTAAGCACTTCAAGGGATTGTTTTCATGTTTCTATTTCAGGGTTTTAACAGTAGAAAAATGAAATTTCTAAAAACTAAATACTCCACGTGAAGTAAACTTTTTGGTATTTACTTAAGTACTTATACTAGTGCCTATGCTATAAATGTGGGCAGTAACTGAAGGAAAAAAGTGAACTACTTCAAGCACTTAGTGTAAAATAAAAGCAATGCAAAAACAATCGTATCACTGCTTACAATGTGCTCTCTAAAGCACTTCTAACATGGAAACATAGTGCAAAGCTAAACACAAAATCAAAAAACTCAACAAAAGAGATTTGAGGACTTAGGGGATTTTTTTTTTTTGCATTCCACAATTTATTATTTAAATACAATTTTTTTACATGGCACATAATTCAATTTTAGCAAAGATAAATAATTTTCCTATGGAGTATATATTAAGATTTTTTTAAAAATCATCCTTATTTTATGCATTTAGGTTTTTCCACATAGCACCGTACAAAGAAATCTTTGTTTCTGTAAGAAAGAACCACTCACATTTTGTCCAAATATTTCTAATGACTGTTTACATTATTATTTTTATAGAGTTTGAAATATTAAGAGGCAGTCCAAAGAACTGTTTCAAAGCAGATATTTCTATCTGAATTTTAAAATGTTCATTAGAGAGTATAATAAAACATGTGTATCTCTCATCTATCAATGGCACGGTGTAATGAGAAGTTTCTAAGACATATTCAAAAAAGTCAGCAACACCTCCTTCCTTCCTTCCTTAGTTTTTGAGCAGCCTTATATAATTGCCTGCTCCCTACCACCTAAAATAGATTTCTATGGAGATATCAGAAGATAATGAGATTTCAAATCTTAAATTTAAAAAAAAAGATACACTAATCCAATAAAAGTAATGCATCCTTGTTCATGGTTAATATTGGATCAGTACTTAGCAAAACAATGCACAGCTGCTTCAGTCCTTGATGAAGAGGATTAGGTAATAAGATAGAATTCAGTACCTATTTCCATTTTTGTTTAAATGGATTAAAGTGACTAAATTCCTAAATTAGGGGATTTTTTAATGTGGTTTTAGATTGGGTTTTATTTGTCCAATTATTTTTATTTATTTATTTATTGGTGGGGAGGAAGGATGGACTGTAACTTCATTGGTGTATGGAACCCCATACACCTTCTTTTTGTTTTTACATCACAATCACTTCTAGATATTTCCCCCAATGAGACTTCCCTTGCAATAAAGAAAAACAATTAAGCAAAACCAATAAATTTAATAACATGTTTGATATTCTATATAAACCAGTAGTTCTCAAAGCACAGTCCCTAGACCCTAGGAGTGGAAGAATAGAACAGGATCACCAAAGTCAAAATAATTTTCATAATAATATTAAGGCATTTTGTTTTTAAGACAAGAATACTAAGGCCTTTTTCAGGCTCATTTCCTCAGGTGAACAGTGGCATTCTCCAGAAGTTACATGATCTGTGAGTTAAGATTTAGCTGCAAGCAGTAAGACTGAATTAAAATCTCATTTACAGAATTTGTACTTTTGCCTCAAAAGTCTACAAATCTACAGACGTGGCTATATTTGCCATTTTGATTGCATTCATCCAGTATTAGCACCAAATAATCATCAAAGATCTTTTATGTGAATGCTTGGCAACAAATACAAGTGGTGCTGAAACACTGAAAGTGTTGAATAAGTTTTTGAATCTCACATTTTATTCCAGAATAACTGTATTAACATTTGTTCTGACAGTGCCAAAGCAATGGTGGGTAAAACTGCTAGCAATTTAGCATGATTCAAGGTAGTGGCACTAAACTATATTAATAGTCATTATAATAGTCACTATCACGCACTCACAGTAAAAACAAATGCCAATTTCACTTAAGCATATCCTAGATGAAGCAATAAAAGTTAATTTTATTAAATCTCAACCTTGAGTATATTTCTTATTAAAATTCTGCGTGATGAAATGTGCAGTATGCATAAAGCTGGATACTGAGGAAATGGTTGTTTCTAGGAAAAGCACTTGTGTGACTTTCATGGACCATTTTTTCTTGAAAGAACTGACAAATTATTGTTATTCAGACATGGGTATTTGGCAGACATGTTTTTGAAAATGACTGAAGTATACCTGTCACTTCAAGGAAAACAACTGACAATCTTCATTGCAAATGATAAAATTTGATCATTCGAGCAAAAATTAGAATTTTGGAAAACTTGTATTCCCACTCAGCTTGACAGCTTCCCAATATTAAAAAAAAAATACTTTCTAATGGTCATATTACTGAATTTTTTTATATTGTAAAATGTGTCAAACATTAGAAGATGTATGTAACAGTGAACCAAATGACCAATGCATGATGTTACAAAATCATGCATAAGTAAAAGATCCATTCAGTACAAGACTGACTAATGGATTTTCATAGGACAGAACACACAAAAAGTTCATTGATATGATTCCAGATTCCACACTGCAACTATCCCTTAAGAAACTACCACCGGTTGAGTGGTCAAAGAATCTGAACACAAGTTTTCACAGCAAGAATAGTAACCATTAACAATCATATCAAAAAATGCTCAAAATTACTAATAAAAGAAATACAAATTAAAACAACTCTCACATTTTACCTCAGCCATCAGATTGGAAAAGATGACAAAAGAGAGAAATAATGTTGGAAGGACTGTAAGGAGAGAAAAATATAAATGAAAACACACTAAAAGTCATTTGAACTCAAATTAGGCAATAACTATTAATTCCAGAGGATAAATGATAGAATATACTTCCCCTTTCTTAGCAGAGAAAGGCGGAAAGGACAAGTGTCTAATGTTGTATACACTGGCAGATTCTGAGGCTATGTTATTTAAACTTACTCAGTGTTTTCTTTGTCACAAGGGAGCATAGAAAAGGAGGAAATTTCAGAAAGTGTTTCTGACTTAAAAAATAAAAGGTATCAATAAAATTTAAATTTCAGGGAGACAGCAGTGTATTACCTATATGCTGATTTTTTTCCTAAGATTACTGTATCTGCTTCCACAACATGTGCCCTTTTACACTGCAACTTTCTATCTCCTTGCTATGGTCAGTATCTATTCTATAGTCTTTCCAAAAAAAAAAAAAAGGCTCTAAATAGTAGTACTTGCCTTTTCTTTTCATCCTCAGCAAACCCAAAAGCACCTAACTATGCATGTCTTTGTTTATTAATAGCTTAACATTAATAATATTGCATGTCAGATCTTGTTACTACAAACTTTCAGCAACTGTTCAAATTCTTTTATTATTATGGAACTTTGTTCTAGTCAATTTTTAAAAAAATAAATGGATGATAATTTAGGTGGTTAGAAATATTTTGCTATATAGAGATCTTTTTATAATTGCATTTGATCTCATAACTAACAGGCAGTATAGTACTGAAAGCAAGCCTGGGTTCAAGTCCTGAGTCTGACACACAGAGGCTATGTGACCCTGGCCCAAGTGACAAGTTCCCAGACAACTATCTAAGATTAAAATTTCAGAGAAGGTGCTAATCTGCATTGGTAAAAGGCATCTCCTCATTGGGGCAGGGGGGGGTGGGGAGGGAGGGGAAAGGGGGACTTAAGGTAGTTTCCTACCCAGAAGAAATCATAGCTCCAATTTAAACATACATACACACAAGTGTACGCGTATGTGTGCACACGCACACATACACACACACACACACACAAAATTACTGACAGGATTAGAAAAGATAAGTCATCTTAAGTTTCTTAGTAATCATGTATAAGAAATACATTTCACTATCCATGGGACTACTATACTTCTAAATACATAACAAACCTTTCTTTAATCTAAGCCTGTTATTTTCACCAATGTCAGGAATACCTGGTGTAGAAACTGATGCAGATTAGCCAAGTAACTAACTGAAAAGCTAGAGTACTAAGAGGTAAGGTGACGACCCTAATCTCCCAGAAAGTATGTGTCAGAAGTAGGACTAAAACTTCTTTAGGCCAGAGCTGGCTCGATATCCACTAGGCCATGCTGCCTCTCAGAGGTGATGGCATTTTGTTTAATTAGTCTTTTGTTTATACAAACAGGATGTTTTTTTATCTTAGACCAGAAAGCTAAGCGGGAAAAAACCTTATTTAACAATGTATTTAATTACTTGATAACCTCCCTAGCCTAGGAAAGATATAAATTTACAACTTTGCAGAGATATCTGGTTTTCTAAATTACAGCAATTTCCATCACTCTAGGAAGCAATGTTATTTATTCCCAGCAAAGAAGCCAGAAACAATCAAGAGTTCTAAAGCAAAAAGTAGAATGGGAAAGCTGTACAACTATGCAACTCCGAGCTATATAATCAATAAGGTGGCATCTTCCAACTAAAGTGAATCATGAGATCAACCATATTCCTAAGTATGAAAAAACATAGTTCAACACCAAATACAAAGGACTTTTTACCTGTACTATTCTCCAAGTGAGGACAACTCAGAATTTTCTCTAATGCTTTTTCAAGCAGATATTCTCTTTTTTAGATGAAAAGAACTAATGAAAACAAAGGAGAGACCACCTTAACAACAAAGAACTGCACTGAGCTGAAAAGTCAAGCAAATGGGATTAAGTGGACATAGTAAGGCTACAGGGAAAACATTCAAGAGGGAAGAATAAATATACAGTCTCTTGAAGGAATAAGCTAACCTAAAAACTAGAGCATTTAACAAGAACTAAGGTATCACTTACTAGTAAAGCTGAGTGGACAACTGGAGGATTGGGGTGGTCCATAAACAAAATAAGGCCTGGCAGACATCCTTGATCCTGGACAATGGCTCGTCTATTTAGTGGGTCTGCTGCAAGATCCCGAAGCTGGTTAACTACTGATAGTGCATCAGGCTCGTCATTCATGGCGGCAGAGCTCATCTTCTATGCCATACGAAGAAATGGTCTTTTTTAAAAAATTCTGTTGAGAAAAAGTTTAGTTAGCACCACAGAGTAGTGATTTAAATTTCCTAGATTACAACAGAAAACCTAAAGAGCGAATAGCTGAATTAAATTCATACAAAGAATGGGAGGCTGGGGTACCTTGAGAGGCAGCTATCTAGGACTTGGGAGGAACAAATGCCCCTGTCCTCTGCCCTGCTCAGATCACATCTCTAGAATATTGTACTCAGTTCTAAGAGTCACAATTTAGTTGATAAACTGGATATTGCAAAAGGGGGTCAAACTTAGAATGATACGAATTCCCAAAGTTCTATCATATGAAAAGTAGTTGAAGGAATTGGAAATATTTTGGCTAGAAGATCACAGCATCCTAACTTTATAAAGGTGGAACATTGGAGACCATCAAGTCCAATGCTATCACTTCAGTTTAGATCAAACATTTGAAGGACTGTCACATAGTAGAAGGATTCAACTTGTTCTAATTGACTTTCACAGACAGAAGTAGAAGAGAGAGTAGAAGCTGCAGGAAGTAAATTTGGCTTGATAGGGACTGGTAGACTTTGGTATAGCAGAGCAGTATTATCTCCTAGGCAGGAGACCATGTTTCTAGTCTCAGTTCTGCAAACTAATAAACTATGTAAAAACAAATATTTTAAAAAGCACTTAATTTCTCTGCATTTCATCATTTAACCTAACCTCTTCATATAACAGTTGTTATTCAAACTAAAAAATATTTGTTTTGAAGCCTGAAACTCAAGTAAGTAGAATATATGTAAAAATTCTATTCATATCCAAAGTTTTCAGCGGATTTTCTCTTATTTAATGAAAAAGTAATCTGAGCCATTTGTTTATATTGGAGCAAAAAAGAAAAGATGTCAGAGATCACCTGACCTTGAAAAGTTGTCTCAATCTTTAAAAAGATTTTAAAACAAGAGCCAAAATTCAAAGAGCAAGTTCTCAACTGAATGGAATTTTTGTAAATGTATCTATTCCCTAAGTCACCAAAATCAAAAAATTTCAGAGATAATCCTCCTCCCTTTTCAGCTTAACTGGGTTCTCAGACAATAGAAACAATCTCTCTCTGGCTTTCAGCTTTGGTTAAAGTCAATAAAACTTGTGCGAAATAGGCTCTGCCTTGGAGACCTGAAGCTTACCTCTGCACACAGATCAAGTATCATTGCTATACTAATTTGCATTTATAAGATACATGGTATATAAGGTAATAAGATGACATATAGGAATAAAAATAACAGTGCTCTAAGGCTTGCAAAACACTTCATAAATGCTGTCTCATTTGATATAAACCTAGATATTTCCTCTCAAATGTACACATACCCACATTTATACAGTATTGCCTTATTTATTCTACTTGTCAATGCTGCAGTTTCAAGGATGTCTCAGAGTCATACAATCCTGAATTGGAAGCAACCTACCTGAGAAGCCACCTAGTCACTCAAATCGGAATATGAATCTCCTTTACACTATACAAATCAAGTTGTCACTCAGCCTCTGCTGGAATAACACATTCTCCTTTTAGATAGTTTCAATTGTTAGTTAAGTAAGTTTTTTTAAAAAGGCACCACACTAAAAAAAAAAAAGTGTGAGTAGGGCACAAAATGAATGATTATTGGAATGTTTTTCCTTTCGGTTGTATTTATTATTGGCTAGTTGTACATGTTTCCCTATGTGGGTACTAAATTATTCATGAATGGTATGTGTGTTGCATATGTACAAAAAAGGACCCTCTAGAACACTAATGGCTGGTTTCCAGACAAGTGACCCAATTCAGATCTCTGAGAGCCAGGCACACTATCAGTAACAGGTCTTTCTGTATGCTACTAGACCTTGGTTCCTCATTAGTGCTTTTCCACCTAGGAAGATCCCTTGGGGAAAAAAAATTCTTGTGATGTTTTATGATATCCCCTCTTAAAATGCTCTTATACCATAACTTTTGGCTTCTCCCACACCAAGTTTGAAGAGCAATAAGTAATTAGGTTTCAGAACACCCAAAAGCAGAAACCTGTTGCTTAAACACATATGGAGGTCTTCTCTGGGCTACGTGCTTAGCTTTAGGCAGAATAAAATGAGCAGCAAGTTGACAATATAATAGAAACAAAAGGGTTGTGAGACAGAGGTCGGGCACTGGACTTATCTAGTATTTCAAAGCCAACAATTCTGGCATGCACTCTCACTTTTCTTGAAATCAGACAGAAGGTAGGAGACTTCTAAAGCAGCTTTAACACAAAATAAAATGAAATGATACCTTTCTTCAAAAGTTGGAGACGAAGTTAAATATTCTAACAGATGAAAATATGCAATTTCAACACAGTTCCTTTTGTACAAACTTACTCTGGTACCATTATAACTGAATCAGGCTCAGATCAGAAAAGACCTCAGAGATAGATCCTATAGAGCTATCAACCAGGAAATGAGGGCCTACCCAGTAAAGACATCTTACTTTCTGCATGTTTACTTTGGAAACAGTAATCAAACCAATGCTACCATAGTTACAAAAAAAAAAAAAACTGTGCCACTCCACTGTCCTATGGTGGCACTCACATTCCCAGACTCTTAAGCCAAAACTCCCTTCTCCATTCCATTTTCTTCTAAGTGTTATATCCCCCTACTGAAATGTAAATTCCTTAAGGAAGAAATTACCTATCATTTGTATGGATAGGTTGGAGAGCATAACCAAACAAGAAACAGAGCAGGTATACTAGAAATAAAATGAACAATTTTGATTACATGAAATTAAAAAGTTTTGATACAAATAAAACCAATGTAGCTAAAAATAGAAGAGAAGGAAATAAATGGGAAAAACTGCAGCAAGCTTCTTTGAAAAAGGTCTAATTTCTAAGACATTTAGGGAACCAAGTTAAATTTTTGAGAATAAGAGCCATTCTCCAACTGATAATGGTCCAAGGAAATGAACAGGCTATTTTCAGAGAAAGAAATCTAAGCTATCAATAACCATATGAAAAAATTCTCAAACACTAATATTTAAGAGAAATGCAAATTAAAACCCTGAGGTTTATACCTCAGATGTATCAGATTGATAATGCTGACCAAAACAAAATAAAAGGAAATGACAAATGCTGGAAAAACTTTGAGAAAAGTTGTATCAATGCACTGTTAGTGGAGCAATGAATTAGTCTAGCCACTCTGAAAAGCAATCTATAACTATGTTAGAAAAATAACTCTCATTGATTCTCCAAATATTTTGGTTTTTCATGTAAACTGCAGCAATCCTACATTAATCCCCAAAGGTTAATTTGTTAGTTTTAGAAACTTTAAAAAAAAACTAGTATTTTTGTATTCTTCCCACTTTGAAATCCCCATGTTGCACCCTTCAAATTAAGTTTTAAAAGGATGAGTGTGTGAGTTATCATCTCTATGACTTTTCCTCTTTTTCTTCAGGCCTTTCTCTTAAGACAACTCAGTATCAAGTGGAATAGACAGACATCTGTGAGGTAGACACTGAGTAATTTCATCATGTCCCACGGACCCAATTATGATCTCTAGGCAGATGATTTTCAAGTCTTTTCTTCTAGCTTAAAGTTTCACCTGAGTTCCACTGCTGAATCACCGACTATTTACTGGAAACCCCTATGTGGCTCAAACTCAACATGTCCAAGACAAAATTCATCATATTCCTCCCTAAATGAACCCCTCCTCTAAATATTCTTATTTTGGCTGAGAGAACCACAATTCTTCGTGTCACCCAAATCCATAACTTCAAAATCATTCTTTTCCTTCCCCCTACTCAATCAGTAGCCAAGTTCTAGCAATTCTACTTTCACATCATTTCTCACATACATCCCCCAACTTTCACTCCATTCACACAGACCCAGTATGACACCATGGAAAAAATGTATTTAGTGGCAAGGGATATGGTTTTAAACCCTAAATATATAACTTATTACCTATATTACTTTGGTAAAGTCACCTTATATCTCTTGGGCTTCATTTATAAAACGAGAGGTTGGGGGAAGATGACTTCTAGGTTCTCTCATCTCAGTGTATGATCCTATGACATTTCATTGCCTCCTACTTGGGCTACTGTAAAAGCAACCTAATTGGTCTCCTGTTTTCTCTATCTCCCTCCCTTAATCCAATATTTTACACAACTATAAAATAACGACTCCTAAAAAATGGATGTGATCATGACACTGCCTTGCTCAGAGATTTTCAGTAACTTCCTGCATTCTGTGCCTGATTTAAAGCACTATATGAGTTCCCCATGTTTGTCTAGAAGTATTTCATATAATTACCTTTCACATACACTATGTTCCAGTCAAACTGGCCCATTACCTTTTTTGTCAAAAAGGACGCTTCACTTCCTGCCTATGACTCCTTGAATGGATTGTCCCCCATGAGTCAATTCAATGCAATAATTATTTCCTAAAGTGCTTAATACACACCAGGCACTATATCAGAAAAACAAAAACAAAGACAAAATAATCAGGATCTTAAAGGAGCTTACATTCTCCTGGGGCTGGGAGGGAAAATACACCATGAATACTGAAAGGTAAATACAAGATACAAATACATACACATTACAGAGAAGAAGGGGGCACACTAGGTAATGCTATTGTCAGAGGTGGAACTTCAGCTGAGCCTTGAAGGGAGCTGGGGTTTACAAGAAATAGAGATGAGGAGAGAACACTCCAGGCATCAGAGAAAACCTCTGCAAAGGCATGGAGGCCAGAAATTAAAGTCATCTTTGGAAAATGGCAAGTAGGCAAGCTTGGTTGGAATTTAGTATACAAAAGGGAATAATGTATAGTCATCTCAGAAAGATAAACAGACACAAGATTGTAAAGAGCTTTACATGCCAAACAATGAAACTTTTTCATCAGAGAGGCAACAGGGAACCACTGAAGCTTCTGGAGCAGGAGAAGGAACTAGAGTGGATGTAGCATAAATGGAAAGAAGGGGAGAAATGAGAGATGATGCGAAGGTGGAAATGACAACACCTGACAATTTACTGGATAGAGAGGTGAGGGAGAGTATGAAGAACTGAAGATGGCTCTGAGGATGTAAACCTGGGGTACTACAAGAATAGTGACACACTAAAGAGAAACAGGAATATTAGGAGTTTATAGGGAAAATAATGAGCTTTGTTTTGGACTTGCTGAGTTTTAAATACATACAGGCCACCCAGGTGGAAGTGTTCAGAAAGCAGACTGAAGCTCAGAAGAGAGAAGAGCTGGATATGTATGTATACCTTTGAGTCATCTGTGTACAGAAGATTGCTGAACCGGTGGGAGTTGGTAAGAACACCTAGACAAAACAAACAGAAAGAAAAGGGGGCCAGAATCCTGGTCCACACAAAAGCAAGAGAGGAAGGACCAGGATGATGATCCTGCAAAGGATTCTGAAAAGAGCAGCTTCAGGAAAACCCAGGAAGGAGACAGTATCCAGAAAGTGGGGATACCCAGTCAACAATTTAAGACCAAGAAAAATGAGGACTAAAAAAAGGACATTGAACTTAGCAATAAAGAGACCCCCTGGTGACCTTGGAGCTCACCTTAGGAAGATGGGGAAGGGAAAAACATAAAAGCTTGATTGAGGAAAGGGAGGTAAGAAAATGAATTTTTTACTTACGTCAGTGAAGAGAGAAAAAATAAAGTTTGAAAGCTGCATGGGGCCATGGGTTCAAGGAAAAGTTTTTATGGATCAAGGGGATCTGGACACATTTGTACCTAATGGCTACAGAGATTAAAAAGAGGAATGAACAAAGAAGCACACTCCAGGAGACGAGATCAAAGGTACAAGTACAAGGGCACTGGCAAGGAGAAGACGTAACTATTATTAATAGAATAGAGAAAAGAAGGACAATGGAGAAAGATGGTCTCCAAATCCCTAGTTTTCTGCAAGGTTCAGACTACTATCTCCCACAATAAGTTTTTTCTGGTCTGCCCAGTAGTTATTTTCTTTGCTTCCTCAAACTACCAGGTATTTTAATTTATATGTACATAGCTTGTATCTCTGAAAAAGCAAGCAAGCTCCTTCAGGGTAAGGGCCATTTCATCTTGCTTCTGCATACCCAGAGTCTCTCATATGGTACTGCCCACGAATAGAGATAGGGACTGGGATAGGACATGGACCTGTGATTTCACTGGCACTCCCTTTACTAATGCAACTAGGCACTTACTCTAATCTTAATCACCTAAAGCACTTAGAAGTTACGTAAACCTACACTATGTCACACAAACACTAAAGTGTTAGGAACAAGACTTGAACCTGGATCTTCCAGGCTCCTAGACGCTGTTTATCCATTAGGCCATGCTGCTTCTACATAAGTAGGTGCTTAATAAATATTTGTTTAATTGAATTTTAAGGATGAAACCTTCAGAAGACTACATATTCATTTAGCAATATTTATGTTCAGATACTTATTAGCTGTCTGACCTTCGGCGAATCACTTAAAAACGTTTGGCTCAGTTTCCTCATCTGTAAAATGAGCTGGAAAAGGAAATGGCAAACCATTACAGTATCTTTGACAAGAAAACCCCCAAAAAGGGGGCACAAGGAGTCAGACACAACTGAAAAACTGAACATACAGTATTAACATTTGTGCCCCCCATGAGCTCATCAACCGATTTTGTGAAGTCCTTAAAGATTTAAACAAATGTGTGCAAAAGAATCAAGAATTACACAGACCTTGTAGTTTAAATAAACCACTGTGACCGACTCAGAAAGCAATGACATAAGCGCAGTGTGAAAAGAGCCAATTACACCAAAATATTTTGTGGCTATCACTGCTACACTCCCACACTTGGTAAAAAGTAGCCAAAATATTATGAAGTGAAATATAGTACAGTAAGAAAACGATACAGATGAAATGAGGTGCCAAAAGGCAAGAAAAAAGTAAAATGTCGAAGGCAATTCCAAATCAGAGTTCATCCCCCAAAACCCTTTCTTCTTCCATTTGTGGTACTCATTCCATGGTGGGTACCCAACCCACCATACTTCTAGTGACCCACATTCACATTTTCAGGTATCCTCAACTCTTCTCTTACCCCTCATATCTAATCAGTTGCCAACTCTTGTCCATGTCTTGTCCATGTCCATGTCTTTCATCAGGTCCCTTCTTTCCAATCAATCACGTGGGCACCACCCTAGTTTAAACGTTTATCGTTTCTCATGTAGATGACTGCACCAGCTTCCTAAGTGGGCTCCCAATTTCTTCTCATTCCCATCCATAAGCACCTACTCAAAAAGCATCAGTGTCTCTCCCTCTTACCTATAAACTCAAATACGAACTCCTATATTTGGCATTTAAAGCCTTTTACAACCTGGCTCCCACCTGCCTTTCCAGGCTGCCTGCAAAGTGTTCATTCCCTCTGCCTACATTAACAGTACAGAGACATTTCACTACTTGATAGTCTTCATGACATTCCACAAACACGCCTCCCCTCCCCCTTTGCATTCAAAAATCATTCAGTGCTTTTTGTGCTAGTCATTATACTAAAAAGAGATTACAAAAAAGGCAAAAACAGTCACTACCCTGGAGGAGCTCATAACCCAATGGGAGAGATAATGTGTAAACAACTACGTGTAAATTACACGTGTATGTTATGTGCCTATATACACGCGCATACACGTGCACACACGCAAATAAATTCACTATACGTTCTTTACATGTGTATGCATATATTTACATATACACAAATTTGAAAATAAATATACGCACATACTGAGTAAACTGGAGGTAATCTCAGAGGGACAGGCACTAACAGTGGCAGGCTGGGAGGTGCCCGGGAAGAGGGAGAGAGGCTCTGAAAGGCCTCTTGTAGGCGCATGAATTTGATAAGTCTGTAAGACAGAAGAAACAGAAGAAGGAAATCATTCCAGACATGGAAGGAAGGCCGGTGAAAAGGCAGTTGTGTACAAAGGAATGCACTACCCTTGCATTCCTAGCTATCTATCTCAAGCACAACCTTGCTTACCGCTCCCGCTCCTCCTCCCCCGCCAGCCCAGCTACTAGGGCCTTTCGTCTCCACCCCCCACCCAGAAATTAACTTACAGCTACTTTGTACTTATTTTTGCTTATTCATAGATTCCTCCAGTTTCCCTTATGGAATGTAAATTCCCTGAAGGCAAGGACTGTTTCGTGTTTCTTTTGGTTTTTCTCTTTGCACCCCTAAAGTCAGTCACAGCCCTTAGCGTCAAAGAGGGTAAGAGTGTAAGTAAGAGTGCTGACTGACGTGACCAGTGAGAGGATGGGGGCAGATGGATCATTTTGGAGAAGACTAAAGCACACAGACCCAATCTGGGGCCGAGAAGGAAACCACGGACCTCCAGCGGACCAACAACTTAGGCCCCGCAGAGCCGGCCGTCCTAGTCGGGGTTGGTCCTGACCCACCCAAGCCCCGGGGGTCGTTTGGCTCGGCCTGGCTCCCCGGCCGGCGCTTTGTCCTCCTGTCCACCAGCCCGCCTCGCTGCCCAGCAGGCTGGGACGACCCAACGTACCCACGCTCCGAGGGCAGCTTCACACATCCAGGCCCTGCCGCATTATGAAGCCGCAGGGTCGGGGGCGTTCCAAGGCCCGCGGAGGCGGCTCCGTTCGCTGCCCCCGCCTCGGCTGCCGGAAGAGACCCACCCACCCTCGACCCCCTGGAGAAAAAGGCTTTGGAGAGGTAAGGGCCACGGAGGAGGACCGAACAGCGGACTCTAGCCCTGTGACCCGCTCACCTCAGCCGTCCCTGCGCGCTCATTGGCCCTAGGCTCGAGATCAATTTCCGCCAATTCCCGGAGTTCTTCTTAGGCTACGATGGTCGTTGGCTGCGGCGGAGAAAGAGTCGTGGCTTTATAGAGACAGAGCCAATGGGAAACCAGAAATGCTGGTATGGACCTCGCGCTTCACCGTCCGCCTGGGCTCTGCCAATAGGAGAAATTTCGTGGAATTTGAGTCCTAGAAATAAAAGGGCTGGTTTCAGCCTTGGAACTACAATTCCCAGAATTCAGTGTGTTTTGGAGGCATGAGAGCATTTGTAGTATTCCCAGTTGAAGCGGCTAGACGGAAAACTATATTTCCCAGGAAGCAATTTGTTCAGCCTTAGCTAACTTTATTAGAACAAGTTAAACAATACTTACAAGAACCTATCTTAATATTCGTCATCCAAAAGCGGTTAAAAAAAAAAACTATTACTGAGTGCTGCCCAGATTTACACCATACTCTATTAAGCATCCTTAGCCAATTCAAACACGAGCACAACTCCCTTAGAAGAGTATTTTTCCCTCAATTTTTTTCTATCCTTATCAAAAATCAAGTTTTGAACAATGAAATTTTCTCAATATGAGCAACAATTCCCCTATGCAAAACTTTCCTATTTATTCCGAATATTAAGTTTTAAAATGGATTGTTCATAGCCTGTTTCGCCTATGGAAATAATTCCATGTAACACTTGAAAGTTGTAAAATGCTTTCTATACCTTATCTCCATTTTATAGATGAGGAGCCTAAGGCTTACCACCAATTCAATTTCACATGGCTCTCCTATTTTGGATCACCATCCCCCTTATCATATCTCAAATTACACAGGACCAAGCTTCCACCTTAGATTATTCCCACCAACTGCCACCTTCTTTCTTAAAAATGTTATGCTAAACTGCTGAATGAAGGTGGAGAAAATCACCCAACTATTCTGACTGGGTCCACTACAGATTTATGTTAATCTTAACCAGATCCTCACTATTGCTAGGCAACCCTACTATACTTTCTTCATCAATTCACTATCTTACTCTACACAGATGCACTTCCCAATCTTTTCAGACCTCCTCAAACTTCCTATGGCTCCTTCTCCCTCCTACCCCTCAATTCTTTTCAGTTGAGAACCTTGCCTACTATTTTATAGGAAAAAAAATAAAGCCATGCACCATGAGTTCCCTTTTTTCCCCTTTTCCTCATCTTCTATCTAATACCTTCTGCTACTATTTCCTCCTTCATTCCTGTCTCACATGATGAGGTGGCCTTACTCCTTACCAAGGCTAACCCCTCTATCTGGTCAAGCAATCCCATTCCATCACCTCTCCTCCAACAGATTTCCCCCTCTGTCAACCCCACTCTATCACATATTTGCAATCTCTCCCTGTCGACATGCTTACAAACATGTCAATGTCTCCTCTATCCTCAAAAAACCCTCACTTGATCCTACCATCCCTAGTAACTACTGTCCTACATCTCTTCTGCCCTTTGTAGCTGAATTCTTCGTGTCTACAATAGGTGCCTTCTACTTTCTTCTTAACCTCTTATAATCTGGCTTCTGAACTCATCGTTCCACCAAACTACTCTCTCCAAAGTTACCAATGATCTCTTAGCTGCCAAGTTGAATGGTCTTTTCTCAATTCCAATTCTCCTTGACCTTGCAGCAGTAGCCCTTGACACTGTTGATCACTGTTTTCCTTGATATTCTCTTCTCTCTAGATTTTCAGGACACCATTCTTTCCTGGTTTTCCTTCTACCCATGTGACTACTCCTTCACTTTGCTGGATCTTCTTCTAGATCAAGGCCTTTAACTATAGGTATCCCTCAGCGTTCTGTCCTAGGCCTCCTCTTCTCCCTCTATGTAACTTCACTTGGTAATTGCATCAGGTCCCAGGGATTTAATCACCATTTCAATAAGATTCTCACATCTACCCATTCTGCCACAATTTCTTGCTCACATTTCCAACTGCCTTTCAGATACCTGAAAACAAATGTCCAGTAAATAGCTTAAATTCAATATGTCCAAAACAGAACTTATTATCTTTTCCCCTAAATCCCCCCTCCCCCCCCAGCTTCCCTAATTCTGTACAGGGTAGCAACATCCTCCTCTCCCTCAAATTCACAACCTGGAGTCATCCTGGATCCTCACTCTGTCTCACTCTCATATCCAAGCTGTTGCTAAGGCCTGTTAAATTCACCTTTGCAACAGTTTATCTCATATACTCTTCCTTCTCATGACACTGCTCCACTACTCTAGAACAGGCTCTCATCACCTAACTCCTGCATTGTTGTAATAGCCTGCTGGTGGATGGGCTTGCTTCAATTCTCTCCCCACTTCAATCCATCCTTGCTTCAGTCACTAAAGTGATTTTCCCAAAGCACAAGTCTGGTCATGTCACGCCCTACTCAATAAACTCCAGTGGTTTCTCACTGCCTCCAGGAGCAAATACAAATGCTGTGTTTGCCATTCAAAGCCCTTCATAACCTAGAGCCTGCCTACGTTTTGTGGAACATTTTATACCATTTTATATCATTTTTAATTTCAACCAGACCCAGAGCCTGAATTAATGAGTAACCGGAAGAAGATCGAGGACCTGGGCTTCTTTGTTCTCTAGAGTTTGCTCAGGAAATACCCTTACCACTGTCAACAAGGCCAGATCAGACTGACCTAAGGACATTCTTACCCCTGTTAGCCATTAAAGGATGAGACCCTAACCTCAAGAAAGACTACCTCGCTTAATATTAACTGACCTTTGTCAACATTCTTTACAACCCTATTCCATTAAGGGAAATCCTCTTCTTGTATCATGGTTAAACATACGTGGGGGTCATAAAGGTGAGGTAACACAGGCTTGCTGGGTCTACTAAAATAACATATATAAGTTTTCTTATTCTTTTGTTCAGACAGCCAGAGCTTATGCTCTGACTCCTTGTATGTACAAGTAAGCTAGCTTAGCTATGCTTTAAGGGAAAATAATAAACAACATGAATTTTTCTATCACCTAGCTTCTTTGCCTCCTTCAACCAAACTTTCAGGTTTAACACTTTCCAGTCTTTATATACTGAACTCTTCACACACTCTTCAATCCAGTGACACTGACCTCCTGGCTCTTCCACAAACAAAACATTCTATCCCTCAGCTCCGGGCATTTTCTCTGGCTGGAAAAGCTCTTTCTGACTACAGACCTCTCTGGCTTCCTTTGATTCCCAACTAAAATTCCACCTTCTACAGGAAGCCTTCCTCCCCTCTTAATTCCAGTGCCTTCCCTCTGTTAACTATTTCCTATTTATCTTATATATAGCTTGCTTTAAATATGTTTGCATTTTGTCTCCCTCATTAGACTGTAAGCTCTTTGAGAGCAAGAACTGTCTTTTGTCTTAGTGCCAGGCACATAGTAGGGCTTAACAAATGCTGATTGAATATTGCTTAAATTAAGGGATTTTCACTTAGTCACACAAGTGCCAGAGATAGTATTCAAACACAGGTCTGGCCTGACTGCAAATATTGTTATCTTTCCTCCAACCTTTACCTCTTTCCCTTCCACCCTTCTACTTTTTCAACTAAAGCTATGAAATGGCAAATTTTTCCTTAAATATGGTTGTAAGCTAATGTATCCTTACCCAAGACTGTGCTGAAATTGTTCTATATTCAGTCTTTGACAATTCGAATTAACTTCTAAAGAAATAATTATTGATATAATTTGATTATTTCTAAGAATTGTTTCGTTGTATTTCCACTTACCGTAATAGACTGGAACATGACCCCTGGAATTAGAAATGTACTTTGGTCCTTTGCTAAACCAGCAACTCTTAAGCCACCACGACTGGAAACCCAGGAAAGAGCTCTCTCTAATGGCCCAAAGAGAAGATGTGAAAAAATGTTTTGTATTGTATTATTTTCCATTTGCTCTTCTTATAGGCTGGATCTTCCTCGCTCCACACACAATTATCTTTTACTCAGCCCGAGGAACTAATCTGGGGTTCCTGGGTGGGTGGTGTCCTTTAGCCAGGGGCTAAAGTACTCCTGAATTCACACTCCTCCACACCTCTATTATTGTTAAGTGAACTGAAATCAGCATTACATTTCCGGCATTAGTTCTTGTCCAGACTTTGTTCCTCAGGTGCCTATTTTCTCCAGGATTTCTCTTGTCTTTTCAGGAAATTAATAGGATTTAGGTGAAGTCAAGTTATATGAAGAGAAGTCAATTAATTATTCAGTTTCTTTTGTACCCTGTTTTACCTGTAATAAATTTAAAGAGTTTGTATTTAGCTTGCTAGATTCTATTGAATGGTTTCTTCTCCTTAAGACCACAAGAGGGAGTGGTAGTAAATGGACAAAGAAAACAGAGAAACGCAAAATCAGGTTCTTCATTTGTACTGATGATTCAGGCCAAATAGATCTCTAAAGTGTTAAAAGTAAATGATTAGCTGTAGAGAATTGTAGAAAGGCAAATATAAGTGGATCAAATGGGTACTTGTCTGCTTAACCATAAAGGTCTCTAGCTCATGTTACTATTACTTCTAGAATATTATTTTTGCTATACAAATTTTTTCAAGTAAAACAGTTCAGTTTGACTTATGCCAACTTGAAATCCTACTAAAAAGGCAGTTTAGTTTTAACATTTATTGAGCATCATAGAATAGAGTGTTAATTGTAATTTTGCCTCTGCTGTGATTAGAGTCCTAATTTATCTGGTGTACCTTTGGAAAGAAAGAGTGGGTAAATGGCATAAAGATATTGAATTTCTGCCACAAAAAGGTAATTACCAGTTGCATAAGTACCTGTTGACAACAACCGGTTATGAACTGGTCCTGCAAGCTTTCTCTTTCCAAATGAATGAGCTCTAGTGAAGCCACTCTGGTCTCACGAGTCTTAGCCTCATTCACCAGTCTGTCTTTTTTACCCACCATAGTATATGGCACCCCTCTTTTATTGGGACAGGACATCACCATAAATTTACTCCCCTGTGAGTGTTGCTCTGTAATCAGTATTAGCGTCAAAGTATATACAACGTCCTGAAGAACGTCAGTGGTCACCCCACTGGAGAGAAGAGGATGAATCCCATCAGAACGGAAAACTACCCAAAGGGTACCGAAATACAAAGAGCCAAAAGAGACAACACCACTGGGTTCGCGGGCAATATTTCATATTCATTGCATATTGAAGGTGCTGGCTGTGCATATCCGCAATACAGCACACACTAAAGTTTAGTGACTAAACACTTTACACACACTGGTCCCCGATTATTCGAGGACCCAGGGAAGATGAAGTGCAAATTGGGTCTGCAAGTCTGCTGGAAATGCTTCTTACCTATATTGGGAGGGGAAGGCTTAGAATTGATCTTTCTCTGCCTGGCACCGTCAAGGCCTCCCCTTAAAATAAGGAGCTTCCTAGACTTCATGTAACGAAAGAAACAAAAGGCCACACAAAGAGAAACGGCCCACGGAAGCAAACATCAAGAAGCGGGGGACGCAGCGCCACATTCCCAGCCCCAGGACACCTCCTGGCCCGCTCCCACACCCAAAACACACACATGCGCAGAGCCGGCAGGGCGCCCACTCCCAGCTCAGGACCTAGCCCGGTGCACGCCTGACCTCCTCCTAGGCTCCCCTCTCCACCCTAGGAGCCGCGCGGGACTTGGCACCCGCCCCCTTGGTTAACGGAAGGCAGACGATTGGCCGACAGAGGCCAGGGGCGCAACCGGCGTCTAGAGGGGATTGGCTGTCTGCCGGTGACGCCCCTGGGACCTCCCAGCCGGAGTCCGAAGCCGGTGAAGGAGAGGCTGGCTGTGGCGGCGGGTCTGGTGAGCTGGAGGAATGGGGGTGGGGGTTCCGGAGAGGACGGGGGGGACCCCCAGAAGGGCCGTTTGCCTGGGTGGGGAGGGGTCGGCTTCTGAATTCCGGCACTTCCGGACGAGGGGGCGGGGTGGTAGGAGCGGCGAGACGCGGAGGCCGGGGCACTCGAGCCGGAGTTATCCACTCGCTGGGCCCGGTGGCAGCGGCAGCCCGGGGGCGGGAGGAGAGCAAGCCGGCCGAGCCGGGGCGGGGGCCTGCGGGAGCGGAGCGGGGTGGACGGGGAGAACGCGGGCACGCTTCCTGTTTCCCACACACACCCACGACGACACGTAGCCTTTGGGTGGCTTGAAGTCACGCGCACACGCGCGCCCCCGGCACCCCGCGAGGGAGATGGGCTCTCTCCGGGGGTGGGCTTTCTCTCCACGGCCGCCTCCGTGGGCCGGGGCCGACAAGCCTCCCGGATCTCGAAGGAGCCCCTGCCGGCCCGGGGGAGGCGGCGATGGCGCGCCGGGAAAGTTGGCTTTTGGTGTTTTTAACCCACAGGAAATGTGGGTGTTATTGCATTTAAGGGTTCCAGTGGTCAGCAGGCGTTTATTACGTGCCAGGCTGCTGGCCCTGCGTGCCAGGCCCTGGGCCGGAGCAGGAAGGCTGCTGCCCCCGAGGAGCCACCGTCACATAGGGGAGACTCCTCTATTTACTAACAAGTTACGTGTGCTATAGGATAAATTGGAGGTGATCGGCAGAGCCCGAGCACTAGTGTTGGGGGGGATTAAGGAGAAGGTCTGATTTTATCCGGGATTTGAAGGAACTCAGAAGGGGGAAGATTATCCTTTTGGGGTTTTTTTTTTTTTTGGTGCTTCCCACTGCGATCTGTAGTCTTTTTCAAACTTAAAAATCTCTGTGATTTCTTGTATAATCGATATTGTTCGCCTTCTCAATGGCTCAATGGGAAGGGTAGAAGAGAAGGAGAGAATTTGGAGTTCAAAAATCTTTGAGAAATAAATTTTTTAAAATGTTAAATGTCCAACTTAAAAAATACCTGTGATTTCGTTGGCATGGACACTTAATCAGCAGCTAGGTGGCAATGGGTAGTAGACCTGGCTGGGTCTGGAGTTGGGAGGAGAGGGGAATGGAAGGGAAGAGAGCAGAACATTTATTAAGCTCCTGTTACATGTCAGGCAATGTGCTAAGTATCTCATTTGATGCTGTTGATAACCCTTTGGGGTTTTTTGCTATTGTGATCTCCCATTTTACAATTGAGGAAACTTAGGCAGAGAGGTTCAGTGACACAGAGTTAGGATCTGAGGCTGGATTTGAATTCAGATCTTCCTGACTCCAAGACCTAGCTGCTTCTGAGTTCAACTCCTTCAACTGTAAAATGGGGATCATAAGTAGCCCCTACTTGGCAGGGTTGTTTGTGAGGACCAAGTGAGATAATATTTGTAAAGCATCTGGCACATAGTATGCACTTATTAAATGCTTATTACTTTCTTCCCTCTCTCCTATCAAGGCAACATGTCCTTTATGTCCTAATATCTTTTTTGTGTCTTGAACCCCTTTTCAGAGTAATATTCTTAAATGCATAAAATACATGGGATTACAAATTAAACTAATTATATTGATGTACAGTTATCGCCAAAAAATGTTTTAAACAAGTTCATAGTTCAGAACCCTGGGCTTAGATGTTGAGCAGGAAAAAACCCTTAGAGATGCAGCTAGTTTACCCTGACATTTTATAAGTGAGATAACAGGGTAGACAGGTAGTAGATAGCAAAACACATAGCAGAGAGACTCCAAATCATTTCCATAGTACAATACTTGTTTTCATGAGTTTGCACAACTGAAAAAAAAAAATTACCCTGATGGCTATCCCTCAGGAAACTGTAGGCAGCACTTAGCTAGGCTGATCCTCATAAGAAGTACTGAGAATCCAATACTGAGCCTCTTCAAAGATCTTTTCCATGTTGGTGGGGTGGAACCCAGTCTTTACCTCATCACTGTGACACATCAGAGTTAGATTTTAGTGGAAGATAATCAGTTATCCACACTCTTGAGATTTATTTCATATTATCCCCTTTATGCTCCTCAGCAAAGTGACCCACTTTCTATTTTTGGAATTTAATATTCCAACTCTAATCCCAGCCCAGCTCCATAATCTCAGAAGCAGAAATAGTAAATTTCATTCTTCTATATGGTGTAGAAAGATAACTGGGCATATAATTAGGTCTGAATTTGAATCAGATGAGTATATATCTAAGTTATGTAACCTTGAATTTCCTCAGCTCTAAAATGGAAGTAGTGTTTTTTCCTTGCTTTATAAAGTTCTTGTGAGGAAATTGTTTTATAAACTCTGAAGTACTATAAAATATAATGTATTATTAATGTATTTTGTACATCAATGTAAAATTAATGTATTTTTAACAGTATTTGGTTTAAGTAAAACAAGTGAAGTCCTATTAAGGGCTTGAGCCACAGAAAAAAGAATCATGGAAGTAAAAAGCAACTTAATTTTGTTAGGGATCACATTTGCATATACTATGTTTTGAAAGCCACCTAAAATGGCTTAAATGTAAACTATTAAACTCATAACTTAAATGAAGACCAGAGCTATTTAATAACTTATGGCAAACATTTTACATCATTTCTTTATTATGGCTAGTTGAAGAGAAAGAAGGAAAGAACACAGCCCTTTGAAGCAGGGTACCTGGGTTCTAGCCTAGGCTGGCCAGGAACTAGCTGTGTTAGTTGGACCAAGCCACTTAAACTTGAAATTTTAGTTTTCTCATAGGTAAGATGGGCTTATATGCCCTCTTCCATTGTAGAGTTGTGAAGATGGAATTAGATAGTGTATTCAAAAACATTTTATAAAATGAAATGTTACTCAAATATCAGGTATCTTTAAAGGGGTTAGGGAAAGCCAAGACCTTGTTCTGGGGACAGTAAGAACATTCAAATTAAGAAAGTTTGTATTAAGGAGTATTAATATGATTAAGCCAGGAAATAGGATGGTATTTGATTGTCAAAGGACTTGTTTGCCAGGCTGAGTTTGGATTTTATAGGTAATTGGAGAACTTTGTTTATTGGTTGACTGACAATATTTTGGGTGAGAAGAATGCCCCACATTGAAAAAAAAAATCGTTTTTATTAATTGCCACATTTAGCTTTTCTGTTCACTTGGTGAGTGGTGAGCTTCAGAGTCTTAACCCCTTTTTTTCCATTGCCCTTTGAAACTCTTGCAGTTGGGAAAAGTCAAGGCTTTTAAACTTTTTTTTAAACTCTTAAGCTTTCTGAGTTAATAGTTATAGCTATAGCTACCCACCCCAGAAAATTTTTCTCTGAGCTACTATGGAGTGAGCAAAATATACTAAGTAGAACACGCCTTGCCTCATTTTCAGAATCTCCTGATCCAAAGATCTATCCAGAATAAATTCAGCCTTAACCAAGACAATTCACTGAAGTTGATAAGGTTTAGTTCGTCTTTATATAGTAGCTACTTCAACATCGATGTTATACTTAAGATCATAGAATTTAGAATTCGAATGTAACTTTAATCTTGTATAGTCCAACCCTCCCCTTTTACAAATAAAAAAATGAAGCCCAGTGGAACTTCAGTTTGTCTTCCAAAATCACATAGCAACTTGATGACCAAAATAAAACTGGAACCCAGGTCTCTTGGCTCCTGATCATTTTATTAAGTTTTTTTTTTTTATCAGTCAACACACACATTGTTGAAAATCATTAACAATTACACATAGATTTACTAGAAAAACTTTATATTTCTATAATATATTTTTAAAAATACACAAAATTAAGCAACTAATTATATCGTACACATTTTAATTTTTTTTATGTTGATCACATCTTGCCAGAAAAAGAAAAACTTTTACATTCAGTAAGTGGAGGAGTGGTGTAACACAGCTCAAAATCTGCCTCATAGTTGATTATCAATTTCCTTAGTGGCATGAGACACACATACATGCACCCCATGTATTTTAGTATGCATTTGAAATAATTATTTTGTAATCTTTGCCAATAATTTCTATTAGTTTGAAATTTTAATGGAAAAAAAGTGCCCTAAAAAGGAATCCCTAGGATTTCAATTATTAAAATTAATTTAATCTTAACATCTAGAAGTAGAAGAATCTCTAAGTTGTGCATTAGAATGGTGCTTATAAACTTTCTGAGAGAGAAAATATAGTGAGAGAGAAAATGTCCTGAGTGACTAACCCCAGAAGGAAGTCATGGGGAGCAACATTGTCCAGAAAGTAATTTCCTTTCTCAGGCCCTTAGCTTATGTATTCTCCTCAGGTTTTCATTAAGCCTTCTAACCAATTTCATTCTGTGGAAAGATATAACACACATCGAAGACTGGTTTTTGCAAGGGTACAGAAAGGATTAGACTTAATTGGTCATCTCTTTAAGTTCTTTCTTAAATTTGTGGTTCTGGGATTTTAAGTTATAGCCAATTAAAATTCACCCAAAAGTTGACTCCTGACAAGTGAATGAAGTGATTGTAAGGTACCATAATACTCAATAAAAGCTTGCATTTTCTTCTTTAATCTTGTAATTTATTGTCTCTGACATACTTTGGGCATTACAATTACTCCTAGGCTCTTAAGACAGGGTGACTTTGTGAAGAGAGTACTGGATTGAAGGATTAGTTACATTGTATTTTTCTCCATCTATAAAATGGGGTATATATAACTATCCTATCATAAATGTCCTGAAGAAAAATCAAATCACCACTTCTTGGTATAGACCCTGAAGATCCTTACCATGTACTGAAGTTATATTATTAAATTTTTTTGCTGTTTCTTCATTTCTGTTATCATTCACTACAATCAAACTGTTGTGAAGACTGATCGCTTTGCTGCCACTGTTTGTTAAAGCATTTTGTGCTTTCTAGAAAGGTTCACTTCCTTGAGCTCTTTAGAAAAAAAAGAACTCACAAATACCCAAATGTTTCTCTTAATAATGCAGATCAATACCCATTTATACCTTCAGGTCCATCTTGGGCAAATCCGTCCTGTGTTTTCCCATAAGTGTTCCACAAAGGGTCTGCCCTACATGCTGGAGCCCTTCCTCAGTGTCTCCAGACACCTTAAGAACACCAGTAGAGCACTTAGGTTGTCCACCTGTCATTCCCCATTCTTGAAACTTGACCAGCCCATCTGTCATAAATTTTCCAAATGACATTTTTAAATTCCATTATTCAAAATTTATATGTTGTAGCCTGCTCACACCCACCATAAATTGATTTAAACATTTATTAAACATTCACTACGTACCAAGCAGAATAGGTTTTTTGAACAGGGAGATAGAATATATTTATATTCTTGACATATTTGTCCCAAGTTTTTCCTGGCTTCCAGCTCCATATCCAGCCTTTATCCCCAAGATTATTTGGGGAGCCGCATGGACTAGTGTACTTGTTTAGAAAATACCAAAATGATATAAAGTTTTCATCCATATGACATGGGGTGGGGGAAGAAAATGCAACTCAATTCATAACTCCTTTTTTTATTTTTCAGGGAAAAAAACTTTTAAGGACCTATCCTGTAATTCTGTGAACTCCCTCCACCTTCCACCCCATTTACTGCCTTAGAGAATTGTAACAGACTCAGTGAGATTTAAATTTGATTTCCCTATGTTTATACATCTAGTGAATGTTGAAGTGTACTGTAAACCTTGAGTTTTGCACCCAAGTCTTCCTAACTCCAAGGCCATCAATATCATTCATGCTATTTCTGAGATACATTGTCATGGGAGGGAAAACTGTCTCACTTCTTTTAAAAATAGTAACATTCACCAAAACCATCACATGTTTGGGGTCTAGATAAAGGTAGGAGCAAAACAGTACTATAGTAGGTTTGCATCGTTTCATTGGTGTCTGTATCAAATGAGACCTACGTGAAAGTACTTTGATTAGTATTAAGGACTATTTTCACTTTGACACATTGCCTGTAGGGACACCTAGCTTGTAACACTGTACAATGTAGACCTTTAACCAGAGGAAGTGGGCCCAGTGTGCAGTGTGTTATCTAATTTCTTCTCCAGGCTCTGGACTTGGAAAGGATTTTAGAGACCACCTAGTCTAACACCTTTATTTTATGAAGGAGAAAATAGACCCTCACACATATGTTGCGAAATCTTCTACTGCCTTCAACTCTGAGAGGGTACAGAGAGGTAGTTCTTTTTTAAAAAATAATTCTCCAATTTTTTGTTATATATTTTATACATTATTTTAATTTCGAGTTCAAATTTTCTCCCTTTGGTCTTTCCCCTACACGTTGAGGAAGTAAGAAATGTCAGTTATACCTGCAAAATCACACAAAACATATTTCCATATTAGCCATGTTGGGGAAAAAAGGTAAAAAAATTATACTACAATTTGTACTCAGAGTTCATCAGTTTTTGAGAGAGAGAGCATTTTTCCTCATAAATCCTTCAACATTGTTGTATTGTCTTGATCAGAGTAGGTAAGTCATTCACAGTTGATCATTGTACGCTATTGCTGTTACTGTGTACAGTGATGTAGTTCTGCTCATATAAGTCTTCCCAGGCTTTTCTGAAACCATTCCCCTTATCATTGCTTTAGCACACAGTAGTATTCCATCACAATCACATATTACAACTTCTTCAGCTATTCCCCAATTGATGGGCATCCCTTCAATTACCAATTCTTTGCCACCACAAAAAAAGAATTGCCATAAATATTTTTGTACATATAGGTTCTTTTCCTTTTTCTTTGATCTCTTTGGGATACAGACCTATTAGTGACGTTGCCAGGTCAAAGAATATGCGTGGTTTTCGTAATCCTTTGGGAATATCTCCAGATTGTTCTCTAGGATGGTTGGACCAGTTCACAGCTTCACCAGCAATATATCAGTGTTCCTGTTTTTCTTTTTTTTTTTTTAATAGTTCATCTTTTTATTTGGTATTTTAGTTTTCAGCATTGATTTCCACAAGATTTTGAGTTACAAATTTTCTCCCCATTTCTACCCCCCTCCAACTCCAAGATGGCATATATTCTGATTGCCCTGTTCCCCAGTCAGCCCTCCCTTCTATCACCCCCTTTCCCC
>CM053622.1:236983960-237039279 GCA_028646595.1 Phalanger gymnotis
AAAAAAAAAAAAAAGATTCCAAAGTCTGAGTCTGAATCTGGGTCTGTTTTTGCTCCCTGTTCATTTTCCCAGCCAACTTACTTGACCCTTGAGCTTTTTGTAAAGGTACGACTGCTTGTAGAGTAGAGAGTACTTTTTCCCAAGCTTTAGGGTCCTTGTGCTGCTGTTTTCAGAACTACTTCTACAGAACAAGCTCTGCCACACCAGCACTCCCCCCCCTCCAAAAAAAAAAAACCCGCCAAACCAGATTACGACTCAGATTCAGGCAGGCTCTGCACTCCAGCTCTGATCTACAGTTTAATTCCTCTCACCTGGTGGGCCTGGGGCTGGAAGCAACTGCAGCTGGAAGCAGCCCCAGATCTGCACCACTTTTGTGCCCTCTGAGCTGGGGACAACCGTGCACTCCTTTCACTCCATTCTAGCAGTTCTACCCACTAACCTTCTCTGTTGTCTTTGGTGTTTGTGGGTTGAGAAGTCAGGTAACTGCCACAGCTCAATGATTCAGGGCCCTGTAGCCTGTTCTGCCCAGCTCCTTGTGTGGTTGGGCTGGGCATGGCCTACACTGGGCTCTGCTCTGCTCCCAGCTCCATGCCATAGACCCTTCCCTGCGACCATCCAGGCTTTCCTGGGCTGGAGCCCTGCTTCCTTCTATTATTTCGTGGGTTCTGTGGCTCTAGAATTTGTTCAGAGCCATTTTTTATAGGTGTTTGGAGGGACCTGGGGGAGAGCTCATCCAAGTCCCTGCTTCCAGCCGCCATCTTCAGTGTCTCTATTTTTCTACATGCCATCCAGCATTTGTCATTTTCTAGTCCTTTTTTTTTTGAATGGTACAAACAATTGACTATCCAAAATGATCTCACTCTATCAAATTCTGGAATATAATACAAAATGTTTGTTTTATTTTTATCAAAGTTTACAAATGGATTTAGTTCATTAATGTAAACAATGTATGAAAGACAGACTGGTTAATTGCCGGCATTGGAATGTCAGTAAAAATTTATGAAGCATCTGCTATGTACCAGCATTGTGCTAAGCACAGGAGATACAAATATAAGGAACTTGCAATCCTGTGGGGGAAAACTGAGGCCCCGGATTTTGTAGTCCTTCCCCCAGCCAGAAGAGCAGAGGTCATCAACAGGATGTGAATAGCAAGCAGATTTAGTCTTGCAGAATAATAAAGTTTCCCGATAATAAGCTTCCTGGAGAAGGAAGGCATGATGGAGAAGTCCAAAAGCAGTATAGCTGGTAGGAAATGGGAATATAGAAAAGTTTGTTGTTTAGTTTGCCAGGTTTTTCCTTTTGTCAGTTTTTCTATTGCAGTCTCTAATTTCTGTCAGTTCAGCCCTGTAGCATTCTTGATTGGCATTATGATTTCATTTTAGCATTATCTAGCATAGTAGCATATCATGTGCTACCATATGTGATTCAAAAATGGTGAGCTTAAAGCAGATCTCCTATGTTAACAATGCAGCGGCTTGCTATGTTATCAATGAGTTATCTTTTCAACTTACTTATCATATGTATGAGTGGTTGAGAGATTTCGTGGGTTAAATGTTTTACTTTGCTCATTGTGTTCTTTTGTGACATAATATCTTATAATGTTTTCTTTTTATTTCTTACTAGACAGGTAGTTTAAGGTAAATCTGATCTTGAAGGTATCTCAGCTGCTTTCTTCTAATTGCCTTGTCTGTAAGGTCATAGATTTGGTTAATATATATATCATATCCATCCATCTATACACACACGGAATGATAATGATTTTTTGGCATTTGTAACATAAGTTTTTGGCTGTGTTTTAGTTTTTGTTTAGCTTGTGCACAAAAGTTGTATTAATCTCCATTGACATTCCCAAACAATTCTTAAATAATATTATTAATAATAAATAATAACAATAATTAGCATTTATGAGTTTAAGGATTGCAAAGCACTTTAAAATATCACATAAGTGCTCTTGTTATCCTTTTTACAGATGAGGAAACTGAGGCAAAAAGTTTTTTTAAGTGACTTGCCCAGGGTCACAGTTGTTAAGTATCTGAGACTAGATTTCAACTCAGATCTTATTTCCAAATCCAGGACTTTACTCCCTGGATCACTTAGCTACTGAAAGATGAATTCTGGCCCATATTGTATAATATTGTATTGTATGTTAAGTTTGCCTGCAGGGATGATTGGTGCTAGCAGGTACATGGGAATTCATATCTCCAGATTTCTGCCCATTACACTGTGTAGTAGCACATTAATATTCCCCAGACTATGTTATATGAGGTCCTGTTGTTCAGCAAATAGAGTTTTTCTTGAGAAAATAAAGCTAGCAATATTTTTCCTTCTAAAACACAAAATACAACAATTTTTTTTTGTTTCAGAAACATTTAGCATGAGCAACTATTTCCAGGTGAAAATTACTCTAATTTCCTTTTTTTGTTGTTGTTCCACAAATTTTCTGGACTTCCTGTTTTGCTAAGATTAATCCATGTTTCCACACCAGAATTGAGGGCAGTGTGCCTGTATATACACGTATAAGTGCATATGTGTATGAATGTACTAATTTGTTTGTAGCCCCAAAATGTTCTGTGCCCAATTAGTTTGGAAAATGCTGTATTAATGCACTGATTCTTGCTTTGTTAATTTCAGTGTTCCCTCCTTAAAAGGTAGTGGTACTGTTGCCTTTACATAAGGTTCAGGGATGGTAGGGGTAGAAGAAGAGAAGGAAAAGTAATAAATTTGTAGTGTATTATACTTTGGACTGCCTTTGTGTGATACAATAAGATCAATGTGGGTGAAACAGCCTTGGAATGGTTGAAAGAGTTGTGGATGGGTGGATGGGTGGGTGACTCAGGCTTTACGTTCTATGTTTCCTATAGCTCCTAGAATAGTAATGGGCACCTAATATTAAACAAGAGGGAGGGAGGAAGAGAGAAGTGAGAGAGAAAGACTAGTAAGAAATAAACTTTACTGTTTAAAGTGGGGGCAAGAATGATATTGACAAACTCTAAAAGAACCTGGAGTTAAAGAATACCTCGAAGGAGAAAACTACATCACGAGATGCAATGCACTTTTTTTTTTAAAATCTACAAGTTAAGGAAAATAGAGGTAGTATGTTGAAAATTTTTACTTTAAATAAAATTATAACATTTTGTGTCACATGATGTTGCCTGGTCTTTTTAGTATAAAAATCTGTTGTGCTGGTTGAGAGTCATTTAGCTCTTTGAATAAAATGACCTGAAAGTGGGAAGATTTATGTAGCACAGTGTGCAGAATGGATCGAAGGGAGAAGTCATTGCGTAATCTGCATAGCTTATCCTTCCTGTTCAATTTGAGAAGCATTTATTAAGTGATCGCCTTGAATCTAAGTGCCTAGCTGTGTGGCACAAAGACAAAAGTAAAGCAGCTCTTTTCCTCAGGGAGCTTCCATTCTTGGAGAGTAGGGGAGAGGAGTGAACAACAACACATACACAGATAAGCATACACAAAATATGTACAGAGGAAATACAAATTAATTGGGTGGGAGGGATCATTCATCACCAAGGGGAATCAGGAAGGGCCTTATATATGTATAGGAGGTGCATTTGAACTGAACCTTTAAGGAAGCTAGGGATTCTAAGAGGCAGAAGCGAGAGAGGATGCCTATGCAGAGGCATAAGGATGAATGAGAATGTTATGTACAGAAAAATGAGTAAGCCATTTGGGCTAGAAAATAGAATGCATGTGGGAGAGTAAGGTGAAATAAGTCAGGAAATTTATGTTGAAGCCAGATTATGAAGGGCTTACAGTTCTGATTACAGGCGGGTGATGTGGTCAGACCTGTGCTTTAAGAATATCACTTTGACAGGTGTGTGAAGGATAGATTAGAGAGGGGAGACAGACTGGAGGCAGAGAAATTAATTAGAAAGCTTTCACAGAAGGGTGGTTGGGAGTAATGAGGATCTGAACTAGATTGCTAACTAAATGTCAAGATCTATTGCGAAGGTAAAATGCATCAGAAGACAACCCTAGGAAAGGGATATCCCTTAAAAGTACAGGCAGGAGAGACCATGCAAGAGGAAAAGATGGTGAAAAGTATCAAAGACTGGGGGTAAGGTCAAGAAAATTGAGAACTGAGAAAAGGCTTTCAGATTTAGCTGTTATCAGAAATTGATTTTATTTTATCAGTGGAAATGATATTAAGGACTATTAAATGACATTAACCTCTGCTTTGTTACTGTACCCAAAAGACCATGAGGCTTTTCTAACTAACTTCCATTTGAAACTTTTCATATGTTTTGTCTCCCCTGTTAGAATGTAAGCTCTTTGAAATCAGGTACTGTCTTATTTTCTGTTTGGATCAGTGAACACATTTATTATGGACCTGCTATATTCCAAGCACTGTGCTAAGTGATGTGGGATGCAAAAAGAGGCAAGAATCAGGCCCTTCCCTCAAGGAGTTACACAGTAGTTGCAATCCAGTGAGGGAGATGACAGTACAAACAAATATTTACAAAGCAAACTATACACAGGACAAATAGGAAATAATTAACAGAGGAAAGGCACTAATATTAAGAGGGGTGAGGGAAGGTAGAATTTTATTTAGAACTTAACTTCAGAGTGTAGAGAGAGCATTCAGGCATGAGAGTCAACCAGAGGAAATGACCAAAGCCAAGAAGAGATGGAGTGGGTTCCTGGGATAGCTAGGAGGCCAGTGTCCCTGAGTGTATACCTAGCATGTAGCACAGTGCTTTGCATGCTATAAGAGCTTAATAAACGCTTCATTCATTCATTCCTGCCTAGCGTATTGAAATAGCCTGCTGGTTGGTCTCCCTGCCTTAAGTCTCTCCCCACCCACTCCAATCCATCCTCCACTCAGTTTCCAAAGTGATTTCAGCAGCTACTGAATAAATTAAATAATAAAGAATATGAATAAACTCAAGTGGCTCCACATCATCTCCAGGATTAAATATGAAAACCACTGTTTGGCAAATAAAGCCCTTTAGAACCTGGCCCCTTCCTACTTTTCCAGCCTGCTCACACTTTGTTCCCTCCTTGAATTCTGTAATCTACAACTTTGGCCTACTTGAAGTCTCACTAATACAACGCTGTCCTCCAACTGCAGGCCTTAAGCACTAGCTGCCCCCCATGCGTGGAATGCTTTGTTCTCTCCTCTCTGCCTTCTGGCTTTGCTACCTTCTTTAAAGACTCTGCTCAAACCCAGCCTTCTACAGGAGGCCTTTCCTCATCCATCCAACCATACTCCATCTCACCCTTTCCCTCTGTTCTTGTGTATGTACCTAATTGTTTATATGTTGGCTTCATTATAGTGTGAGCTCCTTGAGTGTAGACAGTGTTTTGCCTTTCTTTGTATCCCTAACACTTCACACAGTCCCTTATATAGTAAAAAATTAAATGCTTGTTGACTTATTAGCACAACAAAAAATAGAAAATACAGATAGGAGGTGAGAGGAGAAAAATAAATATGTAGTGAGTCCCTGTTATTTGCCCTGGAAAATGGAGCTTGAACAATGAGAAAGATATGAATAAGTAGGAGAGACGAGTAGGATAGTGCCTGCATTATGTCTGGATTCTCCACAGGGTTATGGAACATGAATAGAAGTAGAAGTACATCTTAATTGTGGCATTCCCAGACTGCTTACAGCAGAGGGTACCCGCAGAGATGGCCAGGAATTAAATTGGATAATGACACATTGATGTCACGCTTTAGGATTTGTAAAGCACTTTCCTCACAAATAATCCGTGAGTTTGATGATGCAGATAATATCTTCGTTTTGCAAATAATCCACAAGTTAGATGGTGTAAATATTATCTTCGTTTTACAGATCAGGACACAGGTCAACAGGCGTTAGGTGACTTGTTCATGGACCCACAGCTACTAAGTGTCTAAAATATAATTCAGATTTAGAGCTCATAACTACAAGCATGGCATTCTAGCCACTGAACCTTGCTGCCAGGAAGAGAAATTTAATCTTGATGTGGTAAACTATCCAGACCCACTTTTTTTTAAAAAAATACAAGAAATGGTGTTGAAAGAACATTCTGTTCTATCAGTAGATGTATTAAGTGCCTATTATGTGTCAGGCACTGTGTGAAGCACTATGGATACAAATAAGTAAAAGAAATACAGTCCTTGCCTTCAAGGAGTTTATAACCTGTAGGGGAAAGCATCATACAAAAGAAAGCTAAAAGGGGAAGAAGACATTACGATGGTGAAGTCAAATCCAAGGAGGCCAGCTGGTAGGAAATGGTTGGGTCAACTGAGCATAGGCTGGCAGAAGGTTGCCCATGAGTGGTAAAGGAGTTTTGTGGCCACAGTGACTCTGAAGATGGTTTTCAGTGCTGTTGAGCTTCATGATGCGCTTCAGTGGAGGTCATATCCACGTCAAAGATCTCACAAAACATGAGCATCAGCGAGCAGCATAGATTGAAGATCAATGAAATAAGGCTAGCTAAAAGTTTTGTGCTAATCCTGGAATGAATTGATAAAAATGTAGACTACAGTTGTGGAAAAAGAATAAAGAGAAAGGGATGCATGCTAGAAATATTTCAGAGAAAGGATCACAGCATTTAACAACTGAGTAAATATAAATTATTTACAAAAAGGATGCTTCAAAGACTGATCATGGTGAGAAATATTACATGTGCTTATTCATGTAGCTGCCTTGCACATGTTTAATAAATACTGATGTGAGCATAGACATGAATTTCATTTATATATACATATATATTTAACCTATTCTCTATACAGAGAGGATATATGTTTATATAAATGTTGTAATGATAGATGTTTTTCCCCTAGCTGTATTTGTCTGTTGATCTATTTCACAGACATAAGATTATCAGTTTTAGAGCCCTCCATTCCATTATTGAGCAATCCTGGAACAAGCATAGTGCCGAGTACAGAGTAGGCACTTAATAAATACTTGTTAATTGACTCTTTAAACTGTTACTTTGTCCAGGGCCTGGCACATAATAAGTACTAAATAAATGCTTTTTCATTCAGTCTGTCATTGATTAGTGGGAATATATGCTCAAGGTCACAGAAAATTAAAAAGTGTGTTTTTGAATAATAAAGGTAAAGAAAAGTTTCCACTCCCTATCTTTTCTTTTCTGCCATATTTTACAGATGGGGATGGGGGGTGGGGGCCAAGCAGGATTAGAATACTTAATGGAAACTGAAAATTTAACTGAATAATTAACTATGTAGACCCTCTTAGAGTCTCTGCAGAAAGTTAGTAACTTTTGCCTAAGAGTTTTCAAAATCCCCTGTAACTAAAGGAAGAAACCTTCCAAATTACTCATCTCCTTTCTCAAACAAAATGTGAAGAATTGATAGAGGCTTTTATATAAAGTGGATGTTTTTTGGGCAGCTGTATTCTTCTTGAAATGTCATCCCAACTTTTAGCACCAACATCTGCAGTTGCCTGGAGCTAGTGATTCCCTTCAGGCCTGGTAGAACATCCCCAAATTGATATTTCCCAAAGACCTATTTAGTAGCTTTATGCCTGTATCTTGATGTGAGACTGAGAGCCAGCAGACCGTACCCAAAAATTTCAGTCCTATAAATTTGGCTTCAAATGTAGTCATAGATCTAGTGCAGAAAGTGATCTAAGAGGCCATCTCATCCAGTCCCCTCACTTTATAGGTAAGAAAAGTGAGATTCACAGAGAGTTGACTTGCCCAAGGCTTTTAGCAGAGGGTTGTGTGTATTATTTGTGAATTCTTTCACAAATTTCACCCATTAAGAAAGTGCGTGCTTTACTAAATGAAGAAACATGTCAGGAGAGAATCAACTCCTGTTCCCAGTAAGTCCCTCAAACTGCCCAATACATAAAGACAGATATATAGCCTTAATTGCAGATATGTTCTATTTGATTCTCAAATTGGAATCCACAACACATAATTATATCTGAATCTTCTAATTGGCCATGAGGCCCTGGCAGAGTGCAAGGGGCCACCAAGGCCATGACACCATTAGGTGGTCTTCATGGCTCTTTCATGTTTCTTCTCCCTAGCTAAGTTAATCACAAGCTCTTTGTGAGTAGTAACAGTAGTGCATAGAATGATAATAGGGCCATTAACTGTTAGATTTAACTATTTGATTATAAAATCTATATAATACCTACTTGTACTAATGTCATAGTTTCTGTCCCTGCCCCCCCCTCTTTCTTTTTCTTTTATCCCTAGTACCTCAGATAGAGTAGGTGTTTAATAAATGTTTCTTGAAATATATTGGAACTGGAATCTTAAAAACCAACCTCTTTATTTTAAACTGCTTTCCTAAGATGTCCCAGAAAAGTAGTGGCAGAACTAATACTAGAACCAATTTGCTATCTTAGAGTCCTGTGTTCCTGCCACTATACTATGCCGATTGATAATGTTAATGGAAAGTATGCCTATCTAAATGCTTCTTTTTTTAAATTTCAGTTTGATTATGGATCATGTGCTGATGTGTGTGCTTGAAATGTTGAAAATAACAATTCGTGAAGACTTTGCCATCTAGATGCTTAACTGGATTAAACGCCTCATTAGGATGGTTTGCGAACAAGTTGGAATAAGCATGGAATCAGTGAGTATCCAAAATTGATTTTATAAAGCAGTGGTAAAATATGTCTATGAAACTTTAGTGGTTCCAAATGTTAAAAAAAAAATCACAAAAGACAACCTTCTTATAACACTGCCTTGCATATACCAGGAGTATACTTTCTTATTTAAATTTATATATCAGACTTATACTATGAATCAGAAAACTTAAGAGCTGAAAAAGACCCAAAAATCTAAGCCAAGCCCATTTACCAGTTTTAAGAAAATTTAATCTTTTTTTTTCAGTTTCAAATTCTTTCTCTCTCCTGCTGTTATGCCCTGCCCCACCCCCAGTTTCTCCATCTTGCCCCAGCTCACCCCACTGTTTTTACTTCCATCTCCATGGACCCTACTGTTTGTGTTCCCATCTCTATGGACCCCACTGTTTGTGTTCCCTTCTCCACGGAAATAATCCTGCCTCAGCTTGTCCCACTGTTTGTGTCCCCATCTCCACGGAAATCTAATTGTGTTCTTTCCCTTTAAATATCCTTTCTCTTCCCCAACTCGAGGCTGTTTGATTTGAGTAATTACTCTGAACAGTCGTGCACTTGAATAACTCCACATCCAAATTTATATCTGGGTCTCACTCGCTTTTTTTCGGCACAACACTGCTAGCAAAGAAGAAAAACTACCTATTGTAAATATGCAGAATACTATTTTTAAGTGAAAGGAAAACTATTTGAATTTGATACTGTAATTTCATTTAGTGCCAATATATGAATGAATAGTGGTCTACATTGTGCACAAAAATTTAATAAGTTTTTTTTCCAGTCATTTATTTATTTATTTATTGGAGGGGGGAAGGCAGGGCAATTGGGGTTAAGTGACTTGCCCAAAGTCCCACAGCTAGTAAGTATGTCAAGTGTCTGAGGTTGGATTTGAACTCAGGTCCTCCTGACTTCAGGGCCAGTGCTCTACTCACTGCACCACCTACTTGCCCCTAATAGTTTTCATATATGAAGAATTTAGGGTTTTTTAAGAAGACAGGGGCATCTAAGTGGCTCTGTGAATAGAGTGCTGGGCTTGGAGTCAGGAAGACTCATCTTTCTGAGTTCAGATCTAGTCTCAGACACTTACTAGCTGTGTGATTCTGGGCAAGTCACTTATTCCTGTTTGCCTTAGTTTCCTCATCTGGAAAATGAGCTGGAGAAAGAAATGGCAAACCACTCCAGTGTCTTTGCCAAGAAAACCCCAAAATGGGGTCATGAAGAGTTGGACACAATTGAACGACAATAAGACAACGTGGTTTTAAACTTAACAAAAAAAAAAAGGTGTTTTGGTTAGATTAAAGGTAAAAGTGGTGGTGGGAGAAGGTTGTGGGAGAGAAGGACTTGAAATGAAGATGATAGGTAAAACAAATTAAGGCAGGTTGTTAACACAACAAAAAAAAGGGGAGTGAGTAAAAGGAAAGAAAGTTGGGCATTAAGGTGTTTACAAGGTACTAACCATGAGAAGAGAACGCCAGTTGATGTCATTATGCGGTTTACCAAGAGCTCCTAGCAAGAAAGAGTATGACTGATGATCTCACTTCCAGTAGGTGGAGAGTAGATATTTTTCAGTGAGCTGAATTGAATGTGCGATGTTTGTATTTCTTCTTGGCCCAGTGACAAAATTTGTTCAAAGCACAAGCTAATTTCTAATATGAAGATAAAGTAAAGAGGCATAAGGATGACCTCTTTGCTATGCATCGTTAGGGAAAATGGAGTGTGTGTGTGTGTGTGTGTGTGTGTGTGTGTGTGTGTGTGTGTGTGTATACACGTGTATGTGTACGTGTGTAAAAACAAATGTATATATTAAAGAGGGGAGTGGGAGTGAGGAAGAGTGGAAAACTAAGGAGAGAAAGGATTTGAAGAGACAATCTTGACTTGCATCAGAAGGTTGGAGGGGCACAGCAGCTCTTCCAAAGCTTTATATTCCCCTTCAGATGTCCCATGTTCCCATTCTCCTCCCACCCTTTCCACATGGAGCCTTAGTCTCCGAAGTATTCTATCCAGTGACAATGGCTTCCTTGCTGTTCCATAAATAAGACATTCCCTATCTTGACCCTGCACATTTTCTCTGGCTGTCCCCCATGCCTGGAACATTCTCCCTCCTCATCTCTACCTACTGATTTTTCTCTGGCTTCCTTCTAAGTTCCAGTCAAAATCCCTTCTTCTAAAAGAAACCTGTCTTAACCCCTCTTAATTCTAGTGCCTTCCCTCGCTTAATTATATCTTATTTATCCTGTATGTAGCTTGTTTGTACATACTTGTTTGGTTGTCTCACCCATTTGATTATGAGCTCTTTGAAGGCAAGGACTATCTTTTGCCTCTTTTTGTATCCCCAGCGCTTAGCACAGTGCCTGGCACATAATAGGCATTTAATCATTGTTCACTGACTAACTGCCTAATTGATGTGTTGGGCTTTTTAAAGCCTTTTTTTCTTTTCTTTTCTTTCTTTTTTTTTTAAATAGATTGTGACTATCAGGGTAAGGGAACAGGAGGAATATATAAGGAAATTAAGGTGATATAAAAACAAAAGCAATAATTTTTAAAAGTTCTTTCCCCAATCATAGCTGTGAAAGGTACCACCTCCTGTTTTCCTTTTTCAGATGAGATTTTTAATATTTTGATTGCATTACTGTTTGGAAATCAATAAAGCTATTTGTTTTGACCTTTTTTGGTAACATTTTCCTTCTCAAAGTCTGAAATCTTCCTGTATTGTGCCTGCACTTCAAAACTACATGTTCCCATAGCTGAATAGTTTGCCATCAGTTAGGGTCTTGTGAATATAAATTTATGCTGAAAAGGACCAGAGGCCATCCAGATAGATAATCCATTCAACTTCTGCACATATGAGGAAACAGAGGCACAGATAGTTAAACAACTTGCTTCAAGGTCACACAACTATAGTGACAGAGGTGAGATTTGAACTCATTTCTTAGTGTTCTTCCCACTCTACCACACGACTATCTTCCCAATACTCTGTATCTGATATATTGAACTAAGTCTTACCATGGTAAGCCCTTCAAGGACAAAGACTATGTGTTCTACCTTTATGTCTTTTCTCTGTACAGAGAAAACGTTGCCAGAAAGTTAAGGGAGGCAGCATGATGCACTGGGTAAAGGCCTGGCTTTGCACACAGTCAGAGGACGTCAATTCTAGTTCTGGCTCCAAAGTATTAAGCTTGGAGGCCAGGAAACTCAAATGCAAGTCCTGACTCAGACACATGCTAGCTATGTGGCCCTGGCATGTCTCTTAACCCCTCTCAGCTTCGTTTTCCTCATTTACAAAATTACGCGATTGTTGTGTTTATCAAGTGAGGTAACATGTATAAAGTGCTCATTACAAATCTTAAAGCACTACATTAATGCTAATCATCATCATCATCATTGCTACTGCTACTATTACTGTAACTACTGCTGTTACTACTACTGCTGGCACTTCTACTGCTCTACCACCCCTGCTTCTTCTTCCTCCCTAGGCTTCAGCTTCTTCATGTGTAAAATGAAGGAATTATACTAGCTCATCTCAGAGGTCTCTTCTAGGTCTGCATCTATAATCTTAAATTGATATTGTTTATTTTTAGTCCTTTGTATCATCTTCCCTATGCCCCTTTTTAGATTTTAAAACATATTTTTACTTCTTCATCCTTTTCCTCTTTAATGAAGAATCCCAAATATGTTTTTATATTACCTTTTTTTCTGTTTGAGGAAGCAGTTACTGTGGAATTGATGAGTTGCTGTTCTCTTGCTTGTAGTGGACGGCCAATATTTAATCTATGGGGAAAGAAAATATGAATTCAGAATTTTCTCATCGTTTTAAGGAATGAACTTCTTTGCTTCCTGTGTTCTGTAATAGGAACATGTGTATGGCTGAGAATTTCAGAGGAGAAAAGAAGACAACCAAGGAAAAAAATGTGTCCTTTGATTATGGGTTATTATGAGAATCCTAGAGAGTTCCACTGCCCTGAATTTTTTTTTAATGTACAACTTAATTTTCCTTTTCTTCTCCCCTTCACACTCATAGTCTAAAAAAAACCAAGACCTTATTTTTTTCTAGCTTGTCTTTAAAACAATCCATTCACTTAAAGTGTTCATTGGGATTGAATTTACAGTTGGTATTTCCTACTAAATATTGTCTATCAGATTATTACATGAATCTGAATAAGTTAATGTAGAACAAATTTAAAAATAGAAAATAAAGTAGAAATATGGCAGCATTTAATTATAATTCCCTTTACTACTACATGAAGCTAGGATATGTAGCCAGCACGACTCAGACAGATGACAGCTTCAGACTCAAGCCTCACACTTCAACACCTCTACTGTACCATTTCACAATGTTAAAATAGAACAAACTGCTTTCCTAATGTCACCAGATTCCCCCCATTTTGCTGTCATCACATTCAAACACTGTTGCTAAATGTTATGGACTGTCACAACTAGATACATATACACACATGCACACTGTCTCTCTACCTCTCAAATCCTTTCCCAGAATTTCTCTTAGCATTAATATAGCTATAGTTACCTCCCTGTGTGTGCTTGTGATTTTTATGTATGCGTACATACTGTGTGTATAACAAATGGATAAAATCAGCAATAATTTTACTGTTTAGAAAATTTTTTGAAAGTGATCTACTTTAGAGATTAGGCAATATAAGATCAGTATCAAGAAGCTTTTCCCTCTGCCTCTTCTCTGATCGCTATCTGGGTATATACAAATAACAGTATATCTTTAATTGCTTCACAACAGAGGAAATCATTTTCTACACATCTACATTTACAAGGCACAGTTGAGCCAGGAGTAGAGGGAAAGAGACCCACTTGGGTCAAACAGCCTCCCAGTGTACAGATGGTGACTTTTCAGTACCATCTGTTCCCTATTCCTTTATAGCTATTTGCATTTTTTTCTCGTGAGGGCTGAACAGAGAAAATAAAGGAAGACCTAATTCTGTGACTCCTGGAGGTTAGCTGCTCTTTTTCTCCACTTATCTTTTTCGTACTGTAACAGAAGAAACTATTTCATGCTCTCCCTAGAGGCCCCAGTGAGCAGACTGCACAGACCTTTGCCTCCTGTTTCTTTATACAGTGCAGGGTGCCATGCAGAACACAGGTAACAAAAACAGAAGAATACTATTCACTTTTTAGCTCACTGTTGTCATTTAAAAAAAGCAATCAAATACAGTCATCACCTTCTGTGTTGCTCAGGCACGGTTTTGTTTTGTTTTTAACTACAGCTTCCTTTTTCTGTAAAAGCATTGGTCTGGTTTTGTTTTTCTGTGAAACAGTTAAGAAAATAATAATGTAGGAAACTTAGGAATCTTTACCTGCATTGTTCCTATATAAGCCATAGGGCCATAAGCTGGAAGAGGTACTGGCAAATCTTTTACTTTTCATGTTGAGCTTTCTTCTTTTTCATTGTCTCCATTCTGGATCTATTCTTCTTGAAAACAAAGTTGGATTTCTTTTGAATATCGTCTTTTTCCCATGCTTTATTTATTACTAGTGTGATGATCAAATTATATTTTGTTTTAACCAAATCTCTTTCTTATGTCATGGTATTATTTGAACTATAGTTTACTACTAGAATTATAGGAAAAAAATTAAGAAGGCAAGGTATTAATAACTAAAGGTTGCCATTTTTTGCCCTAATTTGTGATTCTATTTTTAAAAGATCAAGACTAAGGAAGCCCATTGAAAAATGTTTAAGGTAAAGATTTGTTTAAGTATTGTCTGTTAAGTCTCTGCCCATTGCATGCCCATTCAAATTTTTTTCTTGGCTTGGCAATTGCTTTGTTTTATTTATCCATTAATAAAACTCTTGTGTTGCGTCACACTGTCCATTTTGTCAGATGTCCTTCCTCTCCCATATAACCTACTTCTGTTCAAGGATATATTCAAATGATAATCCTCTGTGTTAGGTGGGAGTCATATCATCTAAATTTCAGATCTAGTTCTTAACTCATTTTTTTCCCTGGCCTTTACCCACTCAGAAATCAGTGAGACCCTGAACATGCAAAAAGTGGGAATCATATAGAATCCCGAAAAAGAGACAAATGCTATTCCTGACCTGTGTTCTCCCAAATTGTGTTTGGCTTTGGCCCAACTCTCAGAGTTCAAGGTCAGCACAGTGGAGTTTGACTTAAAACTAAGTTCTCCTTCGTTTGAAACACTGCAGAGATACTAGCTTAAGCTCAGTGTGACTTGTGATAATGTATACCCAAGGGGCCAGTGTGGACCAAGCTCCAGAACCTCCTGTGGCATTGCATTCATTATCATACTCTGAGCAACAGTAAGGTTGAGTCAGAGTAGAATCATAGATTTGGAGCCATAAAGAGACTCAAAGGTTGAGCCTAAAACCTTATTTTATAGATGAGGAAAGGGAGGCCAAAGAGACTTAATTGACAGAGCCAACATTCAAAACCAAACCTTCTGACTCTTGATTTAGGGCTTTCTGCACTCATTGTTGGTGTATCCCTAGCCTCTGGGCTACCTGGAAGGAGCACAGTCTATTTAATTATGAGAATTCAGTATATAAACAGTCAGAATGTAGACACAAATGTCACAGATATTATTGTGTAGTAGGAAGTATAATTCAGTCCTTTATCACTTCCATTCTTTTTTTTAGGCTTTGCTTTTAATGACTCACTTCTCCTTATTAATGATTGTCTTATCCTGGTCTTCCTACTAAATCTCACCTGTCTTTTCTTTCAAAAAAGGTATTCATGCAGTCACATATATCCTTTTAATGAAAGGCCAGTATACTTAAGAAATCACATTGTCAGGCTTCATAGAGGATCCAGTATGCATCCACTAATCCATGTGTGTGCCTGGTACTGTTTTCTTTCATGAAGTTTTGCTTTTTTTGTTTTCTATGCCATACATTAATAATTATAACAGATACTGCAGTATTTTAAGGTTTGCAAAGCATTCTGTGTCCATTCTTATTTGATATAAAAAAATCTGATAATATTATCCAAATCCCAGCACACTTGTGTTATAACTAGATATTTTGCTTTAGGGCTGAATCTTAAAATTTTCTGAAATGAGTTAACCTAAGAGGTTGTCCCTTGGTAGAAAGTAGTGGGGGAAAATATTCTGAAAGTAGACACTGTGACATAATAATAAACATGACATCAAATTAATTATTAGTTTCAGTGTATTACCATTACACATGCTCTTTCCAGTAACCTTTGTTGCATTATTAATAGCTTAAGCTATGTGCTCTTAATTTTTAATTGGAAAACACTTGAGCTATTCCCCCAAAATGTGGAGCATTCCTCTTATTATAGTGTGCCATCTAATTATGTGTCACAGTCAGCGCACATGTTTTATAATTGACTGATAACGCTCTGTATTAACAGTGTTGTAAGGATTGTTATTAAATATTTGTGTTTTCTACTTTCTCAGGTACTCTGGTCAGGCAAACCATATGGTTCATCTCGAAGTATTGTAAGGAAGATCGGTACTAATTTATCTCTGATTCAGTGTCCAAGAGTTCAATTTCAGGTATTTTTTTCATGTTTTAAAATTCATTCATTTATATATGTACTGTACAAATTGTTTTTTTAAGGGGCCATCAGACATATGTATTTTGCTAGCTACTTTAGTCTACAAGTAACAAAATAAGGATTGGGAATGCTCAGTAACCTCTTCTGTCATGAGTCTGATTTTTCTTCTTAAACTGAGTCATGTACTTGCATCCACTTTTATTTTTCACTGTCATGACACTGGCACTGTCATGTTGGTCTTCACTAAGAATTGCATGGCCTCGTGTTTTGGAAATAAAGACACAGTAGATTTTGTGGGAAACCAGCTCACGCTAAGGTGGCAGTCAGCCATTCAGTGAGCATTAGGACTCAAGTTCCTTATGGCAGAAACTCACCTTAAGAATATGTGTGTGGATCCTTAGAAGCACCTTACTAAACAAAAAGCTCCTTGGTCCCAAGTGACCATCAGGTATCCTCTATTATAGTACAGGGACTGGATGCCTCCAGTATCACTGTTGCTTTCTGTTGCTACTAGAGTTGCTTCCTCTGCAGAGAGGGCTTCTCTTTGAACTCACACTGTTCCTTTTGAAATCCTTTTGATACTGTAGGTCACTGTTAGAGCCCTGCAATGAAGACAGAATCGAACTGGTGGTAGTAGTAGCATAGGGAAGGAACGTTTAAATTGACGTCAAGAAATGAGCCAAAGGTTCTCACTGATGCCAAAAAGCACTTGGAGCAATGAGAAGTCTTTCTTCCTCTGTTTTCCTTTGAACTAGTTTGAAATTGACCAGTGACTGTGTACATGTGTTTACAGCTAGAGGGCCTTCCTTTTTGACTGCAACAGAACTATTTCTAAAGTGATGAAGTCCAGAGGCGGCACATCTGCTTTGCAGTCAAGCTGCTATTTGGGGCTCTTTGAAAGTTTGTGGTTCCTTGGAGTGTCCTGGCAATGAAGCCCTAAATCATATGGGACCTTTGTTTGCATGGGGCTTAGGGATCCCCCTAAATGTTTCTGAGTGCCATGTCAGTAACAACTCTGTTTTTGCATAGAAATACACAGTTGATTTCTCTGGCTTAGGAATTTTGAACATCCTACTAATATAGCCTTTGATACCATATAGCCATGTTCTTGTTCTTCACAGATTTAAAACAGATATCATTATGACAAAGCCTCTCCATTGCAAGTTCAGATTTAAAGCTGAATTTAACACATACCAGTTTCATGTCACACGTGGCATTTTGTTTAGATTTTCTGGAAAGTAGAAGAAAGACAATTCTTCTCATCCAAGAAAGTCCTACTGCTTTAGATAATAACTGCCAACTGCCCTGTGTTAGGTAAGAGTCACAGCTGTTATAACTATTCATATGAAGGAATGGAAATAAGCAGGTTAAAAATGTCCAATTATATGGTTGAACCAGAAAGACAGTAATACAAGTTATTTAAATTCTTAATTCTAGGAAAACTGCACACTATAGTAATCATAGTTAGTTCTATAAACTGGGTTGTCTAAGACTTTAGATAAGTTGACAAATCAGAACTTTGAAGGGGTATGGACCAAAAAAATTTTGAATAGGAATATAGAATTTTGGTGGCGGCTTTGCTTTGGGTTTAAATCAGAACTTGAGGATTTGTGTAGATACTCTTTATGCAGAATATTCCTAGTAATTTTTTAAAATTTCCTTGATCATCTGCAGAATATTTTTGTTTTAATCATTCAGACAATTTTTTCTTTTTGTGCCAAGTAAGTAGGTCAGATGAGCTTTTAAAGAAAAATATAATTAATGTAAGATTGACTATTCACAAACTCTTCTTTTTTTATAAAAATTAAGAATGCAACAAATCTTCCTTATTAACATTATTTTAGTAATTCAATTCACTTTGCCATAGGTGACCAAACTTGTTAACTTTATTAAAACGTAGCATTCTCTTAGGTACTAAAAAGAAGGCAGAGACTTAGCTCTTCTCTTCTTGTCTCCAGAATCTGATCCTAATCACTCAACCAGCTTAGTGATTTAAATGAACCTATTAAAGTTCTTTTTTCTAGTGAGATACAGAATAACATATTTTTGTTCATGTAGTCGGTAACAAATGAAAGTATCTTGGGATAGCACTTAATTGTAACCTGAATCTGCTCTGGTAATGGCCTTGTCTGACTCAGTAATTGCCAGAGAAAAACTTCTTTAGAAGTTTTACCATATTTTATTGTAGTTTAGAATTAAAGATGTTTATGAGGTTTCAAAGCTAGAAAGGACACTAATTCACGCTCATCTAGCCCAACCTGCTTATTTTATAGATGAGCAGCCTTAGGCTCAGGGAGGTGAATCAATCAAAGACCATGATCATGTTACCTGAAACTAAGGTGGCAGTTGCACATGCCCAGTGGCTATTTCTGGAATATCATCTCTTACATACTGTTAAATATACACAGTATCTTTCTTCAAGGATTCAGTGGAAGACATTTGTTTGTAAGAAGTGTATTTTAATCTAGTCTTTTGAAGGCTGAGTTATTTGACATGGCAGGTCTGTGAGGGCTCCGGATGTTTTTTGTTTTCTGGTTTGTTTTTTAATTTTAGGCAAACAGAGTCTGAAGAGGGATTTGAATTCAGGTCCTCCTGACTCCAGGGCCAGTGCTCTATCCACTGCACCAGGGAGCTGTCCCTATCTGCAGACTGTTAAGAATTATGGTGAAAAAGGATTAACTTAATTCAAAGATATTTGCTAATCAATTCTTCTATGTGCAAAACACTGTATTAGGCACAAAATATAAATTTGATATGCATGATCCCTGCCCTTATTGGGATTTAGAGGAGTATGGGTAGGAGTAGTTAAGACAATTTAACTGCCTTTCATAATCTTCAGACTGATTTCTTTAAAAAGTAAAGCAGAGATTTTGCCTTATTTCAGCCATTTTATCCCACTTAGGTTTCTGAGTAGATTGTGTTTCTTCAGATTTATAATATCACTATCACCATGTTCAGGAAGAAAAATATGTTGGAGGTATTCCTTTAAGCCTATTTACAGAGCCTGCTTGAAATCCTCCAGGCCTTTATAAAGTAGAATGCAGTGATACATTCTGTTTTGAATCATATCACCTTGGAGTTTACCGCAACTCAGTCCCCGTCTCAAGTATGTTTATACGTTTAATATAATGCATCCCTAAATTCTTAGGCTCCTTGTTCCAGTTTTAACTTAGTGATATCAGAAAAATGGAGAGATTTGTACTTTTACACATAACCCTTGTAGCTGGCATATATACACACATATACATACATGCATGTGTATGTATGTATATATACTTATACACACACATATATACATGCACACAGACACACACACACACACATATATATGTATACATATATATGTGTGTGTGTGTGTCTGTGTGCATGTATATATGTATATTTTAAGGTTCCCAGAGTGCTTTGCATAGATTTTCTCCTTTGAACCTCATATACAAGAGCCCTGTGAATGAGATGTTATTACAGGTATTCTTTTTTATAGATGAGGAATCTGAGGTTGAGAGTTGTTAAATAACTTGACCATGGTCACAGGACTACTAAAGTGGCAGAGGCAACATTCAAACCCACTTTTGCCCAAGTCCAACACTTTCCACAGTGTTTTGACCAAGTTTCTCTATATCATTGAAAAAAAATATATACCTTTCCCATGGTCCTTCTTTTAAAATAGTGTAGAAAAGATAACTAATGTTAAATTTAAAAATTTCTATTTGGATTTTTGTTATGAAAAGAGATTTGGGCGTATAGCATTTTCAAAACTAGTTTTCATTTATTCATTTATTTTTGAAGATTAGTTTTCAATTAACCTGTTTGCTCCTTAGGAAAGGTTATTTTTATCTTAGTTTTTTTGTGGAATGGCATTGCCATCTATTGACAGTTGTGAAAATAGCCACTAACTCAGGAGAAAGCTTGGCTTCATTTTTGTCCCTGTAGCACAAAACCGTCTAATATCAGTTTCAAATTATGTAGGAAAAAAAGCACAAGAGAAACTCAGTAGACTTTTTTATGGTTGTGAAGTAGAGAAAATAGTGAGCTGAAGGTTGTGTTATATAAATCCACCCTGACTGCTTGCTATCAGATCAAGATCACTTGTATAACTGGAAAAACTTAACTGTGTTTCTCTCCCAATTTCCCCACTCTGAGTAGAATGGTGGTCTAGAAAGACTATCTTGAATCTTTACTAGCATGACCCCAGGACTAAGCCTACAAGAGAATCCGAAGGTTCCTGTTCATGGGCTTCACCCTAGTCTCTCACATCTATCTGATGGGAGTATTTGAAACAGAAGGTATACATGGGGCACAGAACCTATACCAGTGTTCATATAACGGTAGTTTCCTGGGCCTTTTTCTTATGTATCACTTTTTTTTTGAAGGTAAAGAAGATGCTAATGTAATTTCTCATCAATTCCATTTTACAGAATCATAAGAGTATTCAAATTGGGCATCTAAAATCATTTAACCCAACCTCTCTTTTGCTGACAGTGAAACTGAGATTCATAGAAGTTGTAAATTCCTTAGGGATACACTATGAGCTAGTGGCAGAGTTAAGAGTAGTACTTTGGGTCTTCCAACTCACAGTACTCCTTCACATTGTATATGCTCCATATACAAAAGCAAATTTCATTAGATTACAATATGAACAATCTGTACTATCTTTCTTACAACAAAAATGGCAGAGTAAGAATTGTTAGCTTTTTTAGGTTTGGGTTTTTTGGTTTTTTTGGTAGGACAGTTGGGGTTAAGTGACTTGCCCAAGGTCACACAGCTAGTACGTGTCAAGTGTCTGAGGCCGTATTTGAACTGAGGTCTTCCTGACTCCAGGGCCAGTACTCTATTCACTGCGCCACCTAGCTGCCCCTGTTAGCTTTTTTAAAATGAAAAGCTGAAAGCCAATTGATTCACTGTTGTATTTTGCAGCATATGTTGCAGTGGTGCTGGTAAAGTATAAGGTAGAAATGTTGCAATTATCATTTAATAGACTTGTTAAGGGCCTGCTTCCTGTGCTAGTTTAATTGAAAGGGTAAAAGATAAAAGATTGTTTACCACCATAAAAAATGCTAGCTAAACTCTGCAAAGGGACTATAAAAATTTTACTGTTTTTTATTTTATAGGCCAGAAATTGAAACGTGATATGACCTAATGTAGTGGATTAAAAATGAGAATGCACATGACAAAGTTGGGTGCTCTAAAATTCCCTATTCTTTGTCTCAGTTCATATTTTTCTCTTTTGCTTTTCCTTTTATCAAGATTTTTCAGTCACTCGGTTTACTTGGTTCAAGTTAAAATTAACCAAATACTTAAAATTAAATAAAAAATAGTCCCAATTTAGAATAATGTAAATCATTTTTATCTGTTATTTAGTATTTTGTCAAATAGTTTTTCACTGAATGTGTTGCTTTATGTGAACTACATATTGGGATACTTTGTGATATAATTTTATTCTTACCAAGTGGTGATTTTTGCAGTGATGTTGAGTACTAATTTTAATTGTCTTCTGTATCAAACTCTTGAAAATTTTCTATTTCTCTTTACTATTTTCCTTCTTTTTCTTTTCTGCTAGCATTAGTAGGAAAGGACCGTGCTGTGAAACTTCAGTAAGTCAGCCTTTGTCTACCTCAAAATTCTTATCAGTTATTAGTGCATGTTGATGCTGGTATCTAAATCGTGCTGCAGATGACTATAAAACTTGACTACTACTAAGTGCTGCAAACTCACCTTTAACATGACCTTTTTATAAATGAATTATCCTTTGGGTATTATGGTAGCTATTTTGTTTCCCATACTATAGCATCAGGCATTTTCCATTCTGAATGTTTCGTTGCCTTCTGCTTATATCAGAAATCATTGAAAATACTGTTTGAATTTATCTTTTGAGTGAATTTTTAATATCTTTGAGGAAATAAAACCTAAGTAAGGTTTTTCTTTGGTTTTTTGTTGGTGTTTTTTTTAAAGTGTCAATAGACGATGATCATGACACATGGAAAATTTAGAAATGTCAAAATCCCTTAAGTTCCCAGTACAGTAGTACTTTAAAGTAGCATAGTGTACTTCTCAAGGACAGGATATGGAGATCTGAGCATGTAGGTTTGAGTAGTAATGAGCAGAGATCACTTTCATTGATTTTGGGACCAGATCTTTTATAACAGCTTGTTGAGCACAGATTGTGGACATGACCTGTTACAGTGGCAATAGGTAAATTAGTATTTCAATATTAAACTAAAGAACACAAGTATAGGAATTTGCATGACTTAAACATGTGTGCCATGCAAAAGGTAATACTTCGTATTTATATAAAGAAATAGATTAGACAAGGAAATATATGTGAAACAAGGTAGCTAATGTCCTTAGAGAGTATTTCGAGAAAGTAATTATGTTCCTTGATCTTTGGTGGCCAAAAGTTATCCAAGATAGATTTAATTTATCCGTGAGAACATGAGCCAAATCAACCTTTGGGGAATGAATTGGGCTTCATATAGTACTTGTGTATATATTCTTTGAAAGTTATTTCTTTGATATTGTCTTTGTCCTTTTACAAACAAAAGTTCATGAAGAGACATGCTACTTATAATTTGTAGAGCATAGCAAGAAATACAAAGGACAGGAACAGATTTTAAAAACTTGTCTAACTTTTTGACAGAAGCAGTTTTATTATAATGTTTCTTTAAATTGATTTTTTGTGAAAATAGCATCCAGAAGGTCAGATTTGGGTTTTGATATGTTCAAAAGATATATTGAGGTCTACAGATTAGAAAGCCCATTAAAATGTTGTCTTTTAGGTATAATCATCCAGGCAGTCTCTGTAGGGCTTGCAGATTCATGTAGTAAGGGAGTTCTCACCCAGAGTCTTGGTGTAGGGGGTATATAGCCTACCACCAACTAATTTAGGACCCTCCTTTTACCAATATAGAATTAATTCAATATTTTAATGTGTCTGTGATTTCATTAATGTACACATTTCCCCAGCTATGCAAAGTAATACTTTCTCATCCTGTGCACTTCTGAATCCTCCCATCAGTCCTCCACAGAGGACCCTCCAAATGGGATGAGAGCCTTCATCTAGGTCTTACCAGGACACCAAATTAGGCTGACCATCTATTATCCTTTACTCTTGCTATGTGACTTTCCCATGGTTAATTACAGAATGTTACTTAGAAACTTCTCAGGCCTCACAAAATTATACACTTATACTCAACTTCTTAAGGGTTGATGACCCTGCTCTCTAAGGGGAAAATAGTAGAAATCTTTTTTCTTTCTTCAAAGATGTTACTGTAAGTCAAATAATGAGATAGAATTCACATTTACTTTACTTTATAAAAAGTCTTAGTATTCTAAAATCTTTTCATTTGTGCATCATCTTAATTTTAGCATCTCTTACTATAATTTGTGTTTAATTTGGCTAGATAGCCCTCAGACCTATCATATACTTAGTTTGTAAGCAAAAATAAAATCTTTCTCTCATTTGTCTATCTGATAATTTATTTTAGATCTTTGGACATATTAGACATAAGATTTATGTCTATGTGTTTGAAAAGCACATTGAGAGAGAGCACACCTTAAGAAAACAGGGAACAGGGTGGTACTCAAAATCACACTACACGAGGGTCTGCTGAAACCTCGAGGGATGTTGAGCCCGGAGAAAAGAAAGTTTGGCAGGGACATGATAGCTATAATGTAGAAAAGAGGATAGTAGATTTGTTCTGCTCTGTTGCAGAAAACAAAAGTAAGAGCAGTGGTAGAAGTTTGTAAAGAGTCAAATTTAGGTTTAATCTAAGGAGAAACTTAATAACAATTTGAATTCTCCAGAATTGGAATGGACTGCCTGATGGAGGCCTTGTCAAGCTCTGAGATTCTGTTGGGCACTTTGTTCCAAATAACTGTATTATTACAATTCTCATTTTTCATGCCCTCTTATATTATTTTAACTATTTAGAGGTTTTAGGATTCAGGCCATGTCTTGTGACCTCTCAGTACCCCAGACAACTCTCTAAGACTTAGAAGTTTCAGAAAAAATGCCAGCCTATATTGGTAGGAGTATGTTCACTGGAAGTTGCCCATGCCAGTAAAACCACAGGTCTGGGCCTTATCTCCCTAAGTAATTACTTCAAGAATCTGATTTTGTTGGTTTGAATATTCCATTCGCTGGCATACTAGCAATCCCTGTTTGGTGTCAATAGATGATCTTCTAGAATTGCTCGTTTAAAAAAAATTCCACCTTATGGTAATGAGCCTGTGTTGAACCCCTCTAAACTTAGCTACACTGGTTGTCATGAGATAGATCACGGGACGTATGTTGAAGTTTTTTCTGTTGTGATAAGATCTTCCAGACTTTGAAATTTTGTTCTAGCATAGATTTCAAGAGACCCAAGTCATCCTCTGGTCATTGTCACACCAGAGTGAGGCATTAGAGTAGGATTTTATCTAAGGATTAACTGTAACATTCAGAATGATCCTTCATAGCAAGAACCAAGCAACTAAATGCTTGTTGATTACATATACCACTTATTCAGCTATTTTTTAAATGGAGTTTTCTTTTAAACTAATCATGTTAATGTCATGTATCACAGAATCTAAGAATTGAAAGGAATCTTGGAAGCTATTTAGTCTAACCCATTCCTGAACAAAAATCTCCCATAGAATACAGCTGTCAAGTGATCATTCAGCCTTTGCTTTTGAATACCACTATTGAGGAGCAACTCACTACCTCAAGGGATATAGCCCATTCTGCATCTTAATTATAGCATATAAGCTCTCTCATGGTAGGGACTCTTGTTTTTTGTCTTCATATCCCCAATTTCTAGCTACTCATTGTAGGAACTTAATAAATAATTCCATCAAATAATTAATTTCCCCTAAATCTACCTTTCTGAAACTTGTTCTAGAATGTCTTCCACATGACTACCTTCAAATACTTGAACAGTTCTCATGTATTCCCTAAGTCTTCTCTTTTCCCGGCTAAACATTATTTCAGCCAGTTCTCATTTGTCATGGGTTCAGTGCCTTTCAGTATCTTGGTCACTCTCCAGTATATGAATATCCTTCCTAAAAGGTGGTGCACAGAAGTGAAAATAATACTCCAGGTGAATATCTGAATAGGGAAAATACAGTGGGATAATCTATCAACTTCCTGGTCCTGGACACTGTCTGTCTTAGTAAAGCCTAAGATCACATTAGCTTTTTTTGACGAAATATTATTGACTTATATTTGAACTTAGGTCCTCCAAAACCGTCAGATCTTTTTCATACAAAGTCCTATCCAGCTATGCTTCTCCCATTTTATATTTGCATAGTTATTTTCTTAAACTCGGGCTATCTCATTTATCCCTTCTAGATTTCATCTTATTACATTAATACCAGTGTTCTAGCCTGTTGAGATCTTGAGTGTGGCCTTCAGCCTATTAATTTCCTCCTTGCTTTCCATTAGCTTCAAATGTGGTAAGTTTGCTAGCAATATCTTTATCCATGTAACTGATAAAAATGTTACACAATACAGGGCCAAACACAAATTGCTGGGGCATTCCATCAGACACCTTTGAAGATGACATCAAATCTTAATTGTTACTCTTTGGGTTTAGTTGTTTGAACATTTCCAAACCCACCTAATTGTACTCTCCTGTAGCCCATCATCCCAAGAATTATTTCCCCACTTAATTATTTTGTCAAATACTTCGCTAAAATCTAGGTGAACTGTATCTCTACCAAATTCCCCTTGACCAGTTAGCCAAGTCACTTTCTCAGAAAAGGATATTAGTTTAGTTTAGTATGGCTTTTTCTTGATGAAGTCTTGTTCTTTGTGATTGCCACTTTGTTTTATAGATGTTCATTCCATCTTTTTAGTAATCAAATCTAGAATTTTGTTCAAATTAAGTCATATTTACTGAGCAGTAGTTTCCAGAGTCTCTTTTTTAAACAATCAGGATAATGCTTGACCTTTGTCAAGTCTTTGGGTGTCTTTACTACTCTCCAGCCTTTCTGAGATCATTGACAGTGAGTAGCTCAGCATTTACTTGTAACTGACAGTTGTTTCAGTATTTTAGAATGGCTAGGACTGGTAACTTGAACTTATCAAGGATAGTTAGATTATCTTTTAATATTCTTATCTTAAGAGTCAGCCTACATTTCTTTGAATGGTGGGTTGTTAGTGTTTGTTTTTCTGTAAGAAGGCATTATTCAGGTAGTCTCAAGGACTTGGTTTGAATTGGACAGATGCCTTTGCCCAGGAAGAATGGAAGTAATAATTGGTGTAATGGATGTCTGTTTGCTACATGTTTCATTTTCTTTGGTTTCTGAAATTTATCTGGTAAATGCCTACAATTGTCTTGCCTTAGCACTTTTTTTTTTTGATAAGAGTAGCTGTTGGTTTTTCTTTTGTATTTAAATCATTTTATTCTTCCATCCAAAAAAAAAAAATGTTCTAGCAATCAGAAGTTATATTTCAAAAATAAATCTTATTAAAGCTCATATTTAGCATTATCATATTAATTACAGGAATACTTATATTCTTTGTTTTACATCTTCTAAATTTTCTTAGTTTATGTATCTGAATAACATTTGTGATGACTAAGCAAAAGAGTAAGGGCTACCAGGACTGAAATTGAGTTAAAAATACTTTTATACTGATGCTAAATTGCACATGAGTTCTTTTGACATGCTTGGCATTTTTCTTATAAAAATCTAGTGGATCATAGCAACTTTTTTCCCTTTTATATCTGTACTAGTTTTCAGTACCATCTATGAGATGCAGTTAATAAGACTTTTCGATTTAGAAAATGTTTTTGTGGTCAGTATTAATAAATGCTTTGTATTTTAGATTGTATTGTTATTTTGTAGATTAAAATATTTGAACAGAAAACAGAACAATCCTGGTTCAGTTAAAAAGCTAAAATAAAAAGCTAAAAGCTATTATAAAGACTGACCAACACTCAAAGATTGGCAAATTCTCTTAGTACCACGTAGGAACTGAGAATGATATTAGTAAAGTCTTTATAGAGGATTTATTAGGAAAGTTAGAAGTATTCTATTGTGTCATTTTACTACCTGTGGTTTTTTCTTGGATAAGTTTTTCTTGCCTTATTTCAGCATCAAAATAATAACTTTTTTGCCTTGTTTCTAACTTTTAGCTTACCAGTCATTTGGCAGAATGGGGCCCTAATCAACACCAAGAGGATGCAGTGGCCTCTTTTGCTGATGTGGGTTGGGTCGCCAAAGAAGAAGGAGAGGTTTCCACAAGGCTAAGGTCAGTCTTGAAGGCCAGTAGTAAGAGCCAAGTCGCTTGTTTACCATCAGCAATAACTAACCCAGCTTTACAGTTTTATTTTAAGCATTTGAGCCTGCTGTTTGTTCCTATTCATGACCTAACCAATAATACCACAAGTTATTTTCATTAGCTTCTAAAACTTACCAGGTTCACCCGTTCTTCAGTTGGCGGGGCGGGGAGGGGAGAGAGGGGGGGGTTGGCGGGAGAAGTGACATGGTCAGATCTGCACTTAAGGAAAATTAATTTACTGAGTTCCCACTAGGTTCTTAACATTTTACAAACTTGACAGTGCATGCATTTACAAATAATTCCCATTCAAGGGAAGTTTTGCGATATCTCAGATTCAAAAAAACCAATAGAAATGTGTTTGCATGCCAGTAAAAATGTGTTTGAGATTCTCTCTACACATTAAGGACTGTGTGTAGTTCTGAGAAACACTTTCCGAAGAAGGTAAGTTGTGATTACCAGGGAAGACTACATGTCAAACTGCTTGCGTGGAAGGAAGAAAATGTAATCAAGTTGTGGCAGGAAGGCACACTAGTTTGGAACAAAGGATAAAAGCTGGAGTATAGCAGGAAATGTTAATGTACTAGAGGAGCAGGATTAGCAGGTGAAAAGTTTTGACTGCACTTTGTCCAGTTTGTATTTGGTCTGGAAGAAAGTCAATGCACTGGAGAGCTGTAGTTTGGTTTTGTTGTAGTGATAAATATGTATAATGGATTTTAGCTGGAACTGGCATGATAGTTTAAAGGACAGTGGCTAACAGGACAGCCCAAAAGGTCGTAATTGGTCTGGATCAGTCAGTAGGCATTCATTAAGCACCTACTATGTGCCAGGCACTATACAAAATGAGGAGGAAGGAGTATTCCAGGAATAGGAAACAGCCAGGGAAAATGCCTGGAGTCTTGTGTGAGGAGCAACAAGGAGGCCATTGTAACTGAATAGTAGACTCTAGGGTAGGGAGGTAGGGTATAAAAGATCAGAAAGGTAGGAGAGTAGGATAGGTTGTGAAGAACTTTGAATGCCAAACAGGCTTCTATATTTGATCTCGCAGGTGATATTTAGCCCCTAGAAGTTATTCGGTGAGGGATGAGGGGTGATATGGTCAGACCTGCAGTGGAGTGGGTAGAGAGCTGAAGCAAAAAGACCAAAAGTCAGGTATCGCAATAGTCCAGAAGTAAGGTGATGGGTCTGCACGAAGGGGGTGACAATATCAGAAATGGGAGTATACACAAGAGATGTTATGCAGTGATCAACTGTGAAAGATTGAGCTACTCTGATAAAGACAGTTTCAAAGGACCCTTGTATTTTGTAGCATGGGTCAAAGGACCCATGCTCTCCACCTCCAAAGAGAGAATTGAAGCATACTTTTTTGACTCTGTGTGTGTGTGTGTGTGTGTGTGTGTGTGTTGCAACATGGCTAATATGGAAATATCTAAGCTGTTATGAAGGTAAAATTGATAGGACTTGGGAGCAGATTGGATACGAAGGTTGAGGGAGAAGGAGGAAATGACCCCTAGGTTTCAAGCCCGAGTGACTGGGAGAGTGGTGGTGCCTTTGATAGTAATAATTACATTTGGATAAGGAAAGGGTTTGGAGGGAAAGATAAAGTTTTGGATGTGTTGAGTTTAAGATGTCTTTGGGACATCCAATTTGAGATGTCTACTAGGCAGTTGTAGATATAAGTCTGGAGGTTAGGGTTGGATAAGTAGACCTAAGAATCGGTACCTTAGAGGTGATAATTAAATTGAAGGGACCGATGAGATCACCAAGTGAAATAGTATAGAGGAGGAAGATAAAAGGGCCTAGGACAGCACTTTGGGACACCCATGCTTAGCAGGCATGACCTGGATGAAAATCCAGCAAAGAAAACTGAACAGGTTGGAGGAGGACCAGGAGAGAACTGTCACAAAAACTTAGAAGAGAGCATCAAGGAAGAGAGTGATTGACAGTCAAAGGCTGCAGAGACATCAAGAAGGATGAGAATTGTTAAAAGAACCACTAGATTCGGCAATGAAGAGATCATGGGTGACTTTGGAGAGGGAAGCTTCAATTGGATGATGAGATTGGAAGTGTGTGGGTCAGAGACCACTACTCACATTAAAAATAGACAGAGACAGTTCTTGAGTAAAGGCAAAAAGGAGTTTATTACTTTCTCATGAGAAAGGACACACCCCAGCATGGTCCAAGATGATGCCAGCACGTGTGGGTGTTGCATATAGCTCAAAGCAAGTTATATAGACCCTAATGCCTAGTTTCCCTCACCCCCTACTGGCTTCTCTTCCCATTGACTGGATTTGGAGCTCACATTCTAAATGCGGAATCTTTTCCCAGCCACAGAGAACAAAAAGACAGGTGTGGGACCAGGGAAAAGGGAGTAAAAGCTAGATAAACAGGACTTTGCAGGTGTCTGTTTACTGATGTAATTTCTTATCTCTACTTTCTCAGCAGAGCAGTTTCTCAAAATTTAGAAGGGGTGCAGAGTTGGGGAGGGGGGTGGATGGTAGGAGAGACAAGGTCTTTTCCCATGCTAGGGGGGCGTGCTTCACTATTTCAGTATTCCACGCAGAAGGCCAGACTGTACTGAGTTAAAAAGAGTGAGAGAAAAGGAAGTAGAAGCGTTACTTTTAGATACCCTTAAGGAGTTTATCCTCCAAAGGGAAAAGAGAGATACAGTACAAGAGCTATTAAGGGAAGATGGGTCAAATAAGGGTTTTTGGACGACAGGGAAGACAAAGAGATAGTTGTAGGCAGTAGGGAAGCAGCCAGTAGACAAGGAGAGATTGAAGATAAGTGAAAGGGTGGGAAAGATGGGAAAAGGCAGAATCTACTGGAAAAGTCAGGATAAACTGGTATCACTTATGCAGGTAGAGGGAATATCTGCAAGATTTTTAATAATTCATACTAAGAGACTGATTTGGATTTTACCGGTCATATGGAAAAAAAGATGTACATGTAAAGAGACAAAAGACTAGTATTGAAGAACTCCAAGTTAGTGGCATGACCTACCATACTGGCAGAATTGGTCCAGACTATTGTCCCTTGGCCCTTGAAGTTCAGCATGTGTATGCTACCTGTGTTACATATTGGTTCACCTCATGTATAATAGCTATGTAAATATATATTTATATATGTATCATTTAGAAATAAGAATGATGGAAGTTTGGGGCTTTTTAAAAAATTAGTTAACAGGAGAGATGTCTCAGGACTTTATTCCATAGTTCAGAGACATCTGAGTGAACTTAGAGAGGTCCCACTGTATTATTAGCTGACTTGTCACAATGCCTCAAGATCCTTCACATAGAAAAAAAGTTAGAAAAATCCCTGCTATGAAAGTTTACCTAGCAGCTAAAAGATTCAGGTAGGCGGTGCTTGACATAAGCTATAATGACGTTATATTAATGTGACAAAACTCAAAATTATGTTTCCTGAAGGCAAAGTTTCCTCAAAACTTTGGTACTGGACAGGTGATGACAGTTTATTTTGTATTGACAAATAATGAATATCGGAGATATAAGCTTGGACTAGATGGCTTCTTAAAACAGTTTACTAAAATATATTTTCCACATGCCCTCTTTATGTTATTTGCATTTCTATTGACACTCTTTTACTATTTTTTTCTAAAACCTATACAGATGAAGTAAAATTAAATGAAACCAAATGAACCAAATGAAAACAACTTGTGGAATATAATTTTTAATAGACTCCTTATAATGTAAGATACGAAGTAACTTCTTTTTCATAAATTTATTTTGCATTCCAGACTGTTTAATTCTACATAGAAACATCCTATTCAGAGACTCCATCTATTTATGGCACAGTTTGTTTCCTTGTCTCTCACATTTGTATTTGTATGAAAGCAGAAGCTCTTTAAGAGATCTGTTTCTTATTTTTCAAATGAAGTTTATGTTGATGACATTTCAGCAGCAATTAGTTGTGATGTCACAGCATTGTGTCTATTAAGAATAGCAACAGGACCGTATGAGTCCCTAAGAGACAAGATATTAATGCTTTTTAAGAGGCATTTCCTTTTTTCTTTGTATTAACAGAACTGCTTGTGATTTGGAAAAACTCTCCCTCCAGTTTGTATTAAGCATTCATGAGTCTTTAATCAGATTAATCAGTCAACAACAATTTATTAAAGAACAACTGTGTGCCAGGCATTGTTTTAGGTACTGTCATTACAAGTACAAAGAATAGGTATAATTTAGAAGTATGTCAAATCTTACCCATTATGGAATATTAGCATTTAATTCAGCCATATATCAACCATATATTAACTGCCTATTTTGTTTAGGGAACTGTTTCGTGGTCTTGGAGTGGGGAGAATAGATGATGCAGAGTATTAAGACACTGCCCTACCATTACATGGCTAACAGTTTTAATAAGAGGTTAGAACAGACAGATAAGTATAATATACACATTCTACAAATGAGAATTGTAAAACAAAGTGCTGAATCAAGCTTGGGATTAGGGAGAGGCAGGAGGTTACATGATGTGGTCACAGGACATGTAGACCAATTGCTGGGAATCACATGCAGGTAGAAGGGTACCTTATGAGATTAGGCCAGAAAGGTAGAGTGGCTTCAGATCGCAGAGGTCAAACAGTCTGAAAAGGACTCAGGAGATCTCAGTGATCTGGTGGATTAGAGTGCTGTCCTTGGTCAGTTCTCACTGTACCTTGCCCACCCTAGCTGGGTGACCCTGTGTAAGTCCCTATACTTAACCCCTTTCAGCCGCAATGTGTCTTCATCTGTAAAACAGAGTCAGCAATAGCACCTGATTTATAGAGTGGGTGTAATGATGAAATAATATATGTAAAGTGCTTTGCAAACCTTAAATTGCTGTGTAAATGTTAGCTACTACTACTATGAAGATCCTTTGGAAGATGGAGAGAGTGTGGAGGTAGAATAGCCTACTAAATAGTCACTAGATAGTGCAGGGAGGTGGTAATATGAGCCTGAATTATAATGGTGTCAGTAGGGGAGGGGGAGGAGGAGAAGATGGATGTGAAGAGGGGTCAAGCAGGTAGCATCAACAGAGATTGGTATGGATGAGAGAGTCCAAGACATGCCATATGTCCTGAAAGTACCCTTTAGACATCTGCACAGTTTTGAAATATGTATAGTAAAATGAAATCATCTTTCTGTAGTTCTTTAATGGAATTTAAGTTACTTCACCCAGCGCTATTCTGCATTAACTTTGCTGTTTAATTTATTAAGGTTAGGTATTGGGAATATAAAGATAAAACTAAAAATGATCCATGCTTTCATTCTACTGGAAGGATACAGGATTTTCACAGAGAAGTATGGTACAAAGAAAGTCAAGGTGGGAGAGAACATATCTGGTCTTGGACAGTGTTGGATCAGAAAAAGCTTCACAAAACAAATTGCATATGACTTGAGGCTTGAATGAAATAGTGAAAAAGTATTTATTAAGCATGTACTATCTGCCAAGCACTATGCTAAACTAAGGATTTAAAAACAAAAAGAGAGACCCTGTCTTCGAGAAGCTTATATTCTAGAGGATACCCATGAACAGGGAGAGGTACAGTCACTTCCTTCTACTATAACTCCACATTAACGTTCCTAAAAATCACCTCATTATGCAATATGAAGCAATAAAAACCACAGGGCTCATGAGGAAAATGGAGTTATGGCACAACACTCAAAAAATATAGGAACCTAATAAAAATGGTAGCAAAGCTTTATGCATGTTAAGTGGTTAGGAAATAAACACTACAATTAATAGTGGTGCTGTCATGGGCCTTGGCTGCTCAGACTGTGCCTCAATTCCTATAGCACCTGGGCTAGCAAAGTTGAGTCTGTGCAGGCCTGGAGGCTGAAGGCCAGCCATGATGAGGGTGGGGAAGACCAGCCCTACTCAACCCGCAGCTCTCCCTTCGCCAGAAGATATGCAGTAAATATGGTGTCTTACCTTCAAAAAGACACAGGGTTTGCTTGGCATTGGAAAGGTTGCAGCTGGTGAGTTAGTGTGTACTTTTTTGTTTTTGTCATTTCTCTCAGGTGAAATCACACATTTCAAACACAGAATTTGTGTTCTACTCAAATCATTCCCTACAATATCACTTTCATTGGAACAAAAACATGTTTTCAAGCAAGAGCTACACCAGAGCTGCCTGTCTTTTGGCTTAGAAGGTCACTAGAATGGTTAAGTGGACATGAGAGTTGATTGGCTCACCTTTTCCAGTGACAATAGTAGTAGTGATTATTCCAAAACCTAAACATGAGAGGCAGGGTGACCTGGTAAATAAAGAACAAGCCGCAGAGTGAGGGAGACCTAGGGTCAAGTCCTACCTCTGACACATATTGGCTCTGGTCAGGTGAAAATTATTATTTTTCTGTGGCTCAAAATAAGGTTGCATTTTATATTCAATTGAGTGGAATTCTTTGTTTATTTGCTTAGTTAGTTTGTTAAAGCAATAAAACAATAGGATTGCCCTCTGAGTGTTCATTCGTTTCTTTAGATTTAGGTAATTTATAACCTATGTTTGTCAAAGAATGTTGAGGTCTTTCCATTTACAAGGATTTGAGGGTTTGTTTTTTTCCAAGTCTGATGTGATTAATCTATACTAAAGATTATTGCTAACTGTTTTAGCTTCTGTATAAATAAGCTCAATTTGTTTAGAAATTGTGGTGAATACTTTATATGCAAGCAACTATGTACAAATAGAAAATAGTTTGGCAGGGTAGGGGTGTAAAAAACATAAAAGCAGAATACACAGTTGGAGTGAATATTGTTAAAAATAAGATTGACATTTATATATGAAAGTTTTGGAAAAAGTTAAAAGGCCTAAACAAATGTAACATTGGTGGAACATTGGACAAATAGAACATTGCTTCCTTAACTTAATACAGAAAACTCAGTTACAGTTCATAACAGTGTTGTAATTTGCTATTCGCCCTGTGATTTTTATAAAATTGATAAAAACATATTGACATTGCCTATTAACCCTGACCTACTCGTTAACTGTCACAAACCCAAGTAAAGGATAAAATATTGCACACAAATGAACAGTCTGGTGATTTCCATTCCTCAATATAACTCATATAGAAAGGTATAAACTTTAAATACAAAAAATAACAGAAGCTTTTGATCTCAAGTATAGCCTAACATGATTAATATTAACTCTTCTTCTTTGCTGTGTTATCCTGACCCTCCCCCTAATCTCAGATTCTCCCAATTTCTGTTCCTTTTCCCTACTCTTTATCTAGCTCAATCCCACATCATACTCCTGGATTCTCATTCTCTCTTCCATTCTCTCCATCAGCCTCCCATTAAGTACTATCTTTATAGATGTATACAACCTTGTTTCTAGCTTTCCTGGGATTCAAGGCAATTGTAGTTTGAAAGCTCATTTGGGTAGAATGGAGTGCTGCTAAAGGCAAAGAGTGTGGGCTCATCTTCAGGTAGTCCAGTTAGCTATGCTTTGTTACTTGGCTAAAGGTGGTACCCCATGCCTCAGCCTTATTAGTCACAAGGAGGACTAAGAGGGGATGTGCATGTATCATCATCATGATGTTTTAATTATATTGTGATCCATTAACATAGTTTCAAAATAAAGCTCTTAGAAAAAAGCTTTATTACTTACACTTAAGTAAGTACACTATTACCTTAAGCCAATTAAATCACCTTGTTTCTTCTTTTAACTACAGACATATATGAACTTTCCAAGGCCCTTTCCAAGGCAGGGGCTTCCTCCTAAACCTGCTTTGTGATCGTCTACTTTCTGGTCCCTGGAACCTGGGTGAAGAAACACCCCATCTCAGCAGCAAAAGAATAGAAAGTCTCTTCTTTCTCCTCCCTCCTGCACAGAATGGTCCCTTTTATGAACCCAGAATAGCCGTTCCCCTTTCTTTGCTTTGTCACACAGACAGTTCAATATGAATCCCATTGTGAATTTTGCTCAAAATAATTTTGCTTGCCAACTTCAACAGAAGTGCCAGACTTATATATGTTCTGGATTCTACCAGTCTGATCCCAGCATTGAACCTCTGAGCAGATGATTTTATACCGTTGAACTAGTTTTTCTCTCCTTTTTGCCTGCCTAAAGGAACTTTAGAACCAAAGTAGTCATGGAATTATTTTCCTTCCTCTTAATGTTTATCCAGCATGCGATAGCTATTTAATGTTATCTAAAGCAAGAGTGTCCTAGAATTTCAGTTCCTCGTAGGTAGACTGTAATGATGGGAAAGGGCCACAGGTCCTGGCATTTGGCATTTGATGGTGGTAGTCTTGTGTTGTCTTTTTTTTTAATTGAATGCTGTATTCCTACCCTTGGTTTGATTATTTTTCTAAGGTATTACTTAAAGTGATTGTCACTTAGAGAGTCCTTAACTTCTTGTTCTAGGATAAGGATAATCTTTTTCATATCATTATTTCTTGAAATTTCCCAGAATTATTAACAAAAGTTCTAGGTGAAACTGCAAATAGCAGTCTTTTTTGTATATATATGTCTGATCTGTTTTTGCATTTAAATCTTAATAGCTCTCTATTCTTAAGGACAGTAAAACAGATTGGTTCTATTTCTGCAATTTTAGTTGGCTGTTTTTGTAAAACAGTTGTCTGTGTGGGTGACGGTACGTGTTTGTTTTGTTTTTTTAAGGAAGATGACATATCCAAGAATTAACAGCCTGTAATCTTAAACCTTGTCTCACATATAATGAGGAAAGATATATAGGAGCTACTTTGCTATTACAGAAGAACTTTTATATAATCGTACAGACTGTCCAGCAGTTTGGAAAGGTCTGGCTATCTCTCTGTTACTTAGTTCAACCTTAGTTCTATTTCACCTTCTAATTACAAGATTTTCTATATTCGGCAGGTGTTAGGGAGGTCTTGTAGGATTTGTCCATAGTGCATACTCAAAACAACAAACATTCCCAAAAGAAAAACATGGAATCTATATCCAAAGCTATGTAAAACAATATGGCCATATAGCACAAGCGTTTGTTGAATTGTGTCACAGTTATCTGAATAATTTTGCCAAGGATCCTAACAGTTTTTTCTTCTTACACTGGTATTCAAGGTTGGAGAGGAGTTTGTCCTTAATTTATAATAAATGGAAACAGAAGGATAATGTTCTACTTCAAGAATTATGTAGGGAGAGTAGCTTAATTCTTTTGCAGTTCCAGAAAACCTGGCAGCTTTATTAATGACCTCTTCCACTATATTAAAGTTGAGATATCTACTAAGGGAAGCTAAACTAAAATTAATCTGGATTTTTCAGATGTGCATTTTACACCAGAAATTCTGAACCACTAAGTATGAATAATCATAGAACCTGCTAATTGGCTATTAGAATGAAAATTTTAAATAAAAGTTTTGTGAAGAATTATGGAATCTGTAGTTTGTAGAAAAATTTTCTATGAAAATTTAATCCATTAAAGTAACCATTGTGTTATAAATAAATGGCATTTTAACTGTTGTTCAGTGTAATGAAAGATTCCAGTATCTCACAATGGACTTAGTTTGTCTGAAGTCAATAGCATCTCTATAATTGTAAATATTGCAAAAACAGGCCACTATTACCTCTCACTATGTGATGTATGAATCTTGTGGACTTTTGGGTAGATTGAAAGATTTTTAAAAAAAATAGTAATAATAAAAATTTAGAAGCATTAACCATCTTTAGTGTAAAGTTATGGCCATAACAGCAAGTGACACAACTCATCCTTGCTTCCTCTTATTTAGAGGCAGCTCCGTGGTGCCATAGGGCCCAGAGCACTGGGCTTGGAGTCCGGAAGACCTGAGTTCAAATCCATACTCAGACACTTGCCAACTATGCAACCCTAGTCAGATCACTTAACCTCACCCCAGAAATGGGGTTAATAATAAGCACCCACTTCCCAGGGTACTTGTAAGGATTAAATGAGATAATTTTTATAAAGCGCTAAGCAAAGAGCCCAGCACATACTAATAGCTTAACAAATGCTTGTAACCACCCCTAGCCCAATACTCTTCCCACATAGTCCTCCCTACCCTTAAAATACACATTACTAATGCCTGCTACCCATAGATTAGAGAACATCTGCTACCAAGCACATCTGTACCTTGATAACTCTCTTCTTATATCAGGCCAGTTTCCAGTTCTCTTTCATTGTGAGGGTGGTCTCTGCTAGAATCCATCTGTTTACTTCACTGCTGTGTGTATAAAGTAATACCCTCTCCCCCCTGGAATTTCATTTGAAGTCCAAACTTTTGTGTCTCTGTCCCTAGTTAATTGTCAGTCAATCAAGAAGTATTTATTAAACACCTAGTATGTATTAGACACTGGGGATATAAACACAAGACCGATACAGTTCCTGCTTTCAAGGACTTTGTATTCTAAGAGGGGGAGGGTGGGAATATAGTATCTACCATGTGGCAGGCACTGAGCTAAGCACTTACAATTATTATCACGTTTGATCCTCACAACGATCCTGGGAGATAGGTGCTGTGATTATCTCCATTTTACAATAGGGAAAATTGAGGCAAACAAGTTAAGTGACTTGCCTAGTGCCACACAGATAAGTGTCTAAGACTGGACTCAAAGCCAAACTTTACCAACTGTACCACCTCACTGCTTCCTTCTAATGGGTAGACTGCAGGTATAGATAAAAAATGTATACAGCATAAATAGAAAGTTAACAAGTGCAAATATATACACGGTTAGTTAAATACTATGTAGATTAGGTGGGAAAGAACTAGAAGTTGAGGAAATTAGCAAAAGCTTCATGCAGAGATGGTAGAGCCTAAGCTGAATCTGCAAAGAAGGGCAGATCTCTTAATTACACAGAAGAAGGGAATGCATTCCAGGAGTGAGAAAGAGCAAGTGCAAAAGCACAGAGGCAGGAGATCGAGTGTTATGTGTAAGGAAGAGAAAGAAGGCTAGTTTGTCCAGACATCAGAATGCAGGATTATGAGTGATGCTCAGTGAGACTCGCAAGTTGGGTGCAAGCCAGGTTTGTTTGGAGCTTTAAAAGCTAAACAGAGGAGTTTGTTTTTTATCCCAGATGTCATAGGAAGCTGCTAGAGTTGATTGGATAGGGTGTGACATGGTTAGGTCTGTGCTTAAGAAAAACTTATCTTGTTCAGTTGTGTCCAGCTCTTTGTGATCCTATGTAGCGTTTTCTTGGCAAAGATACTGGAGTAGTTTGCTTTGCCATTTCTTTCTCCGGCTCATTTTACATGTGAGGAAACTGAAGCAACCAGTGAAGTGACTTGTCTAGGGTCACACAGCTAGTAGGTGACAGGATTTGAACTCAGGAAGATGAGTCGTCCTGACTCCAAGCCCAATGCTCTATCCACTGTGCCACCTAGCTGTCCCATATAAGTGCTAGCTATCATTATTATTCAACCCAACGAGCATTTATTAAGTATCCACTGTAACACTATGCTAGGCCCTGAGAATTCAAAGGAAAAAAAATAGACCCTGCCCTTAAAGAATTTATATTTAACTTGAGGGGAAGCAACATATACCCAGATAAATTTGTCAGATTACAGAGGTCAATATTAGTACCATAGTGTCTTCAAAGGACAGAGAGAGAGAGAGTGTGTGTGTGTGTGTGTGTGTGTGTGTGTAAAACCCACCTTTCTCATAATAATGATAAAACTTATGCAGGGAATATAAAGAGAATACTGTAGTTATGAGCCTCTGTTTTGTTTGGGTCCAGACCTGTGATTTCATTACTGTAGAGAATTTATGAGGAAACTTCCCCCTTCCAGTGCAGATCCCCAGCTGTTTTGCAACTTAGCCTTAGAGTCGCCTGGGGCGTTGAGACATTGAATGACTTGCTCATGTTGTGTCCAAGGCAGTCCTTGAACCTGTTCCTTCCATTCTTGGCCAGTTTTGTGTTCACTATGCCAAACTGCCTGTCTTCCTGTGAGGATTGTATAAAGACGCCAAAGTCATCACCAAAAAAAAAAAAAGAAGAAGAAAAAAATAAGCATTAATGAAGTGGCCACTTGTAAAATTAGTCTCCAGACAACATTCAAATCCTCTCCCCTTAACATTAGGTTCTCTCCCTGCCCGCTTACTCTTTCAGTCTCTGATCGTTGATCTTTGCTTCAAAAGAAAATTGTTTGAGTAACATAGGATTAAGAAAGGCCCTTGGGAAACTCATGAAGCTGTATTTTTGCAGTGATTAACCTCTCTATGATAGGCTATAAAGGATGTAATGTTGTTTACAGTTTTGTAGGAAAAATTATGCCCCCTCTAGAAACACTTCATCACTTCTTTGTTCTAAAAATTAGTTCATAGATGTGATTTTAGCCTAAATTGTTTTAAATATAAGAATAAAATAAATTTTAATAATATTTAATTTCATATTTTAAGATAAAGTTCCAATAAAAATTTTTCATTCACTATAAAACGTTAGTCAACATATTTAAAATGGGTTTGGTTTAAGTGATCTTTTTCCCATTACCTGTTGTCCTTATCAATCAGTAAGCATTTATTAAGTGCCCAGTATGTTCTAGAGGCTCTGCTAAGCACTGGAAGAAAAAGGACGACCTCTTGTAGTTTGTAAAATTTTGATGTTTGTTGGGAATGTCTTGTCAGAATAAAATATTAGCACATTTTAACATATCGACTGCAAAAGCATATAATAGAGGAGAGACTAAATAACTGACAATTTATAAAAATTAAGTTCTGGGCACTTTACAGCAATATGTTTTTTCAACAGTGTATTGTCCTACAAGCTCAATGTGGTTCACTGGTACGAGAAAAAGACCTTTTAAAAGCCATTTCAGTCTTTGGCAGACACAGTATCAGAATCAGTGAGATGACAGTCCTAATATGCCCTTCTTTGGTCAGACCATATGTAGAGTGGAGTATTGTAATAATTAATAGTAACCACATTTTTGTAAGGATTCTGACAAACTAAAATGCATTAAAAGAAAGTTGATTGGACTGGAGACCATTCCATAGAAGCATCATTTGAAGAAAGTAGGGATATTTAGCTCTAAGAAACGAAGTTTTAAAGAATTCTAATAAGCTGTCCAACTGTATTATGTAAGTGTTTTGGGGTGGGGTGAGGGGAATCAAAATTTAATCAGGTGCTGGAAAACAAGATTCCCTTGCAAAAAACATTTTAAATGAAAGTTAAGAGGCAGAAGAACTTGAATAACTTAAAAATTTTCAGCTTTCTTCTAGTCACATAAAATAAAAACTAATTGCCTATCTAGCCCACAAAATTATTAGAGATTAAAATTGTCAAAGTTTCACTTTTTTCACTTTTGAATCATTGTTAGCTAGGCTTGCTTATATCGCAGCAACAATATCTTTTGCCACATAATTTACTGAAGCTGTAATGCAAGGAAAGTGCTGTGACATTTGTGTGCAGAAGCTGTTAGTAAGATGGAGATCATGTGAATTTTTTGAATTACTTCTGCTTGTGAAAAAGCTACCAGTTAAGATTCTCTTATTTCTCTAAAAGCATTAAACAGCTTCTCCTTGCTTAAAAAAAAAGACACAAACAAAAGACATAAAACAGACAAAAATAATGTTAGAACTTAAGACTCCTCTCCTGCCATTACTGTGAAAGTTATATGGGGATTAAGAGACTGATAACAAGATAGTAGGAAGTCAGAGTTGAAAAATATTTTGTGTGTTTAAGGATCTTATCAGAAGGTCAAAACAAACATTCATTAATTGCCTATCATATGTCAGGCTTTGAGAATACAAAGTAAAACAAGAGACTGTCTTCTGTTTTAAAGGCATTCACAAGCTAATGGGGGAATATGACAAGCAAACAAGTATTTATTCATCAAATTTTTGTATATGTAGGATAAACTGGAGATAATCAACAAAGGGAAAGCACTAACATGATGGGGGATAAGGGCTAACATTGAAGAAAACCAGAAACCAGAGATAAGGAGGGAAAGTCTGACAGAGTTAGGGGTGGGAAACTTGTGGTTCCACGGCTACATATGGCCCTCTCGGTCCTCAGGTATGGCCCTTTTACTGAATCCAAACTTCACAGAACAAATCCCCTTAATAAAAGGATTTCTTCTATAAAACTTGGACTGGTCAAAAAGGCCACACCCAAGGACCTAGAAGGCCTCCGACTCTGAGGCTTTAGGGGCAGCCAGTGAAAATGCCTAGAGTAAGGAGAGATGGAATGGCTTACATAAACTAAAGTATCATTGGGTGTCACAGTACAGAAGAGTAAGATATAAAAAAATGGAAATGTGGAAAGCAGTCAGATTTTGAAGGACTTTAAATGACCAAAGGATTTTAACTTGAAAGGCTTTAAACAGGAAGTTTATATATTTGATCCTAAAGGTGATATTTGGCCATCGGAGTTTATTGTACAGGAAAGTGACGTAGTCAGACCTGTACTTTAAGGAAGATCATTTAATGGCTGAGTGAAGGACAGACTGGAGGAGAAAGACTTGAGGCAGGAAGACCAGCCCGTAGGCATAGGTGGGGTGATGAGTTCCTGCACTGGGGTGGTGTCAGTGTCAAGGAAAAGAAAGAAGCAAATGGAAGAAATGTTACAAAGGTAGGGAAAACAACAGAAGTTTGCAACTAACTGCATAGAGAGGTGAGAGAAAGTGAGAAGTTGAGGATGACACCTAAGTTATGAGCCCTCAACAGTAATGGGAAGTTTGGAAGAGAGGAGAGTTTTGGGGGAAAGAGAATGAGTTCATTTTGGGACATGTTGAGTTTAAGATGTCTACAGAACTTGGACTTCCAGTTTCAAGATATCCACTCGGCAGGTAGAGACTTGAAACTAAAGGACAAAAGTCAGCACTGGATAAATAGATCTTAAAATCATCTTCATAGAGATGATCACTGAATCTGTGGGAGCCAAAAAGATCACCAAGCAAAACTGTATAGAGGGAGAAGAGAAAAAGGCCCAGGACAGAGCCTCAGGGGGCACGTGTGACCTAGGTAGAGATTGTCAGACACCAGGAGGAGAGGGGAGTGAAATGAGACCCTCAGGACTGGCTTCGGTAAGGTTAATCTTTGTGGCAGGCATTTAGGTGGGCTCTCTGGGCTATTGCTACAGTTTTGGTGGCCATGTAGCTCAGCCCTGCCAGGTAATAATGGCTAACATTTGTATAGTGCTTACTTTGTTCTAGGTACTGTGCTAAATCCTTACAACAACCCTAGGTAGTAGGTGGTGTTATTATCCCCATTCTACAGATGAGGACCTTGAGGCAGAGAGAGGATAAGTGACTTGCCCAAAGTCACACAGCTAATAAGTGTTTGAGGCTGGATTTGAACTCAGCTCTTCCTGACTCCAGGCTCAGTACTCTATCCACTGCACCATCTAGCTGCCTTTCAGATTTGGCGGCCTACTATAAAAATATGGGGAGCATGGAGGTACTCCAATCTTTTTCTTTTTTTTGAGGGGGGAAGGCAGGGCAATCTGGATTAAGTGACTTGCTCAAGGTCACACAGCTAGTAAGGATGTCAAGTGTCTGAGGCCGGATTTGAACTCAGGTCCTCCTGACTCCAGGGCTGGTGCTCTACTCAATGTACCACCTAGCTGCCCCTACTCCAATCTTTTTCAGAACTCCCATTGCCTCCGAGTACCTTCCTTAAGTTCTTAATTTTGATGTCTATGGAAAGGATGGGGTATTGTATAGTTTAATGTCCTTTCCATTCTTGGATTGTACTTTTAACGTTTAATTATTAAGGTCATTTAAATTGGAGTTTATTATTGGCAACTCCTAATTTAGGCCTAGCCCACAATATTTGGTGATATGAACAAAGGAGTTCGAGTTTGAGAGTTTGGTTGAGGGGGATAGAGTGGTGGTGTTTGGTTTTTTCAGTGGTCTCAAAGTCAAATTCATTTTTTGAATAGAGAATATAGAAGAAAGCAAGTCATTAATGAAGTGGCAAAGGCCTTGGTTAGATTATGTGGAAAACCTGAGAATAGGAATGGTTCCTACTGTATTAGAGGAGAGTGTAAATAGGGAAAACACCATTTAGTTCCTGCTGGCATCTATGGAAAAGAAAACTGTATGGCCAAAGCAAGGAGAAAGAACCTAAGTTGTCTCTAAGGATTAAGCAATTAGAAGATGTAAACAAGCTTTTGCTTTTTTTTTTTTTTAATCACTAATTCAGAAGACTGCCTTATGGATTTGCTGATTACCCACATGAAGAGGTCAGTGTTAATAGAGGCAGGGACTAATAGGCTACAAGAGGAAATTATGCTTTCTGACTCATATTTCTCTGAAGAATGCCTTGTACCTATGGAATTGAATACTATAAAACAGGATAATAGAGGTAATGATGGCTAGGAATCAGACCAGGAGATAAAAGAGCCACCACCCTCTATATTACTTCTTGGGAAATGTCTTTTAGTTTGGGGGATATAGAGTTGGGTGGCCTTTTATATTAAGGGACTACGAGGTTACAGGATAAGTTTGAAGAAGTCATTGAAACTTTAGAACAATAGCTGATGATGGTGTCATCTAATGGAGTGATATGGAACATTCCTCAGTTCCAGAATTCCATCTAGGAGTTGATATGTAGATGAATTATTTGACTCAGTTAAAGACCCCAGGTGACAATCTCCCTTTTCAAGTGGTTTATAAAGTGGGGAATTTGATTTGATGGGTTTGATTTATGCCCTATAACCCCCTATTCCTTATGACCTATCTGCTTCAGGTGCAGTCCACTGGCTGGCCACACAAATAGGTGCTTTTAGGGTGATGGGCATGATTTGCACCACCAATACATGATCAAAGTCTTTGAATATAGCTCTTAAATCATGGAGTAGATAAGATGATCGATCATCTGAACAAGGGTAGTAAGGGTCCTTCTGCCCTACCAGAATTTTGGACATTCCTAAAAGCTCTCACCTCACCTAATTAATCCTGCATTAAAAACACACACGTTTCTTTACAGTCATAGAAGTCTTTGTATTCATATTGAGATACTCTCTAGTAAAGTCCCCCAACAGGGAGATCCAAGGTTTCTCTCCTCCCCCCACCCTTACATCCCAGGAGAACAGAGGTTTATATCCAAATTAATATTGCTTTGGAAGGAGAGGGGTCCGAAATACATAAAAGGGAATGCTAGATACTAGCAACCAGGTTACTGCTACTATCAGAATACCCTCTTTGACTTTAAAAGGGGTACCCCATTTTCTTTTAGGGGCCTTGGGGGGCAGACCACCAAAGGAAAGAAATTGGAAGATAACCCCCTATTTGGGTCTCTCTTATGGTACCTGATCAGGGAAGTGTATTGTGAACATGAATATTATGAAGTCTTAGGAATACCTGTTTTGGGTATTTACAGTGGTAACTTCTATGCTGGGCATTGCTGGTAGGGCTAAATGGAAGCCCTTGGAGTTACCTGAACAGTCCCATAGAGTTCATGTTAAATGTAGGGTTGGGAGGAGGAGTTTAAAAGGTATTTTGCTCCTAGTAATGGAGGTGGAGGCTGTAGTACTCTTATGATATACTGATTTCCCTTACAGTAACCCTGTGTGGACAGCGATGGAAGACTGTACCTAGCAATTAAGAGTAGATTGTCAGGAGTTAAATAAAAGTTACACCATTTGCTGTGGCTGTTGCGATCTTGGCGTTGTGCACCAGATAGCCCAGGCTGCAGATGAGTGGTATGGAATTATTGATCTCACCAGCAATCAGCTTCTCCACCCCAGTGGCTGAGACCAATTCAGGACTGGCTTGCTTTTACTGGAAGTTACTTTTCTTTGGTTTTGTATCCTCTCACTGCCTCATCCTTATGATTCTTTGAACTCCCCTTCATATTGCTGCAGTTTATGGGAGACAGACTTTAAAGGCCCCGCTTGCTGAGCACATTTGCTGACAGTGTGTCCCAGCAATCCAGGCTCCCCAAAGCCAAGGGCAAGCCACATTTTTTATCTTTCTTTCTCACAGAACAGAGATCGGGTCAAAGCAGAGCCCTCCAGATGAACTTCATTTCTTTGAGGAGCCCCCAAGCAGACAAGTTTCTTTACCAAACCTCTCCCAGGAGGATCCAGAACCCAAAGTGACAGTTTTAGCCAATGACGAAGCATTGCAGAAGATCAGTGCACTTGAACAGGAACTAGCCACTCTCCGAGCACAGATTGCCAAAATCGTGACTTTGCAAGAACAGCAGAGTCTTGCTGCAGGTATTTGAATCTTGTACTTGTTTGACTTAAACAGACAAAATAGAAACCGGTAGAAGGGAGTCACTCGTCCTGGTATTCTCATGCCATGATGTTTATCATCAGCTAAGTATCAAGCATTTTTGGACCTTAGCTAGGCAGCATGCCCAATAAAACACTCAGTGCTTTTTTATAGCAATGTCCACGCCACTGGAGAATAATGGATTTGGGGAATATCGTCTCCATTGAGTCAAAAGAAGTTTATGTAATAAATAATATGACCACACACACAAATGCTTTCTTTTAATATGGCTAAATTATGATAAATAGCAAGCGAGGGAAGCAAAGGAAAGAAGCATTTCTATAGTACCTACTGTGTACCAAGTGCACTGCCCTGAGCCCTTTACAGAGATCACCCCTGAGAGGGAGGTGCTGTTATTATCTCCATTTTACAATTGAGGAAACTGAGGCAGACAGATGAAGTGACTTGCCTAGGGTCACACATCTAGTGAGTATGAGGACAGATTAGAACTCAGAGGTCTTCCAGATGCCAGGGCCAGCTCCCTCTCCCCTGTTCCACCTAGCTGCCTCACATAATCCCAAATTATTTATATTCTAACTTGGAATACATTCAGAGACATATGCTCAGATGCTCAAATTAATTACCTGCATATCTTGCCTGGCAGTCTGGTAAAGTGGAAAGACAGACATGGAGTGAATAGACTCGGTGAGTTCCAGCGCTGCCAGTCACAGCTGTGACCTTGGGCAGGTCATTTAAACTCAGCAAGCCTCATTTTATTCATCCATGAAATAGAGAGGGATAATACTTTCACTACTTTTAATTGTTAGTGAGAAATACACTTTCGAAGTGATGGGTTATGGCATTTCGATCTCCACGGCCTACTCCATTGACTCATAATCATGTGTCTTTTATGGTTGAGAAAACTGCTTTAAGTCAAAGACAGGACAGTTAACCCATAAACCATGGTGTAAATTGCTGTCCATGTGAATCAGCGTACTTTTTAACATTAGTTGTTACCAATTTGTTAGAAAAATCACTTTGCCTCCTATTCATTTCATAAACCTTGCCCAGATACTTTTCCCTGTAGTCTTTCCCCCCCCCCCTTTAAATTATTGTTTGTTTGGCTCTATCTCCCTCTGCTGGTAAATTGGAAAAACTACCACAAGTGTGAGTTTAAACTGAGAAAGAGTTCATGTTGAGGGGTTACACAGCCATGCACTTTTGTTATATTATGTGACCCAAATCTTAAAGAGAAATTTCTTTTGCATTAAGGTACTTTCCTCTCAATAACCTCAAATTAGTGTTTTAAGTTCAAATTGTATAGAAAGCTTAAGTCCATATAATAGCTTAAATAAAATAGTTGATTGGTCTTAAGTTTTGTGTTGAATGAAATAAAATAGATGGATTCCCTTCTGTCAACATAATTTTGTCGGACACTAATGATTATGATTTGAATATCTTAACTTGAATCAAAAATTTGTCATTTGAAATGTGTTTAAAAAAAGAATTTAAGCTAAGAGTTTAAATGTAAATTAGACATGCCAGTATACGTCACACATTTGATCTTATAAATTGTCAAGCAGCATAAATTTGGCATTAATTGCCCTGCAGTATGGCAGTTTGCAGACACTATTGGTATGAATCCAAACTTGAACATTTGAGATCACAAAAGCACCCCTGTAAAAGCAGAACTTTTCCACTCTGGAAAGCTTTGGACGGAAAACTACTGTAACCTAGATTTGGGCCTTTATAACAAAGTAAGTGAAACCACATTTCCACTTATGTAACCAAGATAACAGAAAGGGTATTGTGATTTCAGTATTTTGTCACATACCAGAAAACATTTTTACTTTCAAAAATATTTTTAAAAAATAAATCTAGCATATCATTTATGTTTCAGTGTCAAAATAGCATTAATTGTGTTGTGATTATAATTCGTGTAGGTGGCTTAAGTCCTACCATACCTACAGTTGCCCCGGCACTGCCTGCTACTCCACCACCACCATTACCTCCCCCGCCTCCGCCACCGCCACCTCCTCCTCCTCCTGTTTCATCAGGACTACACCAAAGTGTATCTGCTATTGATCTGATTAAAGAGAGAAGAGAGAAGAAAACTAGTGCTGGGAAGATATTGATAGAAAATAGCCCAAAGAAACCTGACGTGCCAAATATGCTAGAAATCCTAAAAGACATGAACAGCATAAAACTTCGATCTGTGAAAAGGTGAAATGTGTATATATGTTCTCTGTCTTCCTTTTTCCCCTCACAACTATAATTTTGTGTAATTGTAGGACCCCAAATTTTCTTTTGATCACACAGAATGCCTGGCTCTTACTGTTTAGTTCATAATAATTTGTTTACACTGCTTTCATTCTCGAATAAGGTTCTGTTCCAGTAAATGGGCCCTAGTTTCAGCCCTCTTTAAGAGACTAGGAAGGAACAGCTTCAAGTCAAGGTTATTTTAATTTCTAAAACAATATTTTCTTCTGAAAGACAAATCTTTATTGTAACTGCTTCACAAAACATTAATCAGAATGCAGTCATCTAGTATACAAAAAAGGCTGACTTAGTAAAGCAGAGCTCTTTTACCATGCCTCGACTTCACTTTCCCAATGCTGTAGGGAAGTTGCCCTTACTTAGCAGATGACTTATTGAATACGGTGTTCATAGTGTTAAGAACGTAAAGCTGGATAGGCTTTCACCAGTGGATTTACAGCACATTAAAATTTGACCCTTTTTAAAAATCTCTTTAAGATCAGAGCAAGACTTAAAACCCAAACCCGTGGACCCTGCTGACCCTGCAACCCTGATTGCAGAAGCTTTGAAAAAGAAATTTGCTTATCGGTACCGAAGTGATGGCCAAACTGAAACTGAAAAATCCATTCCAACATCTGAATCAAAGACCACCTCAGAAACAGTGCTGGTAGGTACTATTTCCTTTCTGGTCAATATTGCATTCACATAAAAAATACTGATTAAATGCCTACCATATGTTAGTACTGTCCAAAGTTATGTTGAGAGACATTAATCCCTCCCCCTTATTCTCATAAATCTTACTATCTGTGCTTTCCAGTATCTGAAAATCCTGATAGGATCATACAAAGATACAATATTACCACCCTCCTTTTTTTTCCATAGCATTTTATAGTTTTCAAAGCACTTTCTCATTTTCTTATTTGACATGTACACAAATTTATAGGCAGCTTTGTATCATTATATTCTTAGTGGTACAGCCACTAGAGCCATAGGAGTGGAGAAGAAGGGGAGAAATCATTTGATAGAGTGATTGGGGATGGTTTCATAGAGATGACATTTGAGCTAGTACTTGGAGGATAGCTAAAATGGAAATAATTTAAGTATGGCATAAGTAATACCTATTTTTCAGGGATTGATTACTTTCATTCTTAGGTTCACAATGCTAACTTCCTAAATTAAGATTTTTTTAAAATAAATTTATTTTTTATTTTTGGTTTACAACGCTCAGTTCCACAAATTTGGGGGTTCCAAATTTTCTCTCTCTCCCTCTCCTGCCCCCTTTCCCCGCCCAGGATGGCATGTAATCCAATGTAGGTCCTACATATACCTTCACATTGAACTTACATAATACTCCAGTTGTAAAGAAGAATTATAACCAATTGAATGAATCATGAGAAAGGAGAAACGAAACCAAAAAAGAAGGTAGAAAAAAAAAGCAAAAAGTTTGCCTCAATCCACATTCAGACTCCGTAATTCTTTCTCTAGATGTGTGTAGTTTTTTCCATCGTGAGTCTTTTGGAGCTGTGTTTGAACCTTGTATTGATGAGAGGAGTCAATTCTATCAAAGTTAGTCCTTACAGATACCGTGTGTCTGTAATCTTGCATAATGATCTGGTTCTGCTCCCCTCACTCAGCATCAGTTCATATAGGTCATTCCAGGTTATTATGAAGTCCATCTGCTCCTCAGTTCTTATAGCATAGTAGTATGCTATTACATTCATACACCACAACTTGTTTAGCCATTCCCCAATTGATGGGCATCCCCTTGATTTCCAGTTCTTTGCCACCACAAAAAGCTGCTACAAATATTTTTGTACATATGGGTCCTTTTCCCACTTGTATGATCTCTTTGGGATATAGCCCTAGAAGTGGTATTGCTGGGTCAAAGGGTATGCACACTAAATTAAGATTTTAATATTATTAAGTTATTTGAACTTTCATTCCAGAAATGTTTATCAGAAATCAAGCATAATATGTTATATGGAGGATTAGTTATTACTGATACTGAACCATAATGCCTATAATAATTCCTTCTCTTTGTTTCTTTTCCAGTTTGGGCCACACATGTTGAAGTCTACAGGAAAAATGAAGTCTTTAATTGGAAATGTTTCACATTCCTAAGTAGACACTAAGTAGAAGGCAAAGACTATTTTGTTGAACTGTTGTTTAGTTAGGGTTAAGTAAAGCTGGTAGAAATCAACATTATTTAGTAAATACTTGACTTATGTTCAGTGGCTGCCTGTGAAACCAAAAAGTAAATTAAACCATGACAAAAACACTATTTTTTGCTTCTGAAATAGGTCTTTTCTGGAGCCACTCACGGAATATGTGGATTCTGACACATTTTAATCTATCCAAGTTGCTCAGATTTAAATTGTCCATTCTTTAAAAAATGTTTAGATTTCAGAACATTTGTGGATATTACTCGTTGAGGTTTTTAATTTCTAAACACTAATTTATCTGTACAAATGTTTTATTTGCATGTATTTGACAGATTTAAAACAGTTTGTGATGATGGCAATGAAGTACTGTTAAGTTATCTTCATTCATATTAAATATTAATTTTGTCTACAATGATGGAACAGCTGGTATAACATAAGTTGTTGCAGTGAAACATTTAATTTGAGATTTGAATCTTCTTGACTGAAGCAGAGCTCAAGGTTTACTTAAAACTCCTAATTTCTCTCTCATGCTTGTTGGGAGTTAGAGGTCAAAAAGTTGCAAGAAGACAACTTACTGCTGAAATGAGTCAAAATGCTCGTTTTTGAAGTTGAACTGGATGACCTTGAAGGCTTCTTTCATCTCAGTGCCACCCAGTACCAAGTGAAAAAAATGTAGGAGAAAGAGAGGAATCAAGTTAGTTTATGACTTAGAATCCTTTTGTTTGTAAAGACCAAATGTATCATTGTGTTTTTTCCTCTTTTGATGGCTCATTGTCTGTTCAGTAGATAATTCTAAAATGTCAGCACAGTGAAGGATTTCAAAAAATGTAATCCTTGTAAAAATATGATATTTGAGTGTTTCAGAAAGTGTTTGATTGTTAGAGAACTTAGTAGATAGGGTAAGGAGTTGTTGAATCTAGGAGTAAGAGGAAGTAGCTTTCTATTGGTATATATCTGGTCACTGTGCTGTTCCTAGGACAATGTCAAAAAGCAGAAATCCCAGATGTTAACATTAAACACTCTCTGATGTTTTAAGGTACATTTCCTACTTACAGCCCTTGATGACATCTTTAATTGCACAGACAGTGCTATGTGTCTCCACCTGACGAATTCAGCTAGAGTCAGTGCCTAAAAATCTTCAGCCATGATTTTTTTTTTTTTACTCATTGAATTTAAAATTCTAATCTCCTCAGGAAAATCCTTCACTTCTTTGGGGAGTGGGGGGAATTTTCACTTTTAAGTTATTTAAAAATGTGTGCAATGGCCTCCTGAATAATAAAACTTAGTTAACATATATATGCTATGGTCTTCAAGGGTTTTGATTATTCAGTTTTAATTCTAAACTGTGACTACTTATTTTAATATGCTGTTAACATGCATTTTGAAGTTGTATCTGTTTTACATATTTTAAAAGGCTTATTACCTTTCAAAAAATTTCCAAGCACCTACTTTCATAAATATTTTGGCCTTTTGAGAGGTATATATTTGTGTTAGTATTGAACTTAGGTCTGTGCACAGATTTAAAGACATTACTGTCTTAAAATAAAGCAAACTGTTTGTTTCACCTGGATGGTGTTGGTTTTCATCATTCACAATAGACAAGATTCCTTTACTTTCATTACAAATGTAACTTCACTAGCATTCTTTGTCCTTGCCTTCAGTATTTTAAGAAGACATGCATTCCCTAAAATAAGCTACCAGCAGAAGGGACTGTACTTAAATTTTAAATCTTCTCCAGTTTTAACTTCCTTCAGAAACCATTCCATAGACATTGCTACACACACAAGGTTTAGCTCAACAGTTTCTTGAAACCCCAGGTTAGTTCTTGGCCCCTGGTAAATCCATCTTTTGTTCTCCAGTTCTTCAAATCTACTGTGTGATTTATTAAAAGCCCCTTCCCCCAACCAACACACATCTTTATGGCAGCACAATTTTAGAGCTGGAAAAGGACATTAGAGATGATACAGATAATGTTAACCACGTACTATGAGTTCTGCTCTAATCAGAACAAGAGACTCAAGCCCTCAACTATTCTGGGGTTTTTTTTGGCTTTGGGACTTTTTTACACTCATAAAAATTATTGAAGAGTCTCCCTCCCAAGAGCTTATGATTCTGTGGGTTATATCTATTCTTACTGTATTAGAAATTAAAAGTCGGTATTATTAAGAAAATAGTTTTGACCTTTCAGACCCCTAAAAGAATCCTGGGATCCTCTGACTTAGACAAATAATTCAAGATAGGAAAGTAAGGAAGGAGAATCAAAGGTGATTTTGCCAATGGTAGTTATTTGTAGGGTAAGCTTCCACAGTTCTAAGAACACGTTTGATAACTCCACTTCATTAAGATGGTGGTTGTGGCCACAGTGCAAAGGCAACTACACAGTTAACTTGGAGGCCCCGTGTATGTTTTCCAACTTCCTGCACTTTACATCTTCGTGTTAGAATCATGGAATTCTACAGTTGGGTAGAAAAAAGACTTTTTAACTAGACTTTTTATAGCCAAGGTTTCATGTAGCCCAGAACATAGGCAAGGAATGCATAGTGCACAAGGAGTCGGCCAACTAGGAGGACCAGCCTGGCCTGGCGCTGGTTGGGACAACAACAGAATGCAATGAAATGAATATAAATTTGCCACACCTCTTTTCTAAAGAACAGTTTTGTTTCAGCCAACACTCCTACCATCCAGTGCAATGCCAAGAAGGCACATTCGCAGAGGGTGTTCCTCCAACCTGCCCTTCCTGACAACAGAAGTTGCTGTTGTGGCTGTTCTCAGTGTTAACTTAGCACTTCAGGAAGATGTTTGTAGGGCCACCAGGGAGGGAAAAGGGGACCCTGCACCATCACAGTTACATTTGAAACTTAACCACTGCTTGGTTCTGGGATCTCAGTGTGACTACTGAGTATATTCTCACCTCAACCCACCCCCAGCGCATACCATGCATTGTGTAGTAAAAAGAGTTTCGAATTTTCAGTGAGAAGCACCTGGGTTCAAATCCAGACTTTTATTAGCCCCTTCAACTACATTGTGGAGGATGCCCATTCTATTTTTTTAAAGAAGTTTATAAATACATTCCATACCATTAAACATTTTTTTTTTTATAAAAAGGCTGGCCACTACATGCCATTGGACAGATATTGCAAGTAAGTGATAAGCTGCACTTACTATGTGACTGTTTTGATACATTCGTTCAAAATCTGTTCCCTTGTCAAAAGTTTAATTGGAGTAAAAGTTGGCATCACAATACAGTGTTCTGCATTTGTGTGTGTGTGTGTGTGTGCACGCGCGCATGCACATGCACTCACTCATGCAGGTATTGGGGGGAGGGGGAAAGCCTCGAATCTGCAAGATATAACTTTATTTAACATTACCCTATATCTAAGCCATTTCTAGCTTGGAGAGATATCTAAACTGGCGTAGCATCCCCCACATTATCAGACATTGATTGCCCTATCACGGTTTCAGGTAGAATTTATAGGAATATTGAACAAGGAAAAGATTTAAAAATACAGCCAGAGTTAACAGACTTAAGCAACTAAGTCACTGTCCTCTTCCTCTTGGACCACTACTCTCATCTTGGAGTTTAAAAAAAAAGGGACCTCCTTCCTCCCACTGGTATCTTAATCCTTTCTCGATGAAGGAAATACTGTCTCGGGCCAATCGCTTCTAGTAGGTGGCAATGCAATTGAGGGACCAGACAGAAGTTACTCTACCATTCTATCGACCTTTAAAAAAATATTTAAAGTAAAAACAATTTTTAACACTCATTTTTTGAAATTTTGAGTTCTAAATTCTCTCTGTCCTCTCTCCCCTCATTAAGAAGGCAAGCAATTTGATGTAGGCTATAGTCTACCCACTTTTCTAAAGGAAAAAGTCTGGAAAGAGTTTTAGGCTAATTAGATGACATTGACCCTGTGAAATAAAATGCCCTGCCACTTTTCCAAAATGAAACTCCTTCCTGATCTGCAAGTGCAAATCATGGAAGGGAATCCCAGCTCTACTACTAAAGGCTACCTCAGTGGTACAGCTATGCATTGTTAGTCAACTTAACCTTCCCTCTCTTTGGAGCATAATGAAGGGTAGCTCAGAGGGTGATGTTCTCTTAAAAGAACACAGCTTTGCAGAAGGGAGCACCAAACAGGGACAGACGTGGTCTGACATGTTCCCCAGGCTTTAGCTCCTAGGACTGAAACATGAAATTATTATTGTATCAGGCTGAACCTTGTTAGGCTTTACGTCTGTCCTAAATGAGGGACTGTGAGATTAGACAATATGGCTCTTTTCTGTTTCTTACAAAAAATGAGTTACACTAGCCCAAGTTAAACAATGGACCCCAAATGGTTACATTATATAAGCTGGGAAGTTTTTAAATGTGAGAATGGACAGAATTTTTCTACTCATTGCAAGGAAATATTCATGAACCTGGAGAGAGCAGCTTTGCCATAGCTCCCCCAAAACCTTTCTCACGATGACCTAAAAAGGCCCCAACTGAATTCTGACATGAAATCCAAGAAAAAGTCATTTTTTTCAGCTCAGGGAGGTTTAGGAAAATAGATCTATGAACATTAGGGTTGGAGCTGGCCTGGAATACAGCATAGCAGAAACAGCACTAGGCTATAGCAACAACAGCAGGGAGCAGCCCAGAGCCCAAGGAAGGTAAAAAGACTGAATAATTAGGCAAAGATGCTGTGGGAACCCTGGATTAGGGAGCAGAATGGGTGCCATCTCACAGCTCTTTCTCATTACCTAGTTCTAGGTTGCAGTTCCAGAAGAGTGTGAGGGCAGTGAACAGAACTTCTCCCCAGATCACACCACATTAGAAACACTGAAAATTTACAGGCCCCCAATGATCTACCTTTCCAGACTTCATGCACATTACTCTTTCTCAAGAATTTTGTGTTTCAGTCAAACTATCCTTGGTATTCTCATGTGACAGTCTATCTCTTGTCTCCTACCCTGCCCAGGCTGTGCCTTGTTATTCCCAAGGCTTTTGGTTTCAGGGTCTGGGGGCTGTTTCCATCAGTGCCACTGGGAAGATTCAGGGCAAGGTAGTGGTTGTCCAACTTGCAGTGGTTGTCCAACTTGCCGAGAGCGCACTGGGAGCCATGTCCCTTTCCCCTGCCCTGCTGCTATAGCTTAGGCTGGCTATGCATAATTTGAGAGGTTTCTATGCATACATTAGTAGCAGTCACAGGGCTATTGTCACCATTACCTTTGTTACTCAGTTGTTTTCAGGCCAATTCTTTGTGACCCCATTTTGGGCTTCCTTAGCAGATACTAGGGCAGTTTGCCATTTCCTTCTCTAGCTCATTTTACACGAGAGAAAACTGAATCAAAGAGGTTTAAATGATCAGTTGCTCATGGTTAGGCCAAACTAATATAATAAAAATGACAATTTTACCTAAATTAATCTATCTATTCAGTGCCATACCAATTGAACTACCAAAAAATTATTTTACAGCGCTGGATAAAATAATAACAAAATTCATCT
>CM053622.1:237039779-237061990 GCA_028646595.1 Phalanger gymnotis
GCGGGGGAGGGAGGGAAGAAAATCTGGAACTCAAAATTATGTAGAATCGTGTGTTGCAAACTAAAAATTAAAAAAAAAAGGTTTAAGTGACTTGCCCAGGGTCACACAGCTAGTAAGTGTCTGAGGCAGGATTTGAACTCAGGAAGAAGACCTGACTCCAGGCCTGGCACTCTATCCACCAAGCCACCTAAAAGCCCCATTACAATTACCCACCTTTGGATTAACCTTTGGTTAATCTTTGGTTAACCTTTGGATGTATTCTCCACTGACAGTACTACTATTGTGAAAATACTACGATTAATTGGTCTGGCTAACAGTTATGGAGAGAATGGTTCTGGTCATATGCCACAACATCCATGACATCTCCTATGATCAGAATAGGGACTAGTCCTGTGATTTCAGTGACCAAGGGAACTTCAAACCAAGGAAAATCCATCAGTGCAGGTCAGAACCTTCTCTGCATCTTATAGTCATAGAGCTCTGAGAGATTAAGTGTCTTGCCCAGGGTTATAAAGTCAGTATGTCAGGGAAAAGCTCCAAAAATAATTTTTGCTCTAACAACTGACTGAATCAGAAACTTTTCTACTTTGTGCTGATAGGAGAAATTGTTAGAGAAAGAAAATTCTACACAATATATAGACAATCAAATAGGAAGTTTCCAAGAAAGAGAACTGAATTGCATCTGGAAAATTGGAGGAAGGGGGGAGAGTTTCAAGGATCCCAAGTCATTACCTGATATAAAAAATTATATTAACAATGCCTCTACTCCTCCGTAATGCTATAAAGTTATGAATTTTGAAATGCCATGATCACTGCAGAATCAGAATTCTAAATACTGTAAGGAATATTGACACACAATGGGCATCTACGGGCTACAGCATATTTCCATTGATGACCTATATTCAGGAAGTATCTTAAGGGATATCATCCAGGATATTTATGATCAGAAAAAGAAGCGAGCCAGCTGTGTAGCCAGAATGAGAGACAACAAATGGACAACCCAAGTACTGAACTTATACACATGAAATGGAAAAAGACCTAGAGCAGGGGATGGACCCAAGACAGATATTGGTGGGGAGGAGGGTTCATGAACTTCAATGGGGAAAAAATTACATCTTTATTTTCACTACCCTCTAACTGAAATTTAGCATTTCCTTCAATTATGAATGTTAAACATTATTCTGAGAAGGGGTCCCTAGGCAGAGGTATCCAGGACACACACACAAAATATAAAGATCTGTAGGATCTGTGGAAGAATACTCACAGAATCGCACAGGTTAAGAAGGCATGGATGGGTTGTGATTTGTATTTAAAAAGGAGATCATAGATCCATATAACTATTGAAGAATAAGTGTCGTCACAACGGACTATTTAATAGTCACTCTGATAGCATTATGTGATAAAATGATAACTAAAAAAGAATAAAGATCAGTATAGCAAGACCGTTTCCCAAATATTTCATTACATGGAAAATTATTTATATTATAGTAGCTAGGAGATGTAATCGATAGAACACTTGCACCTGGAGTCAGAAAGATCTGTGTTCAAATCTGGTCTCAGACATTTACTAGCTGTATGACCCTAGGCAGGTCTTTTCACCTCAGTTTGCTTATCTGTAAAATGGGAGAAATAATAGCACCTATTTCCCAGGGTCATTGGGAGGAGAAAATAAGATGTTTGAAGTATTTTATAAACCTTAAAGTATTATATAAATGCCAAATATTATAGCAATAATTATCAAATTGCCATCTTGACAGAAGATGCAAATTTGTACTTGAGACCAATTTAGAATCCAATTAACACTTGTCAGTCACTTGATCATGCAAACATGTCTTAAGCAGGTACTATGTGCCAGGAACTGTGCTAAGCCCTGGGGATGCAAAGATAGTCAAGAACATAAAAATAGTCCCTGCAATCAGGGAGCTCGCATATTAATGGGGGAGACAACATATAAATAATGTGCCCATAAGACACATACAGGAGGCTTGGAGGGTCAGGTTCGGTCGTATGGGAAAGGCCTCAAAAAGTATGTCGAGGTAGAGATGATAAAGAAGAACTTCCCAGGCATAGGAGACAGCCGGTGCAAAGACATGGAGATAGGAAATAGAGTTTTGGGGGTGAAGTATAGCAAAGAGGTTAGTATTTCTAGATTGTGGAGTGTGCAGAGAGAAGCCAATGGTAGGAAAGGTACAGGTTAAGAACCCAGAATGCCAACCAGAGGACAGTAGGGCTGATTCTGGAGGGACATGGAGGCAATGGAATTGATTGATCGGAATGGGGTGGGGTGGGGGGATGGATAGCCACAGACTTAAACTACCTTGGCATTTGTATGGATCATGGCCTGGAGTGAGGAGAACTTTGAGGCAGAGAGACCAATTAGAAGTGTGGTAGTCCAAGGGAAAGATGAGGATGGCTGTGTGAGTAGAGAAAAGGGGACATAAAAGAGAGATATTGTAAAGGTAGAAATGACAAAATTTAGCAATGACTTGGCTATGTGGAGGATTTGGGGCTGGGGAATGAAGGAGAAGAGTGAAGACTGTGATTCTAGGTGGTGGTACCATGACCATAATAAAACTGTGGGGAAAGACTAAGAACCACAAATTAAAAAAAAAAAAGCCTTTAAAATATAATTGAGAAAACTCTCTAATTTGGCTAGAAAGCTCAATTTTCATTTTTCATATGAAAACCTTTAATGCATTTCTCTAAACAGATGGAAAGGGACAAAGTAGAAAGAGTACTTTGAGCTGGAGTCAATAGGGCCTGTTTCTTACTCTATGTGTAAACTTGGAAAAGCGGCCTCACCTCACTGGGCCTCAGCTTTCTCAACTGCAAGAGGGCCTTTGACCAGGAACATCCACTTCAAGTCAGGAGGGAGCTTGGTAGAAATCGAATCCAGCATCCTCAGTTCACTCCTTTCATTGCACCATTGTCTCAGACCACCTCTGGGGTCTCATCTAAATCTAGGAGATAAGGACCTTCTTCTAAGAGCCTGCTCCTTTACAAATTCCAACCAACATCACTGGATGAAAGTTCAACCAGGCCACTCTTTTGTATCCTAATAATCACAAAAAAGTTAATATCTACTATGCCTGTTTCATAACTGAAAACTGACTCTTCCCATATTTCAGCAAACTACTTCAAAACTGTATACACATACACGTGTACATATATGTGTGTGTAAATGTGTGCATAGATCAATAGATTTTATATATATATTACACACATATAAACCATTTGATTCGCATATATGTATATATATATACACAAACATGTATATGCATAGAAAAGAGAAGAGAACAACAGGGGGAGCAAGGTGGGGAGATGAAGAAAGGGGGAGAGAGAAAGGGAGAAAGAGGGAGAGAACAAGCGAGACAGAGCAAGCGACAGCGAGCGAGAGAGAGAGAGAGAGAGAGCGCACACTAGACCCACAGTGAGTTAGACCTGCTTAGAGGAGACAGGATTTTAGCTGAGACGTGAAGCCAGGAGATAGAGATGAGGAAGGAGAGCATTCCAGGTGTGATGGACAGCCAAAGAAAATGCTCCAAGGAGATGGATTATCTTGTTTGAGGAAGAGCTAGAAGGACAGCGTCACTGCATCAAAGAGTACTACTAGGTAGGTGGGGAGTGAGTGTAAGAAGATTCAAAAGGAAAGGTGAAGGGTAGGAGGTTAGTTTAAGGCTTTAAACACAAGAGGATTTTATATTTTTTAATTATATTAGAATAAAACTGTTGGTTACAAGACAGAATCAAAGGATTTGCTAATTAGACTATGCTCTAGTGAACATTTAACTTTCTAATACTAAAGTGTTATATACTGAAGTTTTCTTTATGAAAATTACTATTTATTATATGCATGTAAGTGGTTAATTGTGAAATTTATTTCATTACATATTGAGTAAGGAGTATAGGAACTGAAAGACTAAGAACCCTGACCTATATAATGAATGAAATCTATAGCACCCCTTCGTCCCCCAGTGGCACAATCACCATTGAAATCATTAGTATTTCTTAAACAACTATAATATGTACAAGGAACTGGGGATATCAATACAATGTTGATTTGGCCCAGAGAGTGTTTCCTTTCCCTAGAGGCAGAGTATCTCTCTTTCACAGACACGTTTTTGTAAGGTGATCACAGTATCATAGAACTATAGCTTGAACTAGCCCTCAAAGACCCCTAGTCCGACCCTTTCATTTTACCAACAGGAAACTGAAATCTAGGTAGCTTGTGAGGAGGAGGTAATATTTGGGCTTTGACTCTGAAGCTAGGGCTCTTTCTACTATGTTGCATCGCTTATGGAAACTTTATTTTTACATTGTCATTTCCTTACAATCTCTCCTCTACAATCCGACAACAGAACATAATGAAAGTTAAATGAATGAAACAATGAAGGTAATAAAGCCTACACATTCATCACTTTTGACATTGTGTGCCTTAATCCACATCTATTCTTGTTGGCAACTTTCTTGGTCATTAACTCTAAACCATTTACAATCTTTTGTTAATGACTTAATATGTGTATTACACCTCAAAGTGACCTCCACCCTAAGGCCTTGCTGCCTGGTTGTTAGCACCCTCCTTGGAACAACCACCTTAGGAAGGACTCCAGGTCGGCTTCACTTAACTCAAGCCTCAACTTCATCTTCTCCCATAATAATAATGATGATGATAGTGGTAACATTCATATGTAATGCTTCAAAGGTTTGCCAAGTGCTTTACAAATATTATCCTATTTTGTCTTAACAACAACACTGGGAGACAGGCGCTATCACTATCCGCATTTTAAAGAAGAAACTAGACCAAAGGTGGGGAAGCTGTGGCCTCAAGGCCACATATGGCCTTCTAGGTCCTTAGGTGTGGCATTTTGACTGAGTCCAAGTTTTACAGAACAAATCCTTTTAAGGGGATTTGTTCAATGAAGTTGGAATTAAGGAGTCATACTTGAGGACCTAGAGGGCCATATGTGGCCTTGAGGCCGCAGCTTCCCCATCCCTGAACTAGACAGAGGCCAAGTTAGTTGCCCAGGATCACACAGCTAGTAAATGTCTCAAGGCTGGACTGAATTTGATTACAGGTGCAGTGTTCTATTCACTGAGCCACCTATCTTTCTAGCTCCCCTCTAGGTTATCTTATAATATTTGAGGGGAGGCATGGTCACGTCTATTTGTATTTGTATTTTTAACCCCCAGTACACCCCTAGCGCCCCCAGGGCACATTAAAACTAGGAAGATGTTGTATGTTTTCTATCTAGCTATCAAAAGCCCAGAACGAAAACAAAAAGAATTAGAGAAACTATATTTTAGCTATTTAAGTAATATTTCAATCACTGCATAACCATACAACAGCAATTTAATAACATTTATTGAGTGCCCACATGATAAGAACCATCCTAAGTGCTGGCGACACAAGGCCAAGAAGAAAAGCTCCTGTTCTCAAGAATATACGTGGTATTAGAGAGACAAAGGAACACAAGTCAATTTTACGAGTAAATGTGAAATACACACAAAGGAATTATGACCTAAATTTAGGTGGGTGGGGGAATCCAATAGCAGTTAGAAGTAACAGAAAAGACCTCACACATGTGGACACTTGAAATTATATTTGAAAGAAACTAGAAATTAATTCCAAGAGACAAAGGTGAGGAAAGAAAACATTCCAAACATAAGGGACAGTCTGGGTAGAGGCTAGTTGGAATATTTTGTATAAAGAACAGCAAGTAGGTGTGCATTAAATTGAGATTGATTTGAATGTAGAGTATGTGAAGAATAATGTAAGATAAATTTGGAAAAGGAGATGGGAGCCACATTGAGAAGAGTTTCAAACATCAAAGGAATATGTATTTTGTTTTAGAGACGAGAGGGATCCACTGAAACTTGAATAAGAGAAAAACCTGATCAGATCCATGCTTAGGAAGACTATTTTGACAGTCGTAGGAATGGAGAATTACAGAGGGCAAAGTTTGTTAACACAGGGACCAATGAACTGCGATAATCTAAGTTACTGGAGGTTATTTACACAGCATTTCGAGGTTGACAAACTGCTGTGTGTATGCGTGTGTAAAGTTCATATGATCTTCACAACAACTTTATGATGTAGGCATTATCATTCCCATTTTATAGATGAAGAAACTGAGGATGAGAGGATGAGAGGCTAAGTGCCTTGCCCAGGGTCACAGAGTTACGATGTGTCTGTCTATGGAGTGATTCAAATCCACCTCTTCTTCAAAGTAATGTTGCCTCTAGTTGTATACAACTTCATGTGTATGTGTATGCAAGCATGTATGTATGTATGTATGTGTGTGTGTATATGTAAAAGGAAAAAGAATGCAAACATCTAGGATCAGAGTGTGAAAAGATAGGATTTTATTCATCAAAAGTTAACAGCAACAGGCACATATTAAAATGAGTATGGCAAAGCCTTTACAAATGGCTTTACACTGAAGCTTTCTCCTCCAAAATGGCTGTTGCAACAAACTGTAAACATAATTAATAAACAGTCTTTTACAGTAACAAGGGAAATACAAATGAACTAAAAGAAAGCACCAGTTTTTCTTAAAACTAGGTTACAGTTGTGCTTACTGTACTTAAAACAATTTAAAACAAACTACAAAATGGAATGTTTTAAGTTTAAAATTAGTTCTTAAATTTTGTCCTAGAAAACATCTCCTTTTCACATCAAAAGGCCCACTGAAGGGTAACATTTCACCAAAGGGAGGGACAAGAAAACAATGCACTTTTTTTTTTCAAATCAAAACAAGAAGTTTGGTCACTTAGCTGTGTGCATAGTTTAAGGCATCTGTAGCAATTTGTTACAGCTTCCGAAAAACTCCCTCCCCCAAGTGTGGTTGCTCATTAAGTCATCACATTCTAAAAGAATAAATTAAAAGTTTGCAATTTAAATCCTTTCCCACAAGGATAAACACATGTACACACATTCAAACACAAACACTCTCTCTCTCTCTCTCACACACATACACACACGCACATACACACAGACACACACTTTCTCTCTCTTACCCCTACACTCATGCAAAAGTTTAAAATTCCTTTTTCACACTCACTGCAGCGAAAGGGACATTTGTACCCTTGGCTCTGAAGGACACATTTCCCCATCCCACTATATTTCAGATTGGCAAATACCCTGAGCTGATTATGGTGTTTTTGAACATTCCAGCTTTTCTTGCACGTGCAGGTTGAGTGTACAGTAGTGAAAACCACACGCAGCGGGTTCCCTGCAGAACAGCGAGACAGCTCGGACATTGTTCATCTTCCCACCCCCCCAACCCACCCATCCCACCTCTCAATTCGAAACTGGTATTTCTACTTTAAAAACAAAATTACATTCCCACGCAGCACTGGAGTGAAAGTTGGGTTGTATTCTCTGATAAAAGCTCAGTTCCCAGTGCATAAAGTAAAAAACCATAGCAAATGGGAGACTTGTGTGGCATCCAAATGAGAGGAGAAAGTCAAACAAAAAAGGGGATGTTTGGGTAAAGAGCTGCAGTCTCAGATTTGATCTTAAAAAATTGAGTGGTTCTTTCACAATCATGCTCCAAGGCAAATTTAGAACCCACATTTTTAGAGTCAATTTGTAAACATCAAGTCTTGTCAGAGGCAGCAGAGGCTGGGCACTTCACATTTCCATAGTTTCCATAGTGAGAACTTAGTGGCGGCAGGCATTCTTTAAATCTTGTCCCATAAGCCTGGTTAAGTTCCAAGAGACCTCTGCTGAAGGAGCCATTTTGAGGCTCACAGTTTTGCTTTGAAAAATACACACATGTGGCAAACCATGAAATGTCCTCTGTTACTCTTGGAGGATCCTGTCCCTGCTGTGTTGTGCATATTAAAGGGTTCACGCGAAAGTCAACTGAGGCATATGCATATTGCTATATGTTCAGGTTTCGTAATAGAAAGTGGGTTTAAAAGATCCATCAAAGGAAATCTTAGAAATAAATAATGCTGGCATCATTCATTCAGAAACCTCAGCAGGCAGGAGCTAAGTTCTCTCATCTCAAGACCCCATTTCACAGTTTTTAAAAAATCCTCAAAGAGTCTGTTTTGTGCCACTGATTCTGGACAGGCCAGGTGGAGGTGGGGTCATAACAATCGATTTTCCTGAGGTAATAATTCAGAGTCTACTTCTTCAAAGGCAGTGTCAGTATCATCACCACTGCTGCATCGTTCTCTCTGCATTCCTTTCCAACTGGCTTTATTGAGTCCCACATGACCAAGCATGGTCTGTGATAGTCTGGTATTTGAAAATCTGGCCCACTCTGCAAATAATGGCTCCACTAGATACGTCATAAAGCCTTGAAGGGGAGAAAGCAAAAACAAAAACATCAAATATTTATATATTTTTACATATTATCTTTTTAAAAATCTGTTAGCAACTTTAAAAGCCTGACTCAATATTGCCAGAGTCTGTAATTCTCCATATGAGACTAGTAAGTAAAATTTAAATATCTTTTTAGTGGACTCTATTTCTTGAAATTCAATGCGCTAGAATACATGAAAATCTTCAAAACAGTTAAGAAATAAACATGATTACACCATTCTCACACAGAGAACCCATAACTCAGTTGCCACTACTGGTAGTAATGGTCAAAATGTATTTGACCTCTTTCAGGACACCTGAGTGTGATTTGGGATGGATGGTGGGTTGGACAAAAGACTAAAAGTGGAGAACCCAACAAAGCTATGACAGGGACTTAGAGAGATTCTACAGAAAGAGGTCATAACAGTATGGTGACAGGGTTGTATAAACAGTGGGGATGGGAGGGCCTACTGAAAATTCTGTTGTGAAGTCTATCTTTTCTTTAGCTTAAGACCCTAGGTTGATTATAAATGTTATTCTACTAAAATGGCATTAAAGCATAAGTCCTGATTTTAAAATGCCAAAATGGATGCATTTTGTAAAATCCAAACACCATACTGACAGAAACTAATGTGTATACTAAAGCCAACAGAATACTTTTAAATAAAAAGCTCAAATTTAAAAAAAATAAGTGTAACTAGTAACATAATTAATAGCTCTAATTAATTTTCCCTGAAAAGGTTAATGTATAAGCATAAAACTTCAAATTAGACCCAAGCAGTCAGTAAGGGGTAATGGGTCTAAGTACCAGATTTGAAAACAGCAATTTATATAGAGAAACTTCTGAATAAGACTCAGCAGCAATAAAATTTCATGAAAAATAAGATCCTTCATGGGAAAGGCTTTAAACCCTCAAGCACTGTGTAAATGTCAATTATTATTATGCAATAATAGCATTCAATTAGAAAAAGAAATAGCTACTCTGAGCCAGTTAATGTACTAGACAAAGACACTGTTTTTAGACAAATACAAAAATAAAACACTTATATGTCCTCTAGAAGTCTAATCTAAGGGAGAGAAATGAGATAAAAGTACATACAAAGCACAAAGTAAATAAAAAGGTAATTTTTGAACACTAGATAAATTAAATTCCTAGAAGAGTCAAAATTTAATAGAATGAAGACAACGATTATCCTGATAATTAGTTATCCATGAGGGAGAAAAATGTTACACCTTCATATTCTCATATCACTAGTAATTTTCTACTACTACTACTACTACTACTACTACTACTACTACTACTACTACTACTACTACTACTACTACTACGTTGCTTACATAGCCCTTTAAGATTTGCAAAGTGTTTTGCATAAACTGTTGCATTTGATTCTCAACAAAAATCTTATGAGGCTGGTTTTATTATTCCCATTTTATAGAGGAGGAAAGTGAAGCTGAAAGAAGCCAAGGAATGTGCATCATGGTCAGATGTGGGATCTGCCTGACTCCAAGTCTGACCTCTTCAGTGAAGGCCTTCATCGCCTCATGTCTGAATCACTACAGCAGTGGCTGGCTGGTCTCTGCCTCTTTCCTCCACTGAGTGTCAAGCTGATCTTCCTTAAGTCTAGTTTAACCAAGGGGCTCCCCATCACCTCAAGGTTCAGATATAAAATCCTACATGATGTTCAAAGCCCTTCATAACTTGCCATCCTCTTCTTCCAGTCTTCTCATACCTCACTCCTCTTCACCTCCAACTCTACAATCCGGTGACATTGGCTTCTTTTCTGTTCCTCAGACAAGACACTCCCTCTGTTCACTCTGGGACTTTTCACCAGCGGCTTCCCACGTCTGGAGTCCTTTCCCTCCTTGTCTCTGCTTCATAGCTTCTTTCGAGTACTAGCTAACTATCTTCTTTAAGAAGCCTTTCCTGATCCCCACTGATGCTAGTGCCTTCTCTCTATTAATTCTAATTTATCCTGTATCTAAGCCTGTTTGTGTTGTTTGCACGTTGTCTCTCCCTTTAGATCATAAGCTCCTTGAGTACAAGGATTGGCTTTTGTCTTTCTTTGTATCCCTAGCACTTATATGCTTAATAATTATACCAAGCTATAGATCATAGGTGTGACACAATAATACAATTTAAATGAATGAAATCTCTTTTGATGTGATTTAAGTCATATAAAGTCTGACTACAAAATATTATTATCAGAGACTATGTCGATGAGACTATAGTTATGGTATCTGAAAGACTGGGTTAACTATTTCCCATGAGTGTCTGGAGAGGTTACCAATCTAATGAGAAGGATATCTGGAGTACCCTTAACCACACTGAAAATCAGGCCACTTGAGATTCAAGTCATATAAAGTCTGACTACAAAATATTATTATCAGAGACTATGTCGATAAGACTATAGTTATGGTATCTGAAAGATTGGGTTAACTATTCCCCATGGGTGTCTGGAGAGGTTACCAATCTAATGGGAAGGATATCTGGAGTACCCTTAACCACACTGAAAATCAGGCCACTTGAGCTAATTCTCCTCATAAGTCAGGATGATGAATTATTTCAACTGCAAACTGACGTCAAAATCATGGAGTATATATAGGAAAGTCTAAAATAGTAACCTGAAACACACATGCATGTGAAAACATACCATAAATGAATTACTATTTGGAAATTTTAAAAGGAGATATGAATAATACATTGAATAAAATTTTATTCAGAGAATAATTAAAGGTGAGGGTCTCAAATTAGTACTTGACCTCTAATCAGGAAAGACTTCTTCGATGAAATGAGTCTGAACTGGGATCACAGAGTCATTCAATTATCCCATTGGGTGAAACTAAGTAGAAGGGTGAAGAAGGTCAGAAGTATTTTAAGAGTCCAAACTTCATATTAATTTTGGAATTAAAATGAATTACAAGAAGTAAAAAGGTCTCTTTCTGCCTGGACACCAATGAATTCATACATTTCATCTCTAATTGTGAAAAAAAATATCACAGAGCACTGGGCAATACTGTGATTTAGATTTAAGAGTTACTTTAGGATATGCAATGAGGAAGGAATGAATGAGGAATCCACTGGTTGATCAGCGATATTCTTCATTCAGGAACAATAATTAATGAAACTGTGGATTACAGATACCATTAGAATAAAACAATTATTACATTTCTAACTGCCAACTAAAACCAAGGTCACAGTGACAAATGGCTTACCCTCTGAAATCTAGTTAGTAGCTTATATGAAATTTGGTGATCTAAGTCTAGTTGTCGAATTCACATTAGATATCAGAGGATAGAACAGAGAGTAGATTTACCATTTGTCTAAGGAAATAACGAGGTAGAAATCAAATGGAAAACTTTGTCTACTAAATAAATATCTCTCTTTGCTTTAATTTGGTAGTCAAAAATGAGAGGATAATGGCCAAATAAAGCATTTTTTTTTGTGGATAAAGAAAGTGGTGATCATCAGAAAAGGCAGCAAGTAGCAGAGGAAAGAAGTGGGCAGGAAGGAGCAAGCAACTTAATCCTACTGAAATCACAGGCAATGAGGAAATGGATAGAAGATAGTAACGGAGAACAAAAAAGGTAACAGAAATGGTCAAAAAAGCAGGGAATTGGGCATAAAGGTACTAGGACAACATTCTTCTCATACAATATGAACACTTCTGGAATCATTTTTGTTTTTCTTTTAAAAAATATTTACTTTATTGGGTTTTTTTTTTTGTTACATTTGTGTTCCAAGTTACTTCCATACTTCTCTCCCAACAACACACTAGAGAAGGCCAATGTTTCTCTCTCTCTGTCTCTCTCTCTCACACACACACACATGGACACACGAAACTAAACATTACATAATTCCTTATGTTCTTCCTCTGGAGATGGACAGCATCTTCCTTCATGGGTCCTTTGTAGCTGATCTGAATATTCATATAACTCAGAATAGCTTCTCATTCACATTAATTCTTCAAACAACATTGCTGTTACTGTATACAGTGTTTTCTTAATTCTGCTTGTTTCACTCTTCATTATTTCACAAAAATCTTTCCATGTTTTCCTGTGATGACTAACCTTGATAGACTTGGCTCTGCTCAGCAATACAAGGTTCAAAGACAACTCCAAAGGACTCATGAGCGAGAGAGCTATCTACATCCAGAGAAAGAACTATGGAATCTGAATGCAGATTGAGGCAAACTGTTTGCTCTCTCTCTCTCTTTTTATTTTGGTTTTGTTTCTTCTTTCTCATGATTCATTCCATTGGTCATAATTCTTCTTTACAACTTGACTATTGCATAAATAAGTTCATGCAAAGTTATGTCTAGAAGATATATTGGATTCCATGCTGTCTTGGGGGGGCGGCAGGGAAGAAAATCTGTGGAACTGAGTGATGTAAACTAAAAATAAAAAATCTTAATTAAAAAAAATCAACCTGCTCATCACTTTTTACAGAACAGCAGTACTCCATCACAAACACATAGCACAAGGTATTCAGCAATTTCCCTAACTGATGGGCATCCCCACAATTTCTAGCTCTTTACCACCACAAAGAGAGCTGCTATAAATATTTTAGAATACATAGATTTCTTTTTTTCCTGATCATCCTGGGAAACAGACCTAATATTGCTGGGTCAAAGGGTATACACAATTTTTTAACTCTTTGGGCATAATTCCAGATTGCTCTGTAAAACAACTGGATCACTTTACAGCTGCACCAACAGTGTATTAATGTCCCAGTTTTTCCATATCCCAGCCAACATTTGTCATTTCCCCCTTCTATCATTTTAGCCGATCTGATAAGTGTGAGATGGTATCTCAAAGGTGTTTCAATTTGAATTTCTCTAATTAATAATGATTTAAAACATTTTTCATATAACTATATATAGCTTTGATTTCTTTCTCCAAAAACTGCCTGTTCATATCTTTGATCATTTATCAATCGAGAATGACTCATATTCTTATAAACTTGACAAAGTTTTCTAGATATTTGAAATATGAGATCTTTAACTGATAAACTGTGTATAATACCCAATTCTCCCCAACCCCCAATTTTCTGCTTTCCTTCTAATCTTGGCTATATTAATTTTATCTGTATATGACTTTTTAAATTTAATGCAATCAAAATTATACAATGTACATCTCACAATGCTCTCTATCTCGTTTATTCATAAAATCCTCTCCTATCAATAAATTTGATAGGCAATATGTTTCATGTTTCCCTGATTTAGTTATATCTCCTTTTATTCCTGGGTCCCAATTTTGACCTTATCTTGGTAAATGGTTTAAGATATTGGTCTATACCTAGTTTTTGCCAGCCAGACTGCTTTCCAGGTTTCCCAACAATTTTAACAGTGAATTCTCAGCCTGAAAGTTTAAATCTTTACATTTATAAACCACAAGGTTACTATAGTAATTTATAATTGTGTATTATATACCTACTCTATTCCACTGATTCATCATTCTATTTCTTAGCCAGTACAGATAGTTTTGATAATAACCACCTTATAATACAGTTTAAGATATGGTACTGCTGGACCTCCTTCCTTGACATTTTTTTTCATTAACTCTTTTGACATTCTTGACCTTTTGTTTTTTTCCAAATGAATTATACTATTTTTTTTTAGCTCAAGAAAACAATTTTCAGTAATTTACTTAGGATAGCACTGAATAAGAAGATTAAATTAGGAGGAATTGTCAATTTTATTATATTGGCTCAGCCCACCTACAAACAATACTTCTGCAATTATTTAAATCTAACTTTATTTATACAAAAGTGTTTTATAATTATGTTCACATAGTTTCAGGGTTTGTCTTGGCAGGTATACTCTCAGGCATTTTATACTGTCTACTTATTTTAAATGAACTATCTCTTCTGGAACGGACTTGTTGGTGATATATAGAATTGCTAATGATTTATATGGGTTTATTTTATATCCTGCTACTTTGCTAAGATTATTGTTTCAACTTCACTTTTTAGATGAATCTTTAGGATTTTCCAAGTATATCATCATATTGTCAGCAGAGAGCCAGTTTTATTATCTCACAGCCCATTCTGATTCATTTAATTTCCTTTTCTTCTCTTATGGCTATTGCTGGCATTTCTGGTTTGTTGATCGTTGTCCTTCATTCTTGAAAAGGACCAAAATGACTTCACTATGTTGGAATCAAGATACAGTGTGTCTGACACTAGGTGATCAGACCAACATGAGCTTGGGATGCTCTACCACAGGCCGGGCAGAAACAGTTCATATGAATATTTTGGAGTGGCAATGTCTATACATTTATGCACCTCATGTTTCTTTTGAGCTATTCCAATTCTTTTTCACTCATTGAGCCCAGCACCTTCTTTGAATGTGGGCACTCCATGCTGGGCAGTCCTTTGCCAATGTCTCCCATGTCACATAATTGGTTCCAAAGTTCTTTAGACCACTAGTGAGCATTTCTGACCTCCATGTGAGTGCCTTCCTTGCATGAATTCTCTGTAAAAAAAAGTCTTTTAGGCAAATGTATGTTTGGCATTTGAACAACATGACCAACTTATCAGAGTTGCACTCTCTGCAGAAGAGTTTGAATGCTTGGCAGTTTAGCTTGAGAAAGTACCTCAGTGTCTGGTACCTTACTTTGCCAAGTGATGTTCAGAATGTTCTTAAGATAATTCACATGGAAGCAATTCATTTTCCTGCCATGATGCTGGCAGATTGTCCACGTTTTACAGGCATATAACAATGAGGTCGGCATAACAGTTCCATAGACTTTCAGTTTGGTAGGCAGTCTAAAACCTTTTCTTTCCCATTATTTTCCTTCAGAACCTCCCAAACCCTGAGCTCGCTCTGGCAATGCATTAACCTCATCATCTATGTGTACATCCCTGGAAAGGATACTGCTAAGGTAAGTGAGGTTATCCAAAAATTCAAAATTTCTCCATTTATTGTGACTGATGATTCCATGTATGGATGGTATGACTGGTGAAGAACCTGTATTTTCTTAGCGTTAATTGTTAGGTCAAAATCAGCACAAGCAGCAGAGAATCTATTCATACTTTGTTGCATCTCAGCTTCAGAGGTTGCACTGAGTTCACAAGCATCTGAGAACAAAAAAGTCATGCACCAACTCTCCCTCTACTTTAGTCTTGGCTTGTCATCTTTTCAAGTTAAATAATTTACCATGCATACAGCAGCTAACCTGGATGCTGTGCTCATTTTCATTACAGGTGTCTGACAACATTGCTGAAAACATCATGCTAAAAAAAAGCACAAGAGCAAACACACAACCTTGCTTCACTCCACTGGTGACTGGGAAATCATGCCATCATGAAACTGATGTACAATACTGACGGACTTCTCTAGACAACCATATTTTGATATAATTTTCCAGAAGCCCGCATGACTGATAGTATCAAAGGCCTTAGCTCAATAAACATTGTGTACAGACCTCTGCTCTGCTCCCAACATTTCTCCTGAAGTTGTCAGGTGGCAAATACTGTATCAACCATTCCTCACCCCTTTCCACAGCCACACTGGCTCTCAGGTAGATGACTATCTTCTAGGTGAAGGATCAGCCTATTAAGGAGCACTCTGACCAGAACCTTGCCAGCAATGACTAAGAAAGCAATACCCCCATGATTGTCATAGAACAATCTATTTCCTTTAACTTTATAGAGCTGGATAATGGAGGCATCCTTGAATTCTGGGGGGAATAACCTCATTTTGCCATATAACCCAGAAAATTTCGGTCAGCTTTTGTATGAACAGTGGACCCCCTACCTTGTAAATCTCAGCTGGAATAGAATCAGTACCAGGCACTTTGCCACATGAGATGCACCTAACAGCATTCAAAAACCTCTTCTTTAGTTGGAAATTGAGCTAGAGAGGGACTGACTTCCACCCTGAGGTATACAGTCACTGGCTTCAGCACTGACTGATGATCGTCTACTGAGAACGCCATGGAAGTGTTCTGCCCATATCTCCAGGATCATGTCCTTACCACTAATCAATGTGGCTCTATCAGCACTGCATAGTTCAGATGCACCATACATTTTTGGCCCACAAATAGCCTTTAGGGCATCATAAAACTGCTTTGGATTGTTACTATCAGCATAAAACTCAATTTCATCTGCCTTCTTACTGAGGCAAGAATCCTGCAAATCTCTAAACTTTACTTGCACTTTATTTTTAATGGAGTTAAATGCTACCTTCTTAGAGACCCTGTGGAGTTCTTGTTTTTAATTTAGCAGCTCCTGAATTTCCTCATCATTTTCATCAAACCAATCTTAATGCTTGTGAGGGTTCTGACCCAGATGAGTTAATGCAGTGCTGCGTACCAATCTCTAAAAGCTCCCTTCTAATACAATATTGAATAATATTGGTGATAATGGTCATCCTTGTTTTACCCTTGAACTTACAGGGAAGGCTTCTAGCTTATCTCCATTACACATAATGCTTGCTGATGGTTTTAGGTAGACACTTCTTATCATTTTAAGGAAAAAAAATCCACTTACACCTCGGCTTTCAAGTGTTTTTAAGAGGAATAGTGCTGTGTTTTGTCAAAAGCCTTTTCTGAATCTATTGATATAATTACATGATTTTTGTTGTTTTTTTTGTTATTGATTTAATGAATTATGTTAATAGTTTTCCTTATACTAAACCCGCCCTACATTCACTATATAAATCCCACTTGGTCATAATGCATAATCTTTTGATATACTGTTGTATTTTCCCAGCTAGTATTTTATTTAGGATTTTTGCATCAGCATTGAAATGATTATTTCTCCCTCACATTAATAATCTAGTATTGAATTAGGACCAGGATTTTTTTCAGAAGCCTGCACATTGCTTAATCTCTGAAGGACATTGCTAAAAATGAGACTGAATTTTCTCCTTAATCTTGTTCAAACCCCACCCAACCATACAAGGCGTGGATGCTCAGTGTGCTCTACTCAGGTATGGGTGGGGATATATTCTTTGATTAGATTGCCCAAGGTTGGGAAATTTAGAAGTAAATGACATTGTTTTTTAACCCACTCCTTCTTTAAGATTAAATTATTTACTCTCCAGTTAATTTTTAATGTATTTCCACAGTCCTTTATTGAAGATAATTTTTATTGCAGTATGATCTGAAATGAATGCACTTAATATTTCTGCTTTTCTGCATTTAACTATAAAGATTTTATAGCCTATATGCATGGTCAATTTTTGTAAAGGTGTCACATATCTCTGAGAAAAAGGTATATTACTTTCTACTCCCTTTCAATTCTCTCCAGATGTCTTTCATACATAGCTTATGTAAGATTTTATTAATCTCTTAATTAAAAATAAGAACTTGCTTCTTATTTACTTTTTGATTAATCTAGTTCTAAGAGGGGAAGGTTGAAATCTCCCACTAGAATGCTATCTATTTCCACCTGTAATTCATTTACCTTTTATAAATTTGAATGCTACAGTATATTTGTATATATACATATGTTTAGTACTGATATTACTTCATTATCTATAGAAACTGTTATAATAATGTAATTTCCTTGTTTATCTCTTTTAAATGAACTCTATTTTAGCTTTAACTTTGTCTGAGATTATGATTGCTTACCTTTTTTTTTTTGCATCAGCTAAAGCATAATAGATTCTACTCTAGCTCTCATTTTGAAATGTTTCTCATAAACAAAGTATTGTCAGGTTCTAGTTTTTGATCCATTCTGCTATCCATTTCCATTTTACAGGTGATTTCATCCTACTCACTTTCAAAGTTATAACTATTTGTATTTTTTGTATTTCCTCCCCATTCTATTTTTCCTGTTTCTTCTTCCTCCTTCTCCTCTTCTTCACTTTTTACTCTATCCCTCCCCAGACATCTAATTTACTTCTAACCACTGCCTCCCTAATCTGCATACCTTTCTAAGTTTCTCTCTTATCCTATCCCTGTGCCCTGTTTTTTAATCTGCACTCCCTTCAACAATTCCCCCAACTAGCCTCTTGCCCACCCTATTTCCCTCTAAGAAGATTTTTCTACCCTACTAAATATATATGATTGCTCCCTCTTTACCCTGTTCAAATCAGAATAAGGTTCCCACACCACCCACCCTCCACCTTATCTCCGCTGTAACAGTTCTTCCATTCATGCTTCTTTTGTATGAGATAGTTTGCTCCATTTTGCCTCTCCCTATCCAATTTTATTTTTTAGAGTTATTCCTTCATCAATTCAACCCCAAAACTTGTATCTATACGTACTCTTTTAAACTACCCTAGCAATGATGACACTCTTAAGTCCCATATAAGAAATAATCAGGGGACAATCAGAATATATGCCATCTTGGAGTGGGGAGGAGGGTAGAAATGGGGAAAAAATTTGTAACTCAAAATCTTGTGGAAATCAATGTTGAAAACTAAAAATATTAAATAATAAAAGAAAACATGCAAGGGAAAAAAAGATCATAAAAAATAATCAGATTAACCTTATTAAATACCTTATAATTTAGTCTTCTTGTCTATTTTATGTTTCTCTTGATTCTTGTATGTCAAATTTGCTGTTCAGTTCTGGTCTTTTCCTCAAGACTACCTGGAAGTCCTTTTGTTCATTAAATATCAATTTTTTTCTCTTGCAGGATTACACTCAGCTTCACTGTGTAGGTTCTTCTTGGTTGTAAACTCATCTCCTTTGCTCTTCAGAATATTATATTCCACACCCTTCAGTCTTTTAATATAGAAAGTGCTAAATACTGTGGCTCCACAGTATTTAAATTGTTTCTTGTTGCTTATGACATTTCTTCTTGGCCTGGGAGTTTTGAAACTTAGCTATATGTGAATTTTCATTATGGAATCTTTTCAGGCAATAATCAGTGGATTTTTTCAATTTCTATTTTACCCTCTAGTTCTACAACATCAGGGCAATTTTCCTTAATAGTTTCATCAAGTATACTGTCTAGAGTCTTTTTTTTAATCCTAACTTTCAAGTAGTTTGACAATTCTTATATTATCTCTCCTTGAACTGTTTTCCAAGTTAGTTGCTTTTCAAATGAGATGTTTTACATCCTCTTCCATTTTTTTCATTATTTTCTTTTTATTATTCCTTGGTGTCTTCTGAAATCAATAGCTTCCCTCTGCCCAATTCTAATTTTTAAGCAGTTTTTCCCCCAAGTAAGGTTTTGGATCTCTTTTTCCAATTTTTTTCATAATTTTCTTGCATTATTTTTATTTCTTTTCTCAATTTTTCCTCAACTTCTCATTTGATTTTTAAAGTCCTTTTTAAGCTCTTCCAAAAACTCTCTGGGCTTGTGACCATTTTACATTTTTCTTTGAAGCTTTATAAGAAGCTGTTTCGTCTTCTTTCAAGTTTGAACTCTGATATTCTCTATCACCATAGTAGCTATCTATAGTCAAATTCTTTCTCTATTATTCACTCCATTTCTTAAACGCCTTATTTCTTAGCTGTTAACTTTATGTTAGAGCTGGGCTCTGCTTCCAGGGTGTGGGCGTAATATCTCAGGCTTCAGGTTTTTGATGTTCTTGTTTACTGAGCTTGATCTGGGGGCCTCTAACCTCTTGGTTCTTTCAGTGTTCTATAATTAAAAACCAGATGTAGTCACTGCTCCTCCAGCTCACATCTTGATCTATGAGTGATCTCAGGTACTCCACTCCATCCCTGAGTATCCCACAGCATAGTTGCCACCACAAAGGCTTTTGTTCCCTGCAGTCACTCAGGCAGCTGCAAGTGTTAGCTTGCTCTGCTGCCCTGGAACTGAAAAATGAAATCAGGGACTCTGCTCTCCTGAGAGTCACAACTAGCAGGGTCCCTGAACCTCTGTGACCACATTCATCAGTGTTTGCTTGCTCCTCCTTGCCCACACCCACAGGCTGAAATCCCATCTTTTGTCTGTTCACTTAGACCCCCAATCCAGCAACAGCAGAGGGTGCTGCAATCTTTTCTTGACACTGTCTGTGCGGTAAAGCTCCCAAAGGTAAGGCTGCAGCTGACAGAGCTGCACCTAGGGCTTCCTATTTGTTGACTCAGCAGTATTTGCCTGGAGTTATCTGTACTCCCTCCAGCCACACCCTAAGAGGTCAGATCTTTCCTAATGTCCTAAGTTGTCTTAGGCTGCAGGACTGCTTTACCTTGACTTTTAATTATTTCTGCCACTCTAAAATCTACTTTGAGACATTATTTTAAGTTATTTGTGGAGGAATTTGGGAAAGCCATGTAGTGATCTGCCTTATTCCACCATCTTTCCACAATTCTCTCTGAATAATAGATTTTTTTTTAGAAATGAAAGGGGTCATTTTGTTTTTACAGCTAATTTAACCACTGTGCAAAGTGACCACTACTGAGATGTATATGGTGGTCTTTTAGGCTGTACCTGCCTAAACTAGATACCACTTTTTTCTGTTTCATAGGAAACCAAATAAGTAAACATGAAGTACAATAAAAATGCTGGAAAATATTTTAATAAATAGAATAAGATGATATTGAAGGTTATACTTCAAAGATATTTCTCTTAAAAAAATAAAAGTGAAAGCAAGTAATGACATTTTTCTAAAAGACCACACAAAACATATACACTTACCAATCTGAATGTTGGCAATTGATTCTGTCTGCCGGTCACACAGTGGACTCACACTCAAATGATATTTTTTTTCAATATCTCCTACACAAGAAAAAATGTTAAAGATAAGAGGATATTCTTAGTTTCCCCAACAGTAAAACATTATCTCTGATGTCCATCCCAAATTCAAGATTTATGATATTATAAGTCAGATGTAAAGGATTTCATTATATAACACAGAATCATTCAATGAGAGAAATGGAAAGTACACCACAGAAAACATTTTATAGATAATATAATAATCTAAGAGATTAAAAAACTTCCCAAGGGCATGCAACTGAGTTCGTAATAATGATGAGATCAGAACTCAGGCTTTCTGGCTCCCAGATGAAACTCTATCAAGATATTTGCCTATTTACATGTTTGTAAAATTACTGACTTGGTTTTGCCTGTAAATTCCTATGAACACAGAACAATAAGTCTATTAATCCTTCCACGAATTATTTTTAAGCTGGTTTAAAAAAAATTATTCAGTTTCTGAAGACTAAATTAGCATCCTGTCAAATGAAGACACTCAAAGACTTACTGTATATTCACCATTTAATAGTTATGTCATCAAAGTGAAAATTCTTGCAAATAATGCAGATCATAGTGGTGCATCTTCACCTCATCCTGTTTGATTTTTATCTTATGTTATTTTGTACATGTATTTCCATATGTGATCCAGTCAACAAGCAGGAGGGTATCATCTATTTCTTTTAAAAGTCTACGGGTACGACTGATGGGTAAAGATGGTGACTGGAAAGCAGTAACTGGCGTGAGCTCCCCACCAAGTCCCTCCAAAAACCTATAAAAAATGGCTCTGAACCAATTCTAGAACTACAGAACCCACAAAGTGTCAGAGGGAAGCAGGGCTCCAGCCCAGGACAGCCTGGATGGTCTCTGGGTAAGGTCTGTCCTGCAGGAAGCTCCCAGCTCCCAGCTGAGGGGAGCGGAGCTGAGCCCAGCAGAGCCCAGCGTGTGCGGCACGGGCCGACCAGACCGTGGACCAACGAGACCAGGAGCCAAGCAGAGAATGCCCTAGCATCCTGAATTACTGAGCTGTGGCATTTACCAGACCTCACAACTCACAAACAGCAGACAACAGAGGTTAGTGGGAAAAGCTGTGGGAATGAGTTTGCGGTTCGGCCACCAACCCTGGGGCAGCAGAGGTGGGGCAGCTTTAGAACTAAGGCTGCAGTTGCTTCTGGCCCCAGGCACACCTGGTGGGAGGAATTAAGTGGCTGATCAGAGCAGGACTGAAGAGCCTGCTGAAGATTTAAGCCCAGTCCGGGTAGGGGGTTCTTGGGGAAGGAGGAGTGCTGGTGAGGCAGC
>CM053622.1:237062490-237096993 GCA_028646595.1 Phalanger gymnotis
GGGGGGGGTGGAAATGGGGAGAAAATTTGTAATTCAAACGCCTGTGAAAATCAATGCTGAAAACTAAACATATTAAAAATAAATTAAAAAAAAAGTCTATGGGTACCAGTGCAACATTCAAGCTCTCTATTTCTTGCTTTTGCTACATAACCAGACCACTTCCTTTTCCTTCCAGTAAAAGAAGTTTGGCAAAAAAGATAGTTGTGAACTTGGGGGTCAAAAAAGATCTGGATTCAAATACTATCTCTGGCACTTCTTGTGCTACCATTTACAATGGCTTCATCTCTCTGAGTCTCAGTTTCCTTGTCCACAAAATGAGGACTATTGTGAAGATTAAATGAGATAAACACATAAAATAATTTACAAACATTAAAATACTAGATAAATGTCTATTATTATTACAAATTTCGTGTAGGATATATTTTGTGTCCCTTTGTTGTAATGACTCATTATTAGTAACATACTGCTGTAATATTCTACTTATGCTCATTACATGCCTCTCCATAGGACCTCTTTTAGGTCACTCACAATTTTGACTTGTTGGAGAATGTGAGAGTTTATGATCTATAACCCATAACACTGGGAGAATATTGGCATTTTTCAAATGAATTTGTGACACGGTAGCTTAGGATTGTTAAAAAACACTATGTAATCTCCCCAAAGCAGTCCAAGTTGTTCCTTTCTTCTACTCAATTCTAGGTTCAGCTCACTATCCATCTGCAGAGGTTGTCTAAGACACATGTACTGGTAGACTAACTCAAAGGACTGCTCAGCCAAATGCATATCAGAAACTGAACAAAAAGCAGTCTTCATCCATTTAGTTTGCTCTGCATGGATTGTTTCAACTTATTCTTTCTGTGGTGGAAGATGTTACTGAAGAGACTCTACATTATTCTGAAGCTTTGTGCAATGTTATCTGCAAACAGAAACAGCTGCATGATCTTAACATCTAAAGAGGATGTCTTTTCTATTTGGTCTCTGCAAGCTCATTCTGTGACACTAGTGAACCCTTTTGGTGGGCATGTTTTCTCCACATTTCATGCCCTGCTTGATGTAGGCCAATAGCACATCTCTGATTTTGTGTCAAGGAATTTGGTAGGACCTTAACGTGTTCATTAGTCACCTTACGTGAAATAACCTTTAAGGCTATATTTTATACTACACAAATAACTTTTTTTTTAAAGCAGTCAACCAACGTATACAGCATAATTTTATAAACAATGTAGTCTGTTGTAGAGTGTGGAACACTTTTGTCTATTCCCTTTTCATATTTCTATGTTACATGTACTACTGAAAATTACACATTCTATAAGTAACTGACTCCATAACTTCCTCATCTGATACCTGAATGAATGAGTTGTAATGAGTTACCTTGATGGAAGAATTCTTCCGTGACTTTTTCACTCCACTGCTTGCTTAATTCCCAGGTCCGGCATGGATTGCATATATCAGCACACTTCAAAGCCATCTAAACAATGCAACAACTATTACAATCATTACATACAGAAACAAAATACTTCCATTTTATTTTAGAGTATAAAATGGTCCCATTAATTTCTCCAGTGCTAAAATTAAACCAGCATTACATCATGCACAGTTATTACAAAATAAAAAACTCATTATCTTTTATATTCTGAGATGCTGCTGACTATGATACTATGTATACAAGAAAATGGATAAAATGCGTCTGTAAACTTCAAGTCTTTCAATACTAAGTATCAGTGCAGGGGTTCTAATAAGCATCAGTTGGGATTGGATTGCCTTTGCAAAGTTGTTGTAATTTTACAAGTTGTCCTCTCGGGAGTGCTGACTTTACCATGCTGATGTTCATACAAGGCCTTCCAGGTTTCTTGAAAAATGTACTTTTCATTGTTTCCTTCAACACTGTAGTATTCATCAAATTCATATTCTATAATTTGTTCGGCAAGTTCCCAACCTACAGGCACCACCTAAGTCTGCAGTTCTTTATTTTTATAAAAGGATATGCCATAAGAACTTTTGCACAAAAATATTCTTTTCTTCTTTCCTTGACCTATGGGCCTACTTGTGGTACAGCTAGTTACAAAGGCTTCAGTTTAATGACTTTGGGGGTATAGTTGCAGTCTACTTTCTAAAAAGACTGAACTAATTCACAGCTATACCAATACTGCATTAATGCGCTTATTTTCCCTCAGCTCTTGTTGCTTTTTTATTTTTCTTTTTGCCAATTTCCTATCTTTTTTTAGGCAATTATCATGTCATACCCTTTGACTAAAAAAAAAAAATTTAAAAAACCAACAACAGTCCATTCAGAAGCATTTGCAATGGACAATGGAGGGCCCGGATTCATCATACTCCTGCTTGCTGATCCACATCTGCTGGAAGGTAGAAAGAGACGCCAGGATGGAGCCTCCAATCCAGACAGAGTATCTGCGCTCAAGTGGGGCAATGATCTTGCTTTCATTGTGCTTGGAGCTAGGGCTGTAATCTCCTTCTGCATCCTGTCGGCAAGGCCTGGGTACATGGTAGTACCATCAGACAATACCGTTTTGACATACAAATCCTTACGGATGTCAACATCACACTTCATGATTGAGTTGAAGGTAGTTTTGTGGATTCCACAGGATTCCATACCTAAGAAAGATAGTTGGAAGAGAGCTTCTGGGCACTGGAACCTCTTGTTGCCCATAGTGATAAACTGACCATCAGGAGCTGACAGCTCTTTTCCAGAGAGGAGCTAGATGCAGCAGTGGCCATCTTTTGCTCAAAGTTTAGGGCAACATTACAGCTTGTCTTTGATGTCATGCACAATTTCCCTCTCAGCTGTGGTAGTGAAACTGTACCCTCTCTCAGGATCTTCATGAGGTAGTCCATCAGATCGTGGCCAGCCAGATCCAGACAGAGGATGGCATGGGGAAGGGCATAACCTTCATAGATGGGCACAATGTGGGTCACACCATCACCGAAGTCCATCACAATACCAGTGGTACAACCAGAGGCATATAGGGACAGCACAGCCTGGATGGCAATGTACATGGCTGGGGTGTTGAAGGTCTCAAACATCATCTGAGTCATTTTTTCTCTGTTGGCTTTGGGACTTGGGGGGCTTCTGTGAGTGGCACAAGGTGCTCTTCAGGTGCCACACAGAGCTCATTGTAGAAAATATGATGCCAGATCTTCTCCATGTCATCCCAGTTGGTGACAATATCATGTTCAAAGGGGTACTTCAGGGTCAGAATATCTCTCCTGTTCTGGGCCTCATCCCCCACATAGCTGTCTTTCTGGCCCATATCCACCATCACACTCTGATATCTGGGGCACTCAATAATGGAAGGGAAGACAGCCCAAGGAGTATCATCTTCTGCAAAACTAGCTTTGCACATTCCAGAGCCATTATCAACAATGAGAGCAGCAATATCATCATCCATGGCCAACTCTGAAGTGGCAAGTTTAATCCCTTAAGAGAGAGAAGAGGTGGTGACGCACCTGGAGGCAGGGGGGAGGCAAGTGCACACTGGGTGGAAGAGCTCACCACTTGTCACTATTTTTTTTGGTCATATTTGCCCAACAGATAAGTGTGTGATTTGGAGAATTTTTTCAAGTAGCTATTGATAGCTTAGATTTCTTCATTGGAAAGCTGCCTGTTCATATTGTCTAACCATGGTAAAGCTGGAGAATGGCTCTTATTTTTATAAATTTGAGTGAGTCACTTAAAAATTTTGGAAATGAGATCTTTATCAAAAGAAACTGCACAAAAACTTTCCCCTCTCAGTTAATTGTTTCCCTTGTAATATTGGCTGCATAGTTTTTGCTTATGCAAAAGCTTTTAGATTTTATGTATTCAAAATTGTCCATTTATCTTCTGTGATCCTCTCAGTCCCTTATCTGCTCACGAATTCTTCCTCTATGTGTAAATCCAAAAGACATTTTCTTCCTTGCTCCCTTAAATTGTCTATAATGTCACCCATTATATTTAAGTCATGTATCCACTTTTAGTTCATCTTGGTGTTGTGTGAGATATTGCTCTATATCTAGTTTAGGCCAGATTACTTTCTTGTTTTCCTCACAGTGTTTGTCAAAGGGCCCCTACTCCTTTGTAGCTGAGGGATTTGGAATTATCAAGCACTAGGCTATTAGGTTTGTTTGGTCTGCTGTGTTCCAGTGATTGACTTCTTTATTTCTTAACTATTACCAAATTCTGATGAAGTTTTATAATATAGTTTGAGACCTGATACTGTTAGACTCTTTCCCTTTCCACTCTGCCCCCCCCCATGATTTCCCTTTAAATCTTGATCCTTTGTTCCTTTAGATGATTTTTAAATTTTTTTTCTAGCTCTGTAACCATTTGATAGTTGAGCACTAAATGAACAAGTTAATTTAGGCAACAAGTTAATTTAGGCTATATTGGCTTGCCAAAGATTAATTAATATCTGTTCAATTATTTATTTCTGTAAAGATTATTTTGTAGTGTCATTCATATAGATCATGGCTATCCAAAATGCAGCCCGCATGCAGCCTGCAGTGTGATTTATGCGGCCTGCCTACAAGCATAGAAATTTACATAAATGCTTTAGTAAACCAAACCCAGCTACAGAAGAGCTCTCACTAAAATGGCAAATCAAAGTATATTGTCCACTGTTTCAATAAAAACCTAAGGTTGGACAGCCCTGATATAGATCCTGTGTATGTCTCGTTAAGCAGACTCCTAAGTATTTTATATACTTATTTTGAATAGAATTTTTCCTTTTGTCTCTTTTTGCTAGTTTTCATTACTAATATACAAAAGTGTAGTTGATTCACGTGGGTTTACTTTATATCCTACAACTTTGTTGATGTTATTAATTAGTTCATTTTTTTAAAAAAACTATCTAGGATTCTCTAAGGAAACCATTTATCATATCATCTACAAAAAGCCATAATTTTGCATCATCATTGCCTATGTTTATTTTCTTCATGTCTTTTCTCTTCCTGCAATAGCTAGCATTTCTATTCCCATGCTGAATAGTAATGGTGATGATGGATATCATCGCTTTAATCCTGATCTTACTGGAAATATCTCTTTTCCTATGTGTATGTTACACACACACACACACACACACACACACACCCACCCGCCAAGTTTTTGATGAATACTGCTGTGTTGAAGAAAAACCTATTTAGCCCCGTTTTTTAGTGTTTGCAACAGAAATAAGTATTAGATTTTATCAAAAGCCTTTTGCTGCATCTATTGATATAATCATGTGGTGTTAAATTATTTTAATTAATATGACCCATTATCTTTACAGTTTTCCTTACACTGAACTAAATCTTTGTCCTTAGAATAAAACCAACCAGTTTATAGTGAGACTCTTAATCAAATGAGATGATAATGGTGCCTAGGACATAGTATGTACTACATAAGTCAGCTATCATTATTGTAGCTTATTTGCTAATATCATATTTAACATTTTTTTGTAAATATACATTAGACATTGGTCTATGCTTTCTTTCTCAGATTTGTCTCTCCCTGGTTTAGGTAAAAAGACTCTATGAGTATCATAAAAGTTCTTTTACTGTTTTTGCAACCAATTTATGTGATAATGGAATTAATTGTATTTGATAGCATTCATTTGTAAATCCATCTGATATTGGACTTATTTTTTTGTTTGAGAATCATTTATATTTTTCCATTTTTTTCACTTATGACTTTATTTTTCTTTTTTCTGAGAGTAAGTTATCGATTACTGATTATTCTAGGTATTTGATATTTTTGTAAATATTTATCCATTTTATCTAAGTTATTGCTTTTGTTGGAATATGATTGGGTAAAGTAGGTTCTGATAGTTTTCTTTATTTCTTCTTCAATTGTGGTGAATTCTACTTTCTAATTTTTATAAGATCAATATGGTCTTGCTATCTGATTATTTTTTCCACATTAGCTAATTCTTAATTTCTTTCATCATTAAAAAAAAAAGCATCTACTTTTATTTACTAATTTAATTTTCTGCTTTTGATTTCTACTTTCTGGGGTTTTTTTTGTTTTTTTTTAATTGCATAACCAATTAGTTGATTTTTTTTCTTTCTTTTGTTGATGAAAACATTTAGACATATAAATTTTCCCCTTAGGATTGCTTTAGCTGTGTCCCATGAGCTGTGCTATTGTAATTTTCTTTGATAAACTTTTATATTACATTACTTACATGGTTTGTTCTTTGACCCATTAATTAAGATTAAGTTATATAGCAAAACAACTTTCTAAATTGCTATGTGGTTTGGTAAACAGGACACTATAGAACATCCTTAATTTCATTATTTTTTCTAGTACACTGTAAGCAAATTAATTTAAATAGTACTGTCATTTTGTTAATTGGTTCAGCTTAACAATGAGCAATTGATATTTCTCCACATTTATGTCTATTTTTATTTTTATAAAGAGTATTTTGTAGTTTCATTCATATGGTTCTTGTGTATCTTGTTGGGCAGATTCTCAAGTATTTTATACACTCAAATTATTTTAAGTATCTATTTCTATCTCTTCTGACTGGGTTTTGTTGGTAATATAAGGGATACTGATCATTTATATGGATTTAGTTTATACCCAACTACTTTCCTGACGTTTTAATTAATTTTAGTTGACTAATTAAAGCAACACATCATCTGCAAATAACTAAGTTTTGTTTCATTGTTGCCTATGCTTATTCTCAATTTCTCTTTCTTCTCTTACTGTTTTATCTATTATTTCTAGCATTACATCGAATAGTAGTGGTGATACTGAATATCCTCGCTTCATTCCTTATCTTATTGTAAAGGCTTTTAGGTTATCTCCATCAAATATAATACTAGTGAAAGGTCTAAAACAATGGTCTATATTTTCTAGTGTTTTTTAACAAAAATCTCTGTTGCAGTTTGCCAAAACTTTTTTTTGTGTCTAATGATATTTTTCTTGTTCATATATTAATACTGCCTACTAATGTGTCTGGCCCATTTCTGATTCAGATATAAAGCTAAAATTAAATCATCTAATTCTAATAAATTTTTAAGATTCTAATATTAGACTGAAGATTTTCTTCAAAGAATTTTTCCCTTAGATTACTTGATCAGAAATTCTCAGTTAAAAATAGCTACTTTAAAATAATAGCACTGAGTATTTCCTAGCTGTTATGTGATGCATTACGATATAAACTGATTCATCTTCATCAACTTAATTGTTTATCAGACATGGATATACACAGCCTTTTTTTAATGGAAAGGCTGTTGCCATAAATCTTAAATTCTACCTTAAGCATAGCTGATATTTATATCCACAAAATGTTTCTATATTTTATCTTATTTGCTACAGTAAGCCTAAGAAGTAGATAATACTATTATCTCTCTCATGTTACAGAGGAGGAAATTGTGTCTCAGAAAGGTTAAGTGACTTGCATATAGTCAGATAGGTTCTAAACGTAAGAAGTGGGATTTGAACCTAGATGCCTCCTGATTCCAGGTCTAGAATTCTTTTCACTATACTGCACTGCCTCTCATTGATTCTACTGTACAACCAAATAAGATCAACACAATTCTCTCCATGGAAGTCATAGCACTATTATTCTCCAAAGCATAGAAGTTAGCTTAACTTGGTTCTGAGGGGGCACAAATCCAGCCCTGTCCACCACCTCTAATCAAACATAGAAGGAAGTTTAATGATCTACTCCAGCTTTCTGTCTCTTCCTTTCACTACCTGGTTCTATCAAATAAGCTGCTACCATGAAACCTTGTTGAAAAAAAAGAAGGAAAGAAAGAATAGAAAGCAGGAAAGAGGAGGAAAGAGATGGAAGGCAGCAGGAAGCAAAGGCAGAAGGGTTAGAGCTCCTACTTTTCTACCTCTCAGATTTACTATTGTGGAAGGAAGGGAACATTCACAAGGTAGCTGCAGTTATAGTCCTTAAGGAAAAGAGATGGGAAAATAGGTGAGGAATAAATGAAGGGAATACGTAAAAGCAACAGAAATTAACAGTGTTTGTCTTTGTGCCTTGGTGACAGAAACGGGGAAAAGATTTTATATCTATGCCTATATATGTGAGAGCTTCCTCCCACATTACCTGGTTTCTAATAGCCAATATTGCTGCCAAAATAATATTTAATCATCTAAATATATTTCAGTGCTGGAAATCATGAGGGCCTGTGTAGATTGGTGGGTCTTGGTATTTGAAGAATGTGAATGAATAAATAAAACTTTAGTTCCCTCCCCCCATTCCATTCATGTCTTTTTTCTCTTCTTCTACAGGTACAAATTTAAAAGGTACATTACATTCATCTTTTATACAAAAGGAATAAACATTTGTTTTTAAAGTAAACTGGAGTTGGTAGACTGAAAAATGTCAAGTTGATTCTTTTTCCATATGTATCTGCAAGGCAGTTTCATTAAAACATTATTAATCAAATACTAACAGTTCGGCTTTTCGAAAACATTATTACAACACAGCATGTATCTTTCTGCTATCCCAACAATGAGTAGTATACTAAAGACTAAAAAAAAAGAATAGAATCATCTGTTCTTAAGGGGATATCTTAAAAACAATGCTGTAATCTATCACAGGGTAATATTATAGTCAAAGGTAGCTCTTGCTAGCAACTTAGAAAAATTAAACAAACTCATAGCATTGCCTTAGGATTTATGTATCATTAGAATACCACTCTGGTGCAGTAATCTACATGACATACATTAGAAATACAAGTTTTATAAAGTGTCACCTGTAAAATGAAATGTCGATGATTGGCATCTTCTAAACATAAATCTCCTTTGTCCAAATGGGATCTAAACAATGACAGATATTCATTTTGTCGACTAATGTCTGTGGCTAGAATCAAAGCACCTATCTGGTTTTCCATCTGTTGCCTGGAATGAGAAAAATAAACAAATTGTGACATACATATTTACACAGAGCAAAAAAACTATAAACATTTCTCAATTTTTCTTAAAAGTTTCTATCTACAAAGTATCCAAATTCCAACTAAAATGATTAGCACAGGATGAACACATCTATCTATAATCACGATATGAATTATTCTTGTCGAAAGAACTCATTTAAGTAACCACAGCTATGTCTAAGATGGTTTTCAGGGAAGCAGCCATATCCAAATACTCCACGGACAACACTTATACACTGTCAGAACTGAGGCAGAATTGTCTCCTTTGGTAAACTTCTTGGCCACTGAGGTTCAACTCTGAAATTCTATGGCCAAGATGGATCACTAAAATTAATCTGAATTTGGATGCCTTTTGGGATTTTTATCTAAATTTTTGTAGTCATTGTGTATACTATTTTGGTTCTGATTCGTAAAGTTCTCAGAAGACATCTAATGCAATCCCTACATTCTACAGAAGAGGAAACTAGGGCCTGGGGAGGTTAACTGACTTGCCTCAGGTTATACGTGCCCACAAGAGATGCGATTTGAACCCAGTTCCTCTTACTTTAGAGCCACTGCTTTTTCTGTTATGCAATGATGCCTTTGGTTCACATAGAGCTTCTAATGTCAGTCAATAAACCCTTTCCCCCCATGTCCAAAATTGTTTTATTTTATTCTGCACTCCAAGTCCTTCATTTCTCTGTCAGTAGGTGGACAGAATGTTTCATCATTAGTTCCATGGACTCTTGCTTGGTCACCGAACTGGTAAGAGCACAACAGTATTAAATCATATTTATATATAATAACTTACTCATCATTACTCAATTTATGGGCACTTCTTCAGACTGCCAGTCTTTGCCACCTCTAAAAGAGCTATAGCTATTTCTGTACACCCTTAGAATTTGTTTTGCTTAGGACTAATCCTTCCCTTAAACTGACCTCCATCTACTTTTTACTCCTCCCCTTCTTCTTCCTTTTCCCAATTTCCTTACTGAGTGAAAAGCATTTCTATACCCAACTGTGTGTGTATGTGTTTCCATCTTTTCACTAATTTGGACCAGAGTAAGGTTCAAGTGTCAGCCACTTCCCCTGTCATTTCCTCATTTATATAGATTTCTCCATATGTGCACCCTCACTATGTGATACTTTCCTTAACCTTCCCTCCCCGCCTTTCTTTCCATTCTTTTCTTAAAATCAACAAGACTTAATAAAAAAACCATTCCCATACATTGTCTAATTGGACGCTTACAAATCCTGATAATAACAGGGTAAGGAAATACATATACAACCTTCCCATATTTGGATGTAAGCAGTTTATCCTTGTTTAGATGTTTACTCTTATTCATTCACATTTATCTTTTTATGCTTTTCTTTACTCCTGGGTTTGAACTTCAAGGTTTCTCTGCAACTCTGGTCTTTTCACCATAAATGCTTAGAAGTCCTCTATTTCATTAAAGGTCCATTTCTCCTTCCCCCCTACCCCGTAGTATTATACTCAATTTAGATGGAAAGCATGTTAGAGGGGAAGGCACAAACAGCTGGGAGAAAGGGTTGTGTCTATGAACCAGGAAAAGCCTCCTGTAGAAGGCGGGATTTGAACTGAGCCTTGAAGTCAAGAAAACTGGGAGGCAGAGGATATTTCAGATATGGAAGACAGCCAGTGCAAAAGCATGGACATGGGATGTGGAGTGTCATGTTTGAGGAAGACCTTAGTAAGCCAGGGGAACTGAATCACAAAGTGCATAGAGGGGAGTAAAGCATAAAAGAATGGAAAAGACTAAGAACCCAGGTTATAAAGAGCTTTAAATGTGACACAAAGGAGCTTTTATTTAATCTTTGAAATAAAAGGAACCACCAGAGCTCACTGAACAAGAATGAGAGATGGTTAGACCTATTCTTCAGAAAACTGACCTTATAAAACCACAGCAAAACTAGAAGAAATAAAATAAATAATCAGAACATATTATATATGCAAACAAACCTGAAAACACAAAAGAAATATAGGAATATCTTAAAAAATATAAAATACTCAGACTATCAGAAAACCACCTAGAGATCTTAACTCACTCATGAAAAATGTAGAAAAAGCCTATTTAATAAAGCACAACACTCTTTGTGCTAAAAACTCTACAATTCCTAGGCATAGGAAGATATCTTTTATAATAACATAAAAAATATCTACCTAAAATCAAAAGAAAGCAATGGAGAACAGTAGAACCTTTTCCAATAAGTTTGAAAGTGAAGTAAGGATACCCATTCTCCCTATTATTATTTGACATAGTTCTGTAAATTCTAGCAAAAGCAATAAGAGAAAGGAACTAAAGAAACAATGATAGGTAAAGAGGAGATAAAACTATTCCTGTTTGCTGATAATATGATGATTTACTTGGAAAACCCCAGAGAATCAGCAAAGATCCTAAGAAAATTAATAGCTTCAATGAGTTGCAGGCTACAAAACAAATCCTCAAAAACCAAATGCATTTTCTCCATATGAGAAACAAAACACAAGAAGCAATAATAGAAAGGGAAATCACATTCCAAATAACTACTAAATGCATAATATATCTGAGGATCAACCTCCAAAAGCACACAAAAAACTTGCTCCTTATAGAAATAAAGAATAACCTAAATAACTCAAGGAATATTCAGTACTCATGGCTAGGCCATGACAATATAATAAAAATGACAATACTGTCAACGTTAATCTACATTTTCAATGCTACATCAATCAAATTACCAAGGGGATACCTTACAAAGCTTTATGAAAGTAATAAAATTCATTTGGAAAAACAAAAGCTCTGGAATATCAAGGGAAATGATAAAAATAAGCAAGAATGAAGGGGGAACAGCACCTTCCAGACCTCGAACTATATTATAAAGCAATAATCAAACCCACCTAGTATTAGTTAAAGAATAGACTGATAGATCAATGGAAGGGACTAGACAAGGGAGATAAAGAAACACCAGACCTTAGTGTTTGATAAAGTGGAAAACATAAGTTACCTAGGGAAAAACTTCCTATCTGATAAAGACTACTAGAAAACTGGAAAGCTGTCTGGCAGAAATTAGGGTTATTTGACACATAACAGATATATGACACATAACACTTACAACACATTAACAATATATTCTCAAAAGATATAATGACCTAATACTAAAGATCATACTATAAAACATCAGAAATGATATATACCTCTCACAGCTAGGTATGAGATATTTTCATAAGTTAATGAGTTAGATGTGATTACAAAAGATAAAATGATTACTCTGGTTATTTAAAACGGAAAAGCTTCCCATAGACAACTTTAATCCATCTAGGATAAGAAGTGGTTAAATGCAGAAAAAAGATACATAAGCAATTAATAAATGTGTGTGTGTGTGTATGTGTGTACACACACAACTAATAGCCATTTACCAATACATAAATCGTCAAAACAAAAGAACAGCTGTCAAATAAACTGCAAAGTATTCACAACCACATGAAAAAATGTTCCAAGTTATTAATAAGAAAAATGCAAATCAAAACAAACTTGAAGTTTCATCTCACACCCTTGCTAATTGGCAAAAATGACAAAAAATGTCAACAAGTCAATGTCAGAGGTGTTGTGGGGAAATAGGCAAACCAATACATTGTTGGTGGAGCTGTGAAATGGTACAAACATTACTAAAAGCAATTTGGAATTATGTATAAAGTGACTAAAATGCCTGTATCTTTGAATCAGAGATTCCAGTACTGGACTTATAACACAAGGAAATCACTGGTAAGAAAAAGTCTCCATATACTCCAAAATATTTATAGTAGCACTTTTTATGGCAGCTAAGAATTGGAAACAAAATAGATGACCATGAATTGGGAAAGTGCTAAACAAATTATAGTACATGAATGTGTAGGGTAGCTAAGTAGTGCAGTGGTTAGAGTACTGGGCCTGGAGTCAGGAAGACTCATCTCTCTGAGTTCGAATCTGGCCTCAGACACACTAGTAACTTAATCCTGTTTGCCTCAGTTTCTTCGCCTGTAAAATGAACTGGAAAAGGAAATGACAAACCACTCCAGTATCTGCAAGAAAACTCCAAATGGGGTCATGAAGAGTTGGACACAACTGAAACGACTAAACAACACAATAAGAAAAGATGTATGCAATGAATGCAGAGAAGCATGGAAAGATCTATCTGAATTGATGCAGAGCAAAACAAGCAAAGTCAATAAAATAATTTATACAGTGACTACCAAAATGTAAATGGAAAGAACACCACATAAAAACCTCAAAAATAAATGTAACAAAATTATAAAGATAAAGTGGGACTTGAAATTTGGGAAGATAGTCCCTTCTGTGGAGGTGGGTGGCTCACACATGTTATACAATGCACATGTTTTTGGACTTTTTCAGTGTATTAATAAGTTGTATTGATTTTTTTCCTCTCTAAAAAGTACTGTCTTACAGGATGGGTCTTGGGGAAGGAGTAGAGGAGGGATATGTGGGATACTGTGATGATGTAATAAACAGAAAATATCAATAAAAACTTATTTAAAAAATCACTTTTGGAGATGAATAATCACAATTAGCATTTATAGAATGAGTGTAATGCAAAGTGACTGGAAGCAGAGGGAACAGTCAAGAGACTATTGTAATAATCCAGCTGAGAGGATAAGGGCTTGAAAGTGGGGGGGGGTGCGGTGTCTGTGGATGAAGAGAATAGGACGTATGCAAAAATGTTATGAAGGTGAAAATGACAAGATTTGGCAATGGTTTTGGTATGTGGGCTGAGAGTAAACCTGGGTAAATCTTCAAATCCATAATTTTTTTCTTTTCTTTTTTTTTGGAGGGGGGAAGGCAGGGCAATTGGGATTAAGTGACTTGCCCAAAGTCACACAGCTAGTAAGTGTCAAGTGTCTGAGGCTGGATTCGAGCTCAGGTCCTCCTGACTCCAGGGCCGGTGCTCTACTCACCACCTAGCAGCTCCTATTCATAACTTTTTATGACATAATAGTAATTCACTGCATTTATATGCTATGTTGCAATTTATGGGAACCCACTTTGTTTCTAGATTTTGGGAGCTTAAAAGTTATTTTTATGGTCTTCTGGCATCCACCAAGTCTGAAGGGCTCCTAACCCATCCAGAGAGACCTTTTATATCCCTAGGTGACCATGAAGCCATGTCAGTACAGCCAGAGGCCACCAGGAAGCTAAAAGTCAAGGGCCTTTTTCTACAGATGTCAAATACAGAAAGGTCCTATGTATACTCCAAAGTATTTATAGTAGCACTTTTTGTAATACAAAGAACTGGAAACAAAATAAATGTCTGTTAATTGGGAAATGGCTAAAAAATATATTGATATATCAATGTAATGGAACACTATTACATCATAAGAGTATAAAGAATAAATGGGAAGATTTATGTGAATGGAGAGAAAGTGAAATATAGAGAATCTAGAAAATTGCGCACACAGTAACTACAACAATATAACTTTAAAAAAACCAGATAAAACAAAAACAATCTATGAAACTCAACAGTAATTTTAATGACCAGGCTCGATCCTGAAGAGAAAAAGCACTGTCCTCTTTTGTGTATAATGTTAGACTCTGTTGATATGTTTGTTACTTTCGAAGAACTGACACTGCTCTATCTTGGTTTTCCTTCTGTCTATTTGACTATTCCTCTATCTTCTTTGCTGGATCTTCATTTGGGTGCCAGCTGCCAACAGTAGAAGGCTGGGAACCCAGGCTCTGCCCTGAGTCCTCTTCTCTTCTGTTGTTGTTCAGTCATGCTCAACTCTTCCTGTCTGAGGCTAGATTTGAACTCAGGAAGGTGAGCATTCCTGACTTCAAGACCAGCACTCTACCTAGCCGCCCCTTCTCTTTCTCTTCTACCTCTATACTATTTCACCTGGTGACAACATCAATTCTCATCTTTTCAACTGCCTCTCTATGCAGATGCCTCACAGATACACATTTTCAGCCCTAACCCCTTTCCTGACCTGAAACTGTCTTTAAGACATCTTGAATTGTATGTCCTGTAGATACCTTATACTGAACACATCCCAAACAGAATGCATTATCTTTTCCCCCAAACCCTTCTCTTCTCCAAAGTTCCCTATTACTGCCATGGTACCACCATCCTTCCAAACACCTAGACTTGAAATCTAGATATCACCCTTAACTTCTTATTCTCTATTGCCCTCCATATCCTGTCAGTGGCCAAATACTGTTAATCCTTTCTTTGTAATATCTCTTGTATGTACCTTCTTCTCTGTATGAACACTGCCACCAGTCTGGTGCAGGCCCTCATTACCTCACCAACAGCCTACTGATTGGTCTGCCTGCCTCAAGTCTCTTCCCACTCCAGTCCATCCTCCAAATGATCTTTATGAAATGGTTGATCATATCATTCCCCACTTGTGTTGATAATAAAATGGGCACTTAGTTTGGTGGGTGCCCTTGAGGAGTTTGGCTTTTGTTTATTTTGTTTACTTTGAGTGAAAGGCACTTCAGGAGTTTTGGCTTTTGTTTACTGTGAAAGTACTTTCAGCTGTTAAGTGCTAAGCCCCAAGCCCAAAGCCCTATCAGGTGTGAAACCTGTGTGGGCATAGAATAATGACTTAAGAGGGGCCAACTGGGGAACCAATGGTCTCTGGTCATTGAGGTGGGGCTTAAGAACGCCACTGGCTTGGCTGCAAAGAGAGGCGAGAAACTACAGCTGAAGCCAAAGCAGAGCCCACCCCTATGTGGACCCAGGAGTTTGAGCGAGGACTTAAGGCCAGTGAATATGATTTATACTATCTTGATTCTCTGTGGCCTCCTGGTTACTCTTCTGAGGCGGGCCTATTGGGCCTGGGATTTTTTGGTCAAGATGTCGGAATGGGGAGGCTGGTTCGCTAATTTGTTGCTCTGGGGCCTAAATAAATGTTTTGATGCCTTCTACTTGGAGAGTTCTTTATACCTTGCGATTTCGAACCATTCAAATATACATACGATTATATTTGAGATCATAAATTCGGCCTTCCTACTACACCACTGTATTCACCCCCACCATATAATAAGCTCCAGTGGCTCCCGATCACCTTCAGGATCAAATATAAAACTGTTTGCCTTTCAAAGTCATTCATAACTGATCCCCGTCCTACCTCTCCAATCTTCTTACAACTTATTCCCTCTCTCCATCCCAACATACTCTGTGACCCAGTGACACTGGACTCCTACCTGTTCCTCACACATGACATTCCATCTTACAATTCTGGGCATTTTCAGTGGATGTTCCCCATGCCTGAAATTCTCTCCTTCACTGTCTCTCTGCCTTCTAGCTTCCCTGGCTTATTTCAAGTCTCTGCTAAGGTCTCATCTTCTACAAGAAGCCTTTTCCAGTCTTCCATAATATGACTTTCCATTGAGGTTACCCCAAATTTATCCTATATGTGTGTATATATACATATATATGTATGTATATGTGTGTGTATGTGTGCATGTATGTATGTGTATATATGTGTATGTAAGTGGTGGTATGTATGTATACACATATCTATCTAATATGTGATGTCTTCTTCACTAGACTGTGAACAGGAAAGCAGGTTTTTTGTGTTTTGTTTTTATTTGTGACTTTCTTTGTATCCCCAGCTCTGAACACAGTGCCTGGAACACAGCAGGTGTTTATTAAATACCACTAAACTTTTTTTTCTTGTTTTACTCTGTTTCAAGAGATGGCTTGGCAGGTATGGAAAGGAAGAGTGATGTATTTGGAAATGAAGATGATGAAAAAACACAAGATATCAATTAAAAACTATTAAGTGGCTCCCTATTGCCATACAAACTCCTCAGCTTGGGACTCAAATCCCTCCATAATCTAGTTCCAACCTGCCATTCCACTCTAATTTCACACTGCTCCCTTTCATACACACACTACTTCATATAGCCAAACCTAGCTACTGGTTGATTACCAAAATCAGCATTCCATCTCTTGTGTTTCTGTGCCTTGGCACAGGAAGTCCCCTATGCTTAGAATATATTGCCTCTTCACCTGTCTAAAAATCCTTGGGTTCCTTGAAAGTTCAGTCCTGGTGCTACTTTCTCTGCCAAACCTTTACTAACACTTCACCTCTAAGCTGTTAGTTCCTTCTTGCTCACTCCAAATTGTCTAATATTTACTTATCCGTCCAAAGGTTACGTATTCAATAGAATATATATTCCTTGAAGGCAGATTCTGTTTTTGCCTTTTTACTGACAATGTCTAAAACAGAACTTTGTATGTAATAATCTCAATACTTTGTAGAGCTCTGACTGCATCAATGTGGTTACTTCCTTCAGTAATATAAATCACAAACCCTTCCATATCTGTCCATTGTCCATATCCTCTTCTAAATCTAAACAGAGTGCTGAGGGTCTTCCTCTATGTCTCTTTACAATACACGGTTGACAGTGAAGTTTGTGGACTGTCCATCAGGTATCCCTCACTCTCATTATATATATGAACAGCCCATCTTTTTATTTGGTCACATAGTTCTCTAATAACATTTTTTTATGCTGTACTTCTTTGGATATAGTAATCACTTAGTAAGTATTTGTAAATTGAGGTATCTTAGTCATGACAAGTCTATATTAGGAGTGTTGTGGTTGTAGACTGTATGGAGAAACCAATAAATTCCTTCATATGTAGAGTCATTAATAAAAAACAAGCAAAGTAATAATCTTATAATACTATACAGTCCCCAAAATGACTTCTATAATTTTTCCTTCATTCGGATATTGTCTAGGAACACATGTCAAATATCTCTTATCCTGAGAGCAACAGAAATGTGAGATAAACTCCAGTGAATTTTGTGGATGTTAAAAACCAGTAGATTTTATGGCTTTTTAGGAATTTGGACTTTACCAAGCTTTTCTTCCCTTCCCTATTTCTTTGAATTCAGCCTTAAAAGGAAGCCAATTTAGCACCTATATGAGATAATCATGGTATAATCTTAATATATGATTCATTCCATTGTGTGGATGGATGGAGCAGGGTTGTAAATTTTAAGAACTCAGTAGCCTAATTCATACAAACTAGTCTACTGGAATAAATTTCTAAAAAAGTAAGTTTTTGTAAAATTCTTTGTTAAATTAAAAACTTATATAAATACCCTCACAAACAAAACCCCAAGTTGTCATCCACTGATTCCAGGAAAAATACTGGAAATATGAGAGATGTCACATCTGTAGAAGCCTATATGTATATTTATGAGCATGCATTGTAATAATATATACATATGTATATTGTGTGGACACATAGATATATATTTCTTTTACTTTTTCAATTTATTCAATACTCAAAGATTCATTAAATGGCAATATGGTTGGGCAATGGGAAAATAATAACTTCAAAACACTAGTCAAAGTAACTTTCCATGGTTCATAATAAAATAAATTTAATGTTAATGAACTGCATTAAATCTATCCAACATACCTGTTTTCTAATGGCATATGGGCAAATAAACCAGATTCTCTCAATAACCCCACTGCTGATCTCCAGTGGTGATTTTCTAATACTGAGGTATTCTAAAAATAAAAGCAAAGCATTAAGTTATTTAACATATTTTAGTGATATTTCTAAACATAAAAAATGCTTCAGTCAAACTGCCTAAAAACATCATTCCAAGAGAACTTCTACTCATTGTTCTCAATCATAATATTTCATATTCTAGTTTTTCATAGTTCTAAAGTACCAAGTTTACACAAGTTTTATTTAATATTATAATTGTACTTACCTTGTATAAAGTTGCTAAGTAATGATTTGTTTTAATAAGGAAAGGCTGATTAACACCTGGGTGATCGAGATCATGCGTGGCAGCTGCAATTAAACTCAGCAAGATGTCCCAAGGAGTTACAGAGTTGGCAAGCTGTAATTTAATAAAATGGATTATTAATCAGCTGAATACACCTGAGAAATTCTGTACCATTACTACCACTGCATTAGATACCACTTCTATTTTAATGGAGTTCTCTGAGTGTTGTTCTATAAGTTAATGCAAATTACAACTACACTATTTTACTCTTTACAAACCTAATTTACCTATTAGTGATACTGTCTTATTAAAAGTCCTTCTTTTATGAATTAAAAGGTCTATAGCTTCTTTCGTTATTAAGTTACAGAAATCTCTTCTTTCCTCTAATACCACCATCTCCCTCAGGCAGGCAGGCCCCCTCATCGTCACATACTGGCCTATGGCAATAGCCTGCTTGCTGGTTTGTCTCCCTTCTTCATCTCTCCCCACTCCAGACCATCCTCCATTCAGCTGTCAAAATGAAGGCCTGATCACATCATTCCCCTCATACAATAAATTACAGTGGCCCCCTATAATCTTAAGCATCAAATATAAAATCCGCTGCCTTTCACAACCTGGACCCTTCCTACCTTTCTAGTCTTACAACTCACTCCCTCCAGCATACTTTGCAATCCAAGACACTAGCCTCTTTGACGGTCCTTACACATTCCATCTTCTGACTGAGTATTTCCTCTGGATCTATACCTAGACTTCTCTCCCTCCTAAATTCGGCTTCTTCGCTTCCCTGGCTTCCTTGAAGTCGAACCTAAAATACCACCTTCTACAAGAAGCCTTTCCTCTGTTAATTACCTCTAATCTCCACTCTCCCGACTCTTAGTCATTAGACTGTGAGCTCCTTGAGACTAGGGGCTGTTTTTTGCCTTTTCTTAGCACAGTGCCTGACATATAAGTAAGAGTTTAATAAATGCTTGTTGAGCGTTGACTAATTCTGAATTTTGGCTCTGACATTCCTGATACTTTTTCTTTTGGGGTTTCTTTCAGAAAATAATTGGTGAATTCCTTCCATTTTCACTTTGCCCACTGGTTCTAATAGCTCTGGACAATTTTCACTTATAACATTTTCCAAGTCAAGGAGTACAATAATTCTTAAATCATCTTTTCTTTACCTTTTATTCAGGTGAGCTGTTTTAGAAAGCTGATAGCTTAAATCCTCTTCCATTTTTTAATTTTATGATTCTGTTCTACTAATTTTTGTTGTTTCACAGTCATTGATCTGCAGTTTCTGAGTCATGTGAACAAGAGAGAGGACTACATATTTTCTGTGATCCTCACAATGTCTTAAACCTCTCCAAAACAAAAATTATGTATTAGATAAAACAATAACTTAACCTGTCTCCCTAGTCTAGGAACACCAAGAACCCCAAACATTTTTAAAAAAGCCATGAACCAACAACTATCTTGAGCTTACTTATTATACTCTCCTCACTCCCACCCTGCCATAGCCCACCATGCTACTGGCAGGAAGGCTGCTCTAGCTGACCTAATCCACCAGCTTACAACAAAACACAACCCAATTCACCTCCTTCTTCATTCCTGTGCTGTGGAGAGCTAAGCTCCAAACTGCAAAAATTTGCTGAGGCCATGACAGACAGTATCCTGGCAGTACTCTTATGATGCAAAAGATGTCTGCAGGAAAGTAGAAGAACAGAGGGAAAGGGAGAGGATACATGTCTGGTCTTGAAGCAGAGCTCAACCTCACCCTCAGACTTCTCCCTGCTCCTCTCAGAAACTCAGAGATCTAAACACTAAAAGGCAGAAATCAATCCTGGCTGCAAAAACATCAGGATAGTAGTGCTCTCAACTGCTAGACCAGGAACTTTATGTGGGTGTATGGGTGTGATGGCTATGCGGCACTCCACTAAGCACAAAAGGAAAAGAGCCCAGCATTAAGCTAAAGCTAATTCTTTTCCACAAGTCACTGAAAGCAGGGACCTTGGCTGATGAAACTTGACTTGCTCCATATGGGATGGCTGAAATACTTTGACACTCCAACCCCAGGGAAATCACCATCAAAAGGGAGGGAGTCAGAAAATGACCAATAGGAAAAAAGACTGAAATTATCAAAGATCTCAGGAGAAAGAGAATTTGAAGATCTCGAGTATAAGCAAATCGATAGAGAAAACACTAATAGCAAAAGGAAATATGGTGTCTAGATCTAGTTAACGTCTCCAGTTAAATCTAGGATACTATAAAACAAAGGAAAATGACACAACATTTGATGAGACAGAAGACCATGTGAAATTTGTGAGAACATGGAATCATAAAATGCTATTCCTGAGTAGTTTAAAGAGAAATTAGGATCACAAGAATGGAATTTACTTATGGCCTGCTCAGCAGAAATAACTGGCAAAGTAGAAAAATTGATTCTATAATGGCAGGTCTCATCAAAGAAATGAGATAGATAACAAATGATAGGGAATGTAAATATACAGAAGCAAAAGGCAATGTAGAAGAAAAGCAAAAAGCAATAACATTTTTTAAAATGCTCTCTAAGCAAAAACATATTGATCTCAAGACAGAATGTATAGACATAACCAGAGGATAGTCTCCTAGAAAAACATGACAAGTAAAAAACCTGAACATCACTCAAGAAATATTACATGAAAACTGCCTGGAACCTCTGAACACAGAAAAGGAAATATTTATTGAAAGAATGCATAGATGGTTTCCAGAAAAAAAAAATTGCAAGCTAGCAGGAGAAACACCTTCAAAAACAAAGGAAAGGAAATTAAAAAAAAAAAAACCACTGTAAGACTATTCTGCACCAACCAGAAAACACAGGAGAGAATGGAGTGTGTTCCAAAGAACAATGAAGCTCTGGATGCAGCCCAAGATGACTCTGGAAATCTGGGCTTAACCACAAATGAAAATAGACATACAAGAATAAAGAGGCATTTAAAATACTCTTAGAAAGAAAACCGGACTGGAGAGATAATTTATTTCTCAAACATTCCAGAAAACAGAAATATAGGAGGGATAAAAGAATGCAGCAGCTAAAGACAGCGACAGCAGAGAGACCAGTTAGTTAGAGGCTTCCTCTTAAATGTACACAAAAAGTGAAGGCAGAAACCAGGGTGAGGTAATGGCAGGCCTTGGGCATTACGCGACAAACATGGTGACATGCCATCTATAGATAAATCAATGTTTTTTTGTGGAACTATATTACAAAATGGGAGAGTGCATGAAAAGAGGGAGTAGGAGGATTGCGGTGAGTTTGTGATGTGCCTTGGTCAAACTGAGAGCTAGCAATGAGGGGAAGGTGATCTCTGTGGTCTCTCAGAAAGAGAAGAGACTACAGGGGATTGGGTGAGGAAGAGGGGGAAAAGATGGAAAAGGGAGGGAAAAAAGAGGGAAACCTTATTTTGGTAGTGGGAATTGATGAACACTTCTATGGGTGAAGAGAGATGCTTTGTGAAGAGAGATGTGGACCATGTGTTGAGTGTTGTCTGTTAAGATTTGGTACTTGAAAAAACCACTTGACTTGCTTTGGGGGGATGGGGATGGAGTTGGAACTCATGCCTGAAGGAGTGGGAGTGCAATGACCCAGAGAGGAGATTTGGAGGCAAATGGGGAAGGTGACCAGGTGGAAAGACACATGCTAGGGGTATAATCAGGAATATGTGGAAAAGGATGATGATTCCTGCCATGGGGCAATGTCCTCTCTGACATGCACAGGAATTGTTATTTTTCTGGGAGTGAGGTACAATGGAAAAGGGGAATCTACAGGGCAAGCTCTATAAGGCAATGGAAGAAACTTCCTAGAGGGAAAAGTCCAGAATGACACTTTGCAAGTTTTGATTCCATGTGGAATGCAGAGAATAGAGAAGAACTAGGCTAAGTATAGCAGCCATGAACTAGAGAAGGAGGGTCTAGAGGACACATAGAGGTGGGAAGAGATTCAAAAAAGTGAAAAATTAAAGTCAGAATCACTGATTTCTGTTTGGTCTAAAATCTTCAGGGAGTACAACATGTAGGTAAAATTTACCACTGTCTGTTTTGAGCTATTTACTCCTCTTCTAGAGCTTTTATTTCATTATTTAACCTCATCTTTAAACACCTTGAACACTTGGTTCCTCAACCTACCCACTTCTCATGACCTACTCACCTCAGTTACACATAGATAAGGTCATACCCTTGATCTTCCCATTACCCCATGAATGCATACCTCCACATTCAAGAATTTTAGAATTCCATTACTGAACCATAAGCTACTGTTTTTTGTACCAGTTGACATTTTTTTTTTTATTTATCTCTAGCCTCAGTTCCTGATTTGGGGTTTGTGCCTGGGTCAAGCTATTGTTTTTTGTACTACTTGGCATATTTTTTTTATTTATCTCTAGCCTCAGTCCTTGACTTGGGGTCTGTGCCTGGGTCAGGTCTGCCGCTTGATATCTTATGGGTGATATAGTATGTACTGCTTGGTATTGCCCTGACTTACCTCTACCTACTCCCTATATTTTTGAGGTTCAGAGCACGGATCTTTAGGGCCCTCTATGGTTTCTCAGGATAGAGTTTTAGGGAACTGATAGCCCCTGCATGCCTAGGCTCGCATGGTCTGAGTACTACCATGCCCTACTTGTTATAAAGCTACCTCAGTCTTCCAGTATCTAGATTCCTATCACCTGGGAGCTTTCTCATGGGAGGCACTTCCATCTTACTGCCTCTAGTCACAGAGACACGTGTCTCTGGCATAACTAGAAATGAAGTGAGAAACTACCAGATTATTTACCTACATCGGCTTCACTGGTGGACTCATTTGCAACTGCCCACGGGCTTGTGGCTTACTCTAGGGGAAGTTCCAGGATGGAAAAAATCACAAACTACAGTTTCTCATTAGACTTTTTTTAATCATTATTTGATCAGGCCTAAATTACTAGTTTTTTGCTGAAGTATATGAGAGGTACTGACCAGTAGCCTCTAATGCCATCTTTCACAGTGTCTCTCTTGCATCATTACTCATTTTTAATATATTAAAGCCTGATCATGATATACATATGCCTCTCCTTTTTCATTTGGGTGGATTATAATTTCAATTACTTGAAAACCATAGTATTTCATGAGTCAAGTCCACAAATGGAAGAATATTAAGGTTAAAAATAATTCTTTTTGATTCAGGGAGAATCTTGGGTCACCAAAAAACTCTTAACTTTCCCCAAAGTCATCCCAGACTGCTCTTTTCCTCCTGTTCAATTCTCGATCCAGCACATTATCCATTGGCTATATCTGTCCTATCTACAGGTACTGACATGCTAATGGTTTGTCAGCTAGGTAATCTAAGTGTTTCACCTTTCCCTCAAATTCCCTAAGTCTTTCCCATCCCAAGAAGAGGACATATAATATTGTTGATTATCATAATTGTGACTTATTTATTCGATATTTATTAAGCATATATTTGGTGTAAAGCACTGTATTAGTTCTGTCAGAAGGCACAAAGATGAAGCAAATAGCTCTGTTGATACCGAGCATTTAGTCTAGTAGGAAAACATGAAACACACAACTAGTAAAAAAAAAATAATACATGTAAGTGCATAGAGAAGGGCAGAGTGCTAGGTGAGGTCCAAAAGAGAAAGATCATTTCTGTAGGGAAGAAACAAGTGAAATTTATAGAGGAGTTGGCATTTAAGACAGATTTTAAAGGATGGGTCATCCATCTCTCCTCTGGGTCCCCAAAGTCCTATTTTAGATGCCTCACTGTGGAATGGAAGTGCTCTGGTTTCTTGAAGGCAATGTAATAAAATATGAGTCAAGGAGAAAAAATTTAAGTACAGAACATAAGATGGACCACATTTTTGTCATCTGAAGATCAACTTAGTTTTGTCTGCATACGCTCATCACAATGGCCAAAGGGTGATAATTATTTTGCATTAGTAAGATTAATCTGGCAGTAATATGAAGGTTGAATTAGATGAAGCAGAAAGTAAATGTGGGAAAACCAGTTTGGAGACTAAGTGGAAACTGAAATACGTGGCTAAAAAGAGGTAGATTAAAAAAAATAGAGAAATATTCAAGGGAAGTAGTGGCAATGAAACAGTAACCAAATATATCATTAACCACAGGACCCAAATTTGTGGGCAGATCTAGTTAAATCATCTCCCTACCCTCAACATAGGCTCGCTTATCACGCTATCTAGAAACCTTTACTAGTCTAGATACTATTGTTATATAGGAAGTTACTAATCTTTGATTTAAGACACCAAAAGAAAAAGGAAACTTTTGAAAATGAATATTCAGACATTTAAATTATGTTTTTCTTCCTGTAGGAGTAGACAGAATCAATGTCAACATCTTACCTTAGGTTCTTTTAAATAACAGTGCATGGCCTGAGTCACATCAGCAGCATGAACTGCATTATGATAAGGATTTTGACTGTGATAATCTTCTTGAATCATAACTAAGCAGAGAAACATGAATTTAAGTATAATGGAGAAATATATTAATGTATGATAAATTCAGATTATTTATTAATATACATTTTAAGTAATCACCACCTGAAAATGACCTGACATAGACAAACTAATATTTTAGAAACAAATCACCACATACTTTAATCATATTTAAGTAATGATTACGTGAAATAATTAACAATTTCGAAGCTCAGGATTTATGGTACTGTCAACATCTTTTGCTGTGATAAGATTCAACACCCTGACTACGGGTTGAAGGGTCTGCCAAAAATATTTCTAAGAAATTTCTTAGTTAATTTCTTATATTTAAACAAAGTTTTAATCATTTTTTTTCCTCTGAGAAACAAAGATATATCATAAATATGACCACTAGTTAGAAAAGATAACTATTTGATTGGAATATATTTCCAAAAGATAGGCATACTTCTTACATAAACATTATACTATATGTATATTCAAATTTAGGTCTCTATTACAGCCGGAGGGTGCTGGAGGCAGCTTATACCAGCTTGCTTATACCAGCTTATACCAGCAAATGCTACAAATCAAAACTTAATTTATTTTCCTAACTGTCTTAAGAAAGTGATGGAGAAAATGTCAATAATGCAGATTAAATTTAAGTGTTTCCTGCATTTTCTGAGAGTAGGTAATTTAACATTAACCTGCAAAGGCCCTGATCACAGCAAATCCTAGAATGCTTTCTGCCTCTATTGGCTAGTTACAATGGTCAGGTAAGAAAAGAGCACAACATGAGTTAATACAGTATGCGTTCTACTTGCAGTCTCATATTTAGGAAAGAAAAAACAGAACAGAAATTGTAATATTTTTCATAGGAGGATACAACATAAAAATTTAAATAAATTCTTACCTATATGTAGGTAACTACCATGACATGAGCTAGAATTTCTTACCTAAAAATCTACGAAGTTTCATCATATCTAAGTGGAAGTATTCAATTAGTCCATGAAGACTAAATAAGTGAAAGGTTAAGCTCACTAGACTATTTCCTAAAAAAGAAAAAGGGAAATATGTTAAGCCAATATAAGTATCTCAGTACAGAAATTTTTTATTGCATTTTTAACCAGGAAATGCATTTGGCATATCTATTAATACTAGTACATTTTTCACTACATTTACAGACTTTACTGTACACGGACAGACATTACTAAATACAATGTACCATGTTGTGAGTTTCAGCTTCATTTTTTCCAAGTCAGATTTTAAAAATGCAATCTTATTTCCATTCTACATAAAAATGATTTACTTCTGGTGATTTTTTTCCAAATAAGGATTAGTACAATGAGCTATGAAAAATGAAAAACATCCTTATAAAACAATTTTGCAAAAGAACTACCTCACGTAAATTGATAGCATCATAGATTTTTATCATCTTCTCTGACAATATACTCTTTGCCAGCAGGAAACATGTCTTATGCATTATTACATTCCGCCAACACCTACTAAAGTGACACACATACGTTGAACAATAAATATTCTAAAAATGAATTTCACCACATTTTTCCAGCATTCAGAAAATAAAAAATTTAAATTTAACAATGGGATTCATTCAAATTAATGAGTTAATAGGAGGCAGTGAGGTAACAGAAGGAGTACTGGATTTTGTCTTCAGCAGACCTGAGTTTGAATCTTGCCTCTATACATGGTGTTCCTAAAGTCTGGACACGTAGGCAAAAATGTATATTTTTAAGAAACGAAATGAATGAAATTTTAACATTTTATTTAATTGGAATATTAAGAAATAACATCTTCAATATGATTTCCATCATTTGTGATGCAAAGTTTGATGCGCTTTGCAAGATTCACGTGAACTCAATGCAATAACTCCACGTTTCCTATGTGTCCAGACTTTAGGAACACCCTGTACTATCTTCGTGACCTACAGGCAAGTCACCTAGACTCCTGGTACTCAGTTTCTTCATCAGTAAAATGAGGGGTTGGACTAGATCAGTGGTCTCCAAACTTCTTTTACAATACACCCTTATCAGCAAAAAAAAATTGGGGTATATGTGTCCTATATATACTTAATAAGTTTTATATATGTATATATATATATACACACACATATATATTACTGTATTATTGTGCATTTTATAAAATAGTTAAAACTTTTAAAATAAAGATGAAATAATATTTGATCCTAAGGGTTAACAGGAAGCCACTGGATGTTACTGAAAAGCGGAGTGCCATGATCATTGTTCAGTAGTCTCTCAGTCATGTTTGACTCTTCATGACCACTTTAGGGGTTTTCTTGGCAAAGGTAGTGGAGTGCTTTTCCATCTTCTTCTCCAGCTTATTTTACAGATGAGAAAACTGAGGCAAACAGGGTTAAGTGACTTGTGCAGAGTCACACAGCTAGTAAGAGTCTAAGGCCAGATCTGAACTCAGGAAGACTAGTCTTCCTGATTCCAGGCCTGGCACTCCATCCACTTTGCCACCTAGCTGCCCCTAGAAACGTGATTAGACCTGTGCTTTAGTTTTGTGGAGAACAGACTGGAGAGAGGAGAGACACGAGACAATTAGGAGGCTACTGCAATAGTCTATGCAAGAAGTGATAAAAATCTGTACTAGGGTAGTGGTTGTGTGAGTGGAAAAAAGGGATGTTGTAAAGATGAAAACAACAAAACTTGATAAATGATTGGATATGTAGGGTGTGAGAGAGTAATTGAGAGGCTCACTGAATTTGGAAACCTAGGTGACATAGTAATAGGGAATTTCTCATTAAGGATGGATTTGGAAAGATAATGTAATAAGGTCTTTGATAAAGATTACAACTTATCCATTCATGTTTATCCTGTGAGATTCATTCTCTATCTTCTAAAACAAAAAGTCTCTGGGTGTCAGAGCGGTTCTTACTCAATGGCCACTGCTCCAGATCACAGAGGCAACTGAGGAGAAAAGAGCAGGCTAAAGGATACCTCTGATAGCCACTAATTTATATGGGGATGAGGGATGGGGGAGGCTGGCAGGAAGAAGTAGCAAGAAGGGGGGTAATGGATATGCTGGAGGAAGGTTAAAAGGGGATTTTCCCAATGTTATACGTGCTGCTCCTGATTAACATTCTCAAACTAGGCTACAACCATCCTTAGAGGTGCATGACAGGACAGAGGTTGGGGGGAGGATCGGGAGTTTGAACATAAAAGCAAGGAGGCAGGGTGGGGTAGTATTAGAAGGAGGGCCTTGTGTTTGTGTTGGAGATAAACTCTATGACTGGCTATTATGGGAGGGCCACATAAACCAAATTCTCAACCTCGAGTTGGCTGAACACATACACCTTTTGGAAATGGTGAGTTTAAGATGCCACCTAAAGAACATCTAGTTTGAGAGATCTAAAAGGCAGTTCAAAAACTAATACTTTCACAAAACTGAAAAAGCATCACGATTTACTAAATAAATAACAATAACTAATAATAATGAACTATGTGGTCTGGAAAATCCTTGTGAAATGGTGAGCTATTGCTGATCTTTTTCCACATTTTACCTGGAGTATCTAATCTTTCTCAGGAAAGTTAGTAATTATTTCCATTATATTCTATAATGGTAAATATCTTATTATTCCTATATTATTAATGTAATATTATATGTAGTATTATTACTACAAAGTGAAACTCAATAATTTCTTTCACATGAATATAACCTATCAATTTCCTGTGGTTGAGCAAGTATGGGCTCATGACAAGAAAATATCCCCCTCTTCTGGGGTTTAGGAAAATTGCACATTGGGAATATTACATAAAAGAGGACTTCTGTAGCATAAAGAAGGAAACTTATTGGTATCTAATAAAGTTTGGAAAACAAATTAAACCAGAGGGTTTTTGTACCAGTGTTGCCTTTACTGTACCAAAATGTGAACTGATTATTATACTAAGAGTGAATGAGCAAAATTACTCAGCTCGATCTGTGATCATGTAAATTTGGCTGATCCATTCATTCAATGACAAAGAGTGTGATCTATTCATGCCTGCTGATCTTGTGCTGCTCTGGCTGAAACTAGTAGATTCTTTAGAAAAATTCAATTTATTAAATTTTGAGACAATAAACTTCATTTTTATCCTCAAAATCTACTGAAATATTGCGTAACAGTTTATGCTAAATCTACATACATGAAGTAGTCAAGTCTTTTTTTTGCCAGCAGTACCATTAAGTATTTTATTTATGTGTTAAATTTCAATTTGGCCAGTAACATATTTTTTTACCTAGCTTTGCTTTAACATAGTGCCCATACGTACAAATACGTGCTAGACACAATTTATTAAAATGGGAAAGTGCTCGATTTAGAATCAGTAGACCTAAGTTCAAATCCCAGTTCTGCTACTTATTTCTTTTATGACTTAGGTCAAGTTATTTAATTTCTCACTTCATTTCTTCATCTCTAAAATAAGGTTAGACTAGATGACTTGTGAAGTCCCTTTCAACTTTAAGTATGGTCCTACATACAAATGATACAAAACATGTCCAATGTTCAAAGATCAAGTAGTCAATTTAGCTACCTATATTATGAAAGGCATTATGACAGAGTGGATGGAAGCTCAACCTCAGAGTGAGGAAGATCTGGGTTTAAATTACAGAAACTCTTAAGTTCTACTCTATTCCCATCAAATTGGCAAAATTAAAAAAAAAAAAGGAAATGGTTGTGTCTGACTCTTCATGACCACATTTGGGATTTTCTTGGCAAAGATACTGGAGTGGTTTGCCATTTTCTTCTCCAGCTCATTTTACAGAGGAGGAAACTGGGGCAAACAAGGTTAAGTGACTTGCCCAAGATCACATAGCTAGTTTATATCTGAGACTAGATTTGAATTCATGAACATGACTCTTCCTGACTCCAAGCCTCCCCCTAGAGGAAGAAAAATATTTTGGTCCTTTTGGGAGTGACCGATCTTATATAGAAATCAAATCGAGCATTTCTTTTTTTTACACTTTCCTTCTTTCTACTGTCTTTCTTTATTCCCTCACATTTCTCTACTATAGATGACTTTTGCTTTGACAGAGTAGATTAGAATAAACCATTCTTTACTTACCATTAGTCAATCTATCGAAGAGAAAGATGTCAAAATTCCAATTGCCAACTTTTTCCAACATACACTGAAATAAAATAAAAATGGTTCCACTATTAACATAATTTCAATCAATATTTTCTGTTATCTGTGGCTGCTTTAAAAAAAAAACAAAGGAAATTGAAACTGACTTACTGATATTATGAAGGAACATGTTACCAAATGATATACTTGCTCAATACTTGACTCAGAAAGAAATAAAGTTACTATGATTTAAAAAACGAATCATTTCATGTTTCTCTAGTGTTTGGGGTGGGGAGGGAGAATGACAAGAGAGAATAAACCAAGAAGGAGGGGTTTTGGTTTCCTTACTACCTATCCTGTGTAAACATAATTTAAGGTCATCAACTATTTCAATCAAAGTTTCAACAAATCACAAAGCGTCATAGTATCATTATGATGATATGGCTTATTACTTGGGATAAAAAATTAAGTTAATATGGAAAATCTACTGGATATTAAATGCTGCCTCCCTAAAACCAAAATTAAATAGCTTTTACCTAAACTGAAGATTCTTATTTCTATAAGGATGTGGATAAAACTATTCCCAACAATTGAGCCTTTATAAAATGTCTATATGGATATTAAAAATGCATTGTACTGGAAGGTCTAGGTTGAAATAATATCTTGCCACTGACTACTCAGATGAGCTTAAGCAAATAAGCTCTTTAAATATCAATTTTCTCATCTGTAAAATGGAAAGGCTGGACAAGAATGTTTCTAAGATATCTCTTAGCTCTAAAATCCTATGAAATAACACTTGCCTAACAGCCAAAAAACATGGTGTCTATTTCTAGCTTTGGCATTAATTTTTTTGTGTGACAAGTCCAGTCAATCTCTCTGAGCCTCAGTTTCTTTATCTGTAAAATACTAGGGTTGGAACTAATTTTTATGTTGTTTTTTTTTTTCAAATATAGTTCTATGTTCTAAAAATCTACTTTTTATTCAATGTTAAACCAATATAACAGTATACTTTCTTGAATTACCGCACAAACTCATGTTTTGTACTTTTCAACTTCAAAGGCAGTCACTCAAAAGGAAGTTAGCTCAAAAATGTATCTTAAACACTGGATTAAATCTCCATAAATTATGTTAGCATATATATATGTGAAATTCTTTGCTTAATTTATTCAAAAATATTGAAAATTTTAAAACAAACTGTACAAACCTTAGCTTGTCCATTGTAATCATCATCTAAAATGTTTAATGAATTTGAAACAGCAACACCACGGAAAAAGTGAGAAGATCTAAGATACCGCTGAAAACTTAGTAATCTCCTTATATTCCTGGCAGACACAGACACTTCAATTTCAGATTGTGCTGAAAAATAACAAAAATCAGCATGTAAGTCAAAGCTATCATTCCATAAAATACACAATGTCTTTCTGCCAATCCTTATGTTTCCACAGCAAATTTTTTATACTTTACTTAATAAAAGGAAAAACAGGCAACATTAATCACACTGAGGACAAAAGTTGAAATGGCCTACCTGATGATCACTTAAAGTGACCTAAACAGAAGCCAGACTTTGTGCCTCTCAGACCACCTACCTCTAAGGTACATTGTCATTTGGTCTCTGTACCAATTCTAAGTAGCATATGCACAAAATGGCCAAATCTGGATTAACACTAACTTTCATACTTAAAAACCAGTTCCCAAGCTACATTTGAAACTCTCAAAATTATCTTTTAACTCTATAGACTCTTTTAAAACATTCCCCCCCCCCCAAAAAAAAGAAACTTTTCACTAAGAGAAAAAAAAACACCAAGTTGATTTAAGGATGATTTCTATAAATCATATAGAGATGGGAAACAAATTTCCTAAAATCAGCTGACTATAATTTATATTGTTTCTGGAAAATAGCATATAGACTATTTTGCTAATGTTAAACACCATATAAACATCAGGCTAATAAAACGTCAACCAATACCATAATCTACACAGTTCGCTTATTTTCAAAAGAAAAGAAAGTAATGTATTTAATAATCAACAACTATTTTATTCCAAAATAAGTATTTTTCCTCAAAGTTCCTCCAGCAAGAACAAATTTTACTTTCCTCTTAATTTTTTTTTAACGTTCACCTAATGCAATCAACACAATGGAGAACAAGAAATTATAGTTTCATTACAATGTTTTCCAGAATAACTGACAATCCACAGGGGTGTTTGTGGTTGTTTCATAACATACATACTTTGGCAGTAGAAGCAAGTGGCATGCATTTTTCTACAAGCACATTCCTACTTACCAAACACTTTCCCCTCTGTTGGGAGTAATTTTCAGTTCAATTTAGCCGGATCACACCTGACCTAAGCTGGCTCAATGCTTTTAGATACAAACTTTAATTTTTATTTTTTTCCTTTTTATTTATTTTTTAATTACGATTTTTTATTTTTAGTTTACAACACTCAGTTCTACATACTTTTGAGTTCCACATTTTCTTCCTCCTCCTCCTCCCTGCCTCCCTTCCCAAGACAGCATGGAATTTGATACATATAATTTCACATTAAACTTATTTACACAATACTCAAGTTGTAAAGGAGAATTACGACCAATGGAATGAATCATGAGAAAGAAGAAACAAAGCCAAAAAAACAAAAACAAAAGAGAAAACAAAACAAAACAAAAAACCTGGAGGGCAAATAGTTTGCCTCAATCTGCATTCAGACTACATAGTTCTTTCTCTGGATGTAGACAGCATTCTCCATCGTCTTTTGGAGTTGTCTTTGCACCTTGTATTGCTGAGAAGAGCAAAGTCTATCAAGGTTAGTCATCACAGAATCAATATATCAGTGGTTGTGTATAATGTTCTCCTGGTTCTTCTCTGCTCACTCAGCATTATATCATGTAGGTTTTTCCAGGTTATCATAAAGTCCATATCTTTCCCATTTCTTATAGCACAACAGTATTCCATTACATTCATATACCACAACTCGTTCAGCCATTCCCCAATTGATGGGCATTCCCTTGATTTCCAATTCTTTGGTACCACAAAAAGAGCTGCTATAAATATTTTTTGTACATACAGGTCCCTTTCCCTTTTGTGTGATCTCTTTGGGATACAGGCCTAGGAACGGTATTGCTGGGTCAAAGGGTATGAACATTCTTATAGCCCTTTGTGCATAGTTCCAAATTGCTCTCCAGAATGGCTGGATCAGTTCACAACTCCACCAGCAATGTAACAATATTCAATTTTCCCGCATCCTCTATCATTTATCATTTTCCTGTTTTGTCATGTTAGCCAATCTGACAGGAGAGATACGGTACCTAAGAGTTGTTTTGATTTGCATTTTTCTAATCGGTAGTGATTTAGAGCATTTTTCATATGCCTATAGATATCTTCACCTTCTTCCTCTGAAAACTGCCTGTTCATATCCTTTGACTGTTTCTCAAATGGGGGATGACTTGTATTCCTATAAATTTGGCTCAGTTCCTTGTATATTTTAGATATAAGACCTTTATCAGAGATACTAGTTGTAAAGATTTTCTCCCAATTTTCTGCTTCCCTCCTAGTCTTTGTTGCACTGGTTTTTTTCATACAAAAACTTTTCATTTCAACATAATCAAAATTATCCATTTTGCCTTTTGTAATGCTAACTCTTATTGTGTCATAAATTCTTTCCTTTCCCATAGATCTGATAGGTAAACTATTCCATGCTCTCCCAAATTGCTTCTAGTATCAGCCTTTATTCCTCAATCATGAACCCATTTTGACTTTATTTTGGTATAGGGTGTAAGATATTGGTCTATGCCCAGTTTCTGCCCTACCATTTTCCAATTTTCCCAGCAGTTTTTGTGAAATAGGGAATTCTTAACCCAGAAGCTGGATTCTTTAGGTTTACTGAAGAGCAGATTGCTAGTCATTGACTACTGCATCTTGTGTACCTAACCTATTCCACTGATCCACCACTCTGTACCAAGTACCAAGTAGTTTTGATGACTGCTGCTTTATAGTACAGTTTAATATCTGGTATGGCAGGGCCACCTTCCCTAGCATTTCTTTTCATTAATTCCCTAGATATTCTGGACCTCTTGTTTTTCCAGATGAATTTTGTTATTATTTGATCCAGTTCTATAAAATAATTTTTTGGTAGTTCTATTGGTATGGCACTGAATAAGTAAATTAATTTAGGTAAAATTGTCATTTTTATTATATTAGCTCAGCCTAACCACAAGCAACTGATGTTTTTCCATTTATTTAGATCTGACTTTATTTGTGTGAAAAGTGTTTCATAATTATGTTCATATAGGCCCTGGGTTTGTCTTGACAGGTAGACTCCCAAATATTTTATAATGTCTACAGTAACTTTAAATGGAGTTTCTCTTTCTATCTCTTGCTGTTGGGCTTTGTTAATAATCTATAGGAAT
>CM053622.1:237097493-237155434 GCA_028646595.1 Phalanger gymnotis
ACTTATATGAAAATATGTTTAACATGATTGCACACATATAACCTATATCAGATTGTTTGCTGTATTGGGGACAGGGGAGAAGAGAGAGGGAAAAAAATTTGGAACTCAAAATCGTATTAAAAATTAATGTTGAAAACTGTCTTCACATGTAAATGGAAAAAATAAAATACTATTTACATAAAAATTTGTAGTCTAGTTTTCCAATGTCACTCAGCTTGCCTGAGGACCATCATAGCTATGTGGCTGAGGAAATACAATTGTTAAATCAAGCAAAATTTAATTAGAAAGGTAAAGCTGGTACTGCTAAAAATCATTTGACATCTGAATGCATTAGTCAGGTTTGTATTAGCCATGCCCCTATTCCGTACATTACTAAGGATATCCCCAAATAGCCATAAATGTCTGATTCTATGTTGTCATTTGTACTTAAAGGAAAATATTTCCAATCTGTCAAATCCTCTTGAATCTACTTTCAAAATATCTTTTGTACCATGTCCTGTTCTCTCCTTTGAGACACACCTGGACTATCACAATAGCCTGCTGTTGGGTCTGCTTGCCTCAAGTCTCCAGTCTAATATCTACTTACGTGTCCAAGTGATCTTCCTAAAGTTCAGGTCTAACCATGTCACCCCCTATTCAATAAGCTCCTTTGGCTCTCTATCACCTCCAGTGGTGGCAAAGTGGTACAGTGGATAGAGCGCTTGGCCTGAGGTCAAAACTTCAAATCTAGCCTCAGCTTCTCATTGGTTGTCTGACCCGGGGCCAAGTCATTTCATCTTTCTCAGCCTCAGTTTCCTTATCTATCTTCTTTTGCCTTAGTCCTTACCATATACTCTGTGATCCAGTGACAGTGACCTTCTTGCTATTCGTCCTACAAACGCTCCTTGAATCTCTTAACAATTTTCACTGGCTGTCTCCATGCCTGGATTTTTTTTTCCTCAGCTCCATCTCCAGAGGCTTTTTTCTAGTCCTAGCTAAAATCTTATCTTCTACAAGAGGCCTTTCCCAATCCCCCTTAATATTAGTGCCTTCCTTCTATTAATTATCTCTAATTTATCCTGTAGATACCTAGTTTGTACATAATTGACTGCATGTTGTCTCCAAACCTCCGAGCTTCCCTAGACCTCCCCTCTCATTGTACTATAAGCTCCTTGAGAGCAAGAACTGATTTTTTAAGGCCTGACATTTATTCAAAGTTTAATAAATGTTTGTTGGCTTGATATTTTTATTTTTAAAAGTTTACTTTTAAAATGTTAAGAGAGAACTGTAAAATAGAATATATTACAACTATCTCAGTCTTGGGCTCCTCAATCACTAAACTAAATCTCCAAATGCACAGCCCCTCAAAGCTCTACTTCCCCTAGTTATTATTCTATCACATTTAAATGAAAAGTAATTAGTTTATCTATAAAACTAATTTTATAATCATTAACTTACTATCACCTGCTTTCCTCATACCATGCTGAGGAATAGGACATGCCTACTACACTCAGAGCCAAGAACAAAACTGGGTCTGAAATGTGCAATTACTGATAAGAGGGTATAGTGTGCTAACAAGATTTTACATGATGGAAAGTTGGAATATGCTATGGGTCCACTGTGGAAAGGAGAGGTCAGCGGAAACCACTAGTGGTTAAGAGGAAGAAGGATAAGCTTGGTCAGGGAAAGTGTCAAGGGAAAAATTAAAATGAAGCTCATGTGACTTCTGAAAAGCATGCTAACCTGAAAATATCAGAGGAGAAAAATATGACACTGGCTTGGTAGGATTAGGGGTGGGGGGTGGGGGGCGGGTGGGGAAAAGGTCCAAGAGATTCTGGCAATCACTAGAAAAACTTATGTCATCATTTAAATTTCAACTCTTCTATCTGTGAAGCAGTATGATAACATAGATGGCTTGCTGGCTATGTTATTAGCAAGAACTGGCTTCCAATCCTGCCTCTGACACATACTGGCCATGTGACTGTAGGCAAATCATCTAATCCCTCAGTGCAGATGAGCTGCTGATTTTTCTCACTGAATGGCAATTAAAATATACATATATGTTGTTATATAGTAATAATGTTTATGACTAAATGTAAAAGCTCATAAAAAAGCTGTTAATAACATGATCATGCTTTACCTTTATGTTTGTGTCCATTCACAGACTATAATAACGTGAATAGGATATAGGATGAATGGAAAAGGCAGCTAACTGGTACAGTGAATAGAGCACTGGGTCTGGAGTTGTAAAGATCTGAGTTCAAAATCACTCAGACACCTACTGGTTGCATGACCCTGAGAGAGTCACTTAACCTCTGAATGCCTCAGTTTCCTCAACTATTAAATGGGAATGATAATAGCACATATCACCTAGGGTTAATCTGAGGATCAAGTGAGCTAATATTTATAAAGTGCTTAGCATGGTGTTTGCCACATGGCAGGTACTATGTAAATGCTGGCTATTGTCAACATTATACTGTCAACATTATTATTACTCTGATATGGAAGTGAGAGAACACAAGTTTTGCATTCTCAATGGAAAATACTAATAAAAGAGTGAACTGAATCAATAAAGCCTCATTCTATACATTTCAAAGGATTATTATGTGGCACCTAAGAGTAACAGTTGCTCAGAACGGAGAACAGGTTTTCATCAGCCAAAATAGAATGGAATAATTACCAATAATGTTAGAATAAATTACTGAATATAGCAATGCCACCCCGCCCCAGTCCTCCCCTGTGGAAAAGAGGCCTACTATCCTCATTATCACCAATAACAATGGCTGGCCAACCAACCCACACAACGCTTGAGACAATTTTGTGTACAGAAATATTCAAAATACTACCAATTCATCAGACTGGAACCTATATCATAAGTAAATTCTACATGTACTATTACATGAAAAAAAACACCCTTCCAATATGGGAAAATAAATTTAATCTGATCCATATCATATTCTCCACTACTGTAATGGAAGACAGAAAACAGAAGATGCAGATGAGAAGATTCATGTGGCAAAAGGATAATTTGATTTAAATGTAGAGATGGAAAAATCAATTCTAATAACTTAGGAGAGTTAATATATTTGCTGAAACTTTTATTTAACAAATATCAAAATGTCCACTTTATAAGTCCCAGATAAAAGAGTCATGGATACATAATAGTTTATTTGAAAAAGATATGGACAGGCAAAGAAAGTTACAGTGCTTTAATGCTGCAGGGAAACCCCTTCCAGCTCTAGATCTATGCACAATCTGTGTATCTGTGACTAAGAAGGTGAGTCTTGATATACTGGTGATGGTCAAATCACATCTGAAATACTGTGTTAATTTCTGGTATTTACATTTTAAGGCTGTGTTTATCCTTTGTACTCGAAGAAGACAAATGACATCACAAGGTTGGGGTCAAGCCATAGTGTGTTCAACTGTGGCTGACCACTCCAATACAAGCTCGGAAGGTTCTGCCACACAGGTCAGGTACAAACAGCTCCCAAGAACATTTGGGATGCAGATGTCTCTAGTTTTGTGCATCTCAAGTTTCCTTTATGATACCGGGATTCTGCTTTGCTCACAGAGTTAGAGCACCTTCTTTGATGTGCGCACAACATGCTGGGCAGCCTTGTGCCAAGTGTCTCCCATGTCTCACGAGCTCTTCAGAGAGATTCGGAGAGTGTCCTTATACCACTTCTTCTGGAGAGAAATGATAAATGGTATAATATCCAGAAGGACAAATAGGATAGTGAAGATCCAGAGTTCATGTCAAAGATCCACTGAAGGAACTGGGTTGATTTAGTTTAATAAAGAGAAGACTTAGGAAGGACACACAAAAGCTGTCTTCAATTACAATCGCTGCTACTTGTTTTGCTTGGCCCAAAAAGAGGGAACTAGGAACAATGAGTGGAAGGTGTAAATAGGGAAATAAAAGGAAAAAGATCTCTAGCATTTAGTGCTATCCAAAAGTGGAATGGCTACCTTTGGAGATGATGGATTTCCTCTCACAAGAAGTGTTTGAGCAAAGGCTAGATAACCACTTGTTACATATGTAATAAAGGAGATTTGTTTAGCTATAGACTGACTTATGAGACAACTGACATTCTGTAGCTTACATATTCTTTAATAATTATTAAAAATAATTTAGGAAGGATTTATAATAATGAATGTTCATAATTTTAACAATTACATTCAAACTATTTTGTATCCCAAATCAATTAGGAGGCAAGAGCTGCAGCCAAGGCCATTACACAAAATGGACCATTAGGAGCACCACTGGTAGTCTGGTTACCTTATAATTATTTATATTTATATTATATATGTGTCTTATATTTATGTTTGCATCTTGTATCGTACATGCTTGTTGTCTACCCTAGTAGAATGTAAACTCCTTAAGGGCAAGAAGTGTTTCATTTTTGTCTTGGGATATTTAGTTCAGTGCCTGGAGCATAGTAGGTACAAAATAGATGCTTGCTGATTGAATGACTGAAGATGAGTAAGGTGAAATTAGGCTGGAGAAGTAAGTTGGAGACAAGATTATGAAGGATGTTAAGTACCAAGCTAAATAGTTTATCTCAAAGACAAGAGAGAATCCCTGGAAGTTTGTGAGCAAAGTATCTAAGCAGAAGGTAATTTTGGCAGCTGTGTGAAGCTGGAAGCAAGAAGACCAATAAATAGGCTTTAACACAGTCCAGGTGCCAACACAGAATGGTAGGTAGCAGTGCATGAACTGAGAAAAAAAGGATGCATTTAAAATTTGAAGTAAAACAGAATGTGACAACAGATTTTACATGAAAAATATGGGGAAAGGGTGAATCAAGAGTGATGCTGATGTGTTGAGCCTAGGTGACTGGTAAAATGGTGTCTAGGTCAACAGAAATAGTAAAGAAGGGCTAAGTTCAGAGGGAGTATGATAAATTTAGTTTTGACTATATTGAGTTTAAAGCACCAGCAAAATAGACAACGTCCAGTAAGTATTACTAGAGTTCAGTCAGCGGAGAAATTAGGACTAGAGATCATGGTCTTTAGAAGTAATGTGGCATAGTGGAAATAAGAATTGGACTTGGTCAGAATCAGGAAAACCTCAGTTCAAATCCTGCTTCAGACACTTACTGTGTGAACCTAAGCGAGTCACTTAACCTTTCTCAGTTTCAGTTTTCCTCACCTGTGAAATGGGGATGATAACAATTACATATACTTCACAAGGTTCAAAGGAGGATCAAATGAAATAATACGTGTAAAGCACTCTGCAAACCTTAAAGTGCTAATACAAATGTTAGTGATGATGAGTTAGTCAATGGAACAGAGTCAAAAGACAAAGGTTCAACTGCCAGTTCTGACTATTTAATAGCTCTATGACCTCAAGAAAGTCACTTAATTTCTCTGTGCCTCAGTTTCTTTAATAAATTAACAAGCACTGATTAAGCATCTACTAAGAATAAAGTACAATGCTAAGAACTGGGGATACAAATACCAAAGTGAAAAACAGTCCCTGACTTGAAGGTTATAGCAATTGTGCATATTGTCTTCCTTGTTCAGGTTACTTCACCACTCCACACCATTTCATAGACGCATCCCCATGCTCTTCTACTTTCTTAATGCCCATTTTTTACTATGATGCAGTCAATTAATTCCATTATATTCATATGCCAAAATTTGTTTATAGCCACTTCCCAATCAATGGGCACTACCTAGTTCTTAGTAGTTACCACAAAAAGTTTCATTGTGAATATTTTATTAGGCATAGCACCTGTCTGCTTGTGTGATAGCCTTAGGGTATGGGATACAATTTAGTACTTTTAAACCACAATTCTGTAGCTTTCCAGAATGGCTGGGCCAATTCATAGTTTCACTAACAGGATATTAATGTTACTATCTTTCCACAGTCCCTCCAACATTATCTATTTCCATCTTTTGTCATTTTTGGCAGTATTCTTCATGCTCATATAAATCAGGTGGTAGTGGTAGTCAACCATTTTCATAAGGCTTTGGAGGTTCTTGTAAATCTTGTGTATAAATTCCTTAAGAGAAAAAACGCACCTTTCTGTTGTTATCAGTTTGAGAAATAGCTTCCTCAACACTTTTGAGCAGAATCACTAACCACTACTATTTTTCCCTTCTTCTCACTTTTATTCTAAGATTTACTCACAAGTTGCCCTCCTTGCTAAAAAGCCACACTCCCCTCAACTTGCCAAACTCTTTGTCCTAACGAATTCTTAAGATTCCATCTATCTGGCAAAACATGAGCTTATTTATACTGTTGCCAAAGTTCTTAAGATCTGATTCTGTTGCCTGAGAACCTTACTAATAATATGGCTTTCAATTGCATAAAACTTTTCTTTTCTAAAGCTCGGCTTCTTTCAGGCCCAGACTAAATTACTTCAAACCATAAGTTAGTTCTAATTTGCATCTTTATTTAATAATCTATCCCAACAAGTAAAAATAGTATGGCTTAGTGAGCAAATTACTATTATTTTCTTAATTCAAAAAATACTCACAATGTGCAAAGACATAATTTTTTAAAAACAGTTTCTGTCTCCCAGGTATTTAACATTCCACTGAGGGTAGGAGAGACAATATATAAATTATAAAGACAAGTAAATACAAGATAATTGGATGAGGAAAATGGCACTAATAAGCAGAGGAATCAGTGAAGACTTTCCATGGGAGAAAGTACCGAAGTTGAGCCTTGAAGGAAGGTAAGAACTCGTAAGAGGAAAAGGTGGGGTAAGACTGCTTTCTAGGTAGGTGGGACCACTTGTACAAAGACAGACCTGAAGGTGAAATACTACTGAGAAGACCATTTTGGCTGGAACTTGGGACTGTTTGATTCTTTGTATTTCAGCACCTAATACACAGTAACTGCTTAATACTTGTCGATTAACTGATTGAAAAGTAGGCTGGAGCCACATTTTAAATGCCTCCTAAGTTTTGCTCCAATGATTCTTTATAGCATGAAGTGACCCTCAGCTTTCAAAGCATTCGACAGTAGAGCTCAAGTTCTGGCAGGCTGCTACAAAGATGAAAGATTTCAGATACATATCCAGTGATAAATTATTTTGTCCGAGGGCCAATCTAGCCTTTGGAAAGGCTTATAAATTGCCAGAAGGTAGGCACCGGGGGTCTTTTTTTTCTGCTAAAGCAACGGTTTTTCTTTACACTTATCTCTTTAAAATTTTTTCTTCTATGGCCAAGTATTACATATGCCCACTGTAAAGTATGATTAAATTTTGTTTCCACAGAAATTATCTAAAAACGTGATCTGAAGTCATACTTATGTCAGCTTTCTGTCAGAGATAAAACTACTTGTAGGAGGGGGGCACTGGGGGATGTTAGCCTCCTGAAAATCAGCATATCTACTACTTTTCTTTGTTCTGAAAAGGCCTCTTCTGGTATATCAAAAAGAATTGCCAGGCTAGGTCTCCTTCACCAAAGATGAGGATGAAGTCCATTAACCTGGATAATGGGACTTTTATCATTGACATCCTGGGTTCAAATCTTCAAACTCATGTTTTTGTCAATTCTCTTAGCAACTGAGGAAAATCCTTTCTCATGCTATCTGATGCAGAAAAAAGGAGAGGAGACTAAATGCATTTTTGGCCTTTCCTTTATTTAAGTATAAAGAAAAATGAAGATGAGAAAGGGAGGGGGTAATTGAAATGTGGAAATGAGAAGATGAAATCAAGAGGTGGGGTTTTAGTGAACCCTGCAATGCTAACCAATGGGGTTCAAGGTGGGAATTTCAAATCAGGATAACTATCAAAAGAGTTTTGTAATTATCTTGAGTGTGCTTCAGCCTAGGAAAAGGAACCCTCTTTCACAAGGGGTTAAAGGCTAAGTCACTCATCAGAAATGACATAAGATAAAAATCTTTTTTTCTAAATTCACTCATGGCCAGGTAGAATTCTTGGGAAGAGAATAATTGGCTAAAATAAAATGAGAACTTTTCTGGCTTCACAATGATTACTGTTTTTTGTTTAGAGTGAGCACATTTCTCACGCCACTAATCTTTGTTGGTTGGCATATGTATGCACGCTAGTGAAATTATGGATCATTTTAAGTACTGAAGTACTATTAATATAAGAGTTAATCTACTCTAAAATAAGGTTAGATATGTGATAACAGCAAGCAATTTAATATAAGTCTAACCAGGGGTTGAGAACCTGTGACCTGATAGGCCCTTGGTGTGGCCTTTTGACTGAGTCCAAGCTTTACAGAACAAATCCTTTTATTAAGGGGATTTGTTCTGTGAAGTCTGGATTCAGACAAAAGGCCATACTTGAGGATCTAGAGGGCCACATGCCTTGAGGCAGCAGGTTCCCCACCTCTGCCTAAGGTATTAGTGAACTAATTAAGAATGTAGACCAGGAAGATCTCTAAGACCATAATTAAACTCTGGATTCTCAAAAGACAATACTGCTGGAATACAAACTCTTGTAAGTCTTCTCAAACTGGTATAGACATAGTGAGGGACTATGATTTTGTACAAAGACAAAAATCAAAGTTTCTGCCCTTAAGTAGCTTACAATCTAGTGAGAAGGTAATACATACGTGTATGTATAAGTATATATATAAAATATGTACAACATAAATAATAGTTTTAAAGGCAGCATGATACTGTAGGGGTAAGAGAGACAGACATATATAGCCTTAGAGTCAGGAAGATTAGGGTGCAAGTATCATCTCTGATAGAGCCTTATTATATATACCTCATTTCCCTTCTCATACTCCATGGTTTAGCCAAACTGATACACTTATTGTATATGAAACCAAGAGAGAGGGAAAAAAAAAGGAGTAGCATCCTTAGAGGCTTAGAGAGGCCAATAAATGAAATGGCAGAATGTGCTTTATGGTGTTCTAAAGGGCAGCAAGAAGCAAAGTTTCTTGGGGTATTTGGTCATCTTTTATTTCCATATTCACAAGTACATATAAAAAAAGCTCATCAGAAAAATAATTCTGGCTTATATGCCCATATCTATTGCTGCAGATAATGTGGCAGAAAACGGATGGAAGAACTGAGTAAGATGCTCCAAATGAAATAAGTGAATTCAGTGCAAAGGTGGGATTAGGGAAGATGGCAAAAATGTATGCTAAAATATAGTGCTCGGTATTAGAAAATAAGAGGTCAAAGGCTCAGTATCCTCAAAAGCTTTGTGCCTAAGTATTAATCGATCCATAAATATTATTAAGTGCCTACTATGTGTTTTGAAAATACCATGTTTAAACTTAGTCACTTGACTCCTAAATCCACTGTTGCTTATATAACTCAATCAATAAACCATTTAGAAATTACTACCAGGCATTTACATATATTAAGTCTAGCTAGATAATAAGGTAGTTGAAGTTCAGAAAAGTTTAAGTTAGGATGAGATTAAACAAATATTTAATCTGTCTTTAAACATAGGTCTGAATAGATAAGCTCACTGAAGGAACAGATTGTCTCAATTTTGTATTTACATTCTCAGCATTTAGCACAGTAACTGATACAGAGTAGGCACTTAATAAATACTTGATGACTGATATCTGTGCATAACAAACATCTGTAAAATAAACAGCATTTAGTATCAGAGATTTAGGCCCTTAGAGGTCATTTTGTCTAATCCCTTTAATCCACAAACTAGGAATTGCACTATTATAGTATGATGCTATCCTCCAAAAACCTTACGGAGTCAACTAAAAAAAAAAACTTTAGCAAAATCACAGGATTCAAACTAAATTCATATAAATCATCAAAACTTATCTTAATTCTTTATTTAGAATCTTAAATCCCTTTTTACTAAGAACTGAAAAGATACTTCCATATTTTATTATTTTTTAAAATTCTCTAACACAAGGGTGCTATTGCTTTCAAAATCTATAATTTATGTTACTGAAATAATAGGAAGGTTAAAATTTCTAGTTTTTAAAAAAGCCTCAACAAGAAGCATTCTTTCAACTGCTATACTTACAGTGAAAAATACGAAAATCAATGTATGGATGAGAACCTCTTCTTTCTGATTCAAATCCTGCCCGACTCCTTACTCGTACATCTCCTAGATAGGGTCAAGAATAAAATACAAGCTTGGAAGGGTGTAGAGATAAATACACAAATGAAAAGAAGCTGCTGTCAGCAATACACAGCAGCCTCAAAATTAGCGATCTATACAACTTATCTACTAAAGATTTCTATGGGTCAAGTAGCTAAAAACATTGACAGAACTCATTTTTAAGGCTAGTCTATTGTGATTTTTATGTTATAAGAAAACCCAGTAATTTATTATATTATTGTTTCAAGATATGATGTCTTAAAAGAGTTAAACACAAATGGATGATAACCTTATTTCTATGCAATGAGTTCAGAGGGCTTCTGAAATCTCCAAAACCAAAAAATACAGCTAAACTAATGCAAATTTGTTAAATGTCAAAACGATGGTTAGCATAGAAAATTTCACTTTAGTAAATCCAAGATTTAAACACAATGTATTAGTTGTGTTTTAATGTTAAATATCTTATCTGCTACTTTATCAATTTATAGTTAGCTGCTGGCATTTTAGTGAGTTTTTTTAAGACAAAAATATTAATTATTCAGAGTACAATATCCATGTACTCTGAAGCACTAATGTTTTATCATTTTAGGAGTAATAGATTACTTTATATGATTGATCTGAGAAAGAAAAACAAAATACAAAGAAGTTTTAAAAGTTCCTTGTCTTCTAAGTTTATCTAACAGAGGTAAAATTCCACACATTATAGGGGAAAAAAGCATCTTCTGTAGTTCTGTTTGCTACTGCAGTGAGCATAATAAACAGTGTATTTTTTTCTGTTGATTAGGAAGTGTGTTTGAAATAATGAAACAGATTTTGATGGGGATGAACTGGATTCATTTCTTCATGATGATCTCACACATATTTTCATCACTCCAAAACATTAAGGTAAGCCTTTGGAAATAAAAGTTGATTTTTTTAAAGGAAAATTATTTTATAGGTTAGTGAAAAATCAATTTATTCCTAAACTAATATAGATCTCAAACCCTTATGTCCTAGGGACTTGCCTAAGGCATATGCTAAGTAATTTCACCTAGAATCTCACAGCTCCTGTCAGAGGTAAAGTTTGAACTCAACTGATTGAGACCCAGTATTTTATGGACTACGCCCCTTGGCTCTTTACACTACCACAGCAAGACAATCAACAGATGGTGACATACACATAATACTCAGGACACAGAGATCTCAGTCGAAGAGCACCTGTTTCTGATAAGAAAAACCCAGCTATGACTGGATCTACACAGAATTCTCACAAATAATAAACCTAGAAATCACAACTATCGAGTTAAGAGTCCTTAACTTTAAAATGAGGGTACTAAATTAGATTAAATCTAAGTTCTCTTACATCTCCAAGATTTTCTTGATTCTAGTGAATGTTAGAATTAGAGTAGATTAAAATTTGAAAAGAAACAAATCTAAACTCAAATTAACATTTTCTTCTACAAGCAAACAAATTAAAATCTATCATTTGTGTTTTATAATATATGTAAACATCTTAGAAAGCACTTGATAATTATACAACAAAAGCAGCATCTCATCAGGTCTGACTTGCACTTATATTTGAATGCTTAATATGTATGCCTCAAGGACTCTTAATTTCATTAGTTCAAGGACTGACTTTACCAAGAAAGATTACAGCCACTTTAACTCTTAGCGGACGGCCTTCATACATTGTTATGACCAAAAAAAGCTAACATCTGATACAGTGCTGGTATAAAACTTAGAAACACCAGAGTTTTGTCCATTCCCCAGTATGACTTTGCAGGACCAGACAGCAATAATAGAAAGTTAAGGGTGATCATATATTATTAACAGATACTAGCCACTGATACGAATGCCTCCAGGTTAGGAAGAGCAAGTTTCAGTCAGCTATCAATATTAATTGACTGCTAAAAGAATAAACTTAAACATTATTATTCTACTTCTTGCCAGATAACTTTTTAAGGAAAAAAGGTCAGATACCCTGCCAGTAAATATTCTCAATACTGAGTTCTAAGATAAAGCCTTAACGGCAGGAGAAAAGAAAGCAGGCTGTATATAACATGGATACTAACCAGTCACCTTCTTTATAGATCCAAACAATAAATTTGAGAGTTATTCAATCAATAAGCATTTTTAAAGGAGAAATGATATTCAGAGTACAACTGCTAAGAATTTATTTGTAGGCTCCTTATCTTTTCTTCTGATACATCAAGGTGAGTCACATTCAATTTTTTCAACACGGTTTGGTGTTTGTGTTGTAGTGGAAAGGAGATGGTCCAAAATGTGAGAGTTTATACAAGTATGGACAGGCAGAAAAACCAACTGAGAAGATCTAAAAAGATATCTTCTCTGATGGTTTATCTGCCTCTGGGCTAGATCTTTATTCAGGCTTTCTTTTGACCTCCTGGTGTTTCAGTTTTCTTTTTGTTATTACCTCTCACTCTCTGGGCTCTCCTTTCCACTGCGATATAAACACTCTTTCATGGTGAAGGGGTCAGCTGGGCCTAGCCCCACGTACTGAGTAATCTCTTGGGAGAGAATGTGGGCTTTCAAACGCTTTGTTAGGTCTTATACTTGGCTCCTTCCAGTCTTTGCTTTTAAATACTACATGTACTTCTGCTGCGCTTCCTCAAGATTTCAATTTATCATTCCCACCCTTGTTTTGACCAGCTGGGTGAAATTACTGTCTGATACTTCTTGAAGAGTCAGGGAGATTCATTATCATTGAAGATTCCTATAGGAAAACCCTTAGTCACAAGCCCCTTCACATGTTCAGTAAAGTGAGCATGTAGTTATCAGCTGGAGAGACACTGAATGAGAATTCTGAGTAAGTTCTCCAGAATTAATTCATGATGTGCATGGTGGAGGCAGATTCAGGGGTGAGGGTTCTCATGCTTTTTATCTTGAAGATTCAACTATAATTATTCTATATTGGTTAATCCTTTCCAATAAGGTCTGGAGTTTGGAATACTTTACAGCAACTGTTCAGCCATCTTGCTGGTGATGAGAAGGCCTAATCTATGCCTGAAAATAACTACTCACCAGCAGCTCAAACTCAACATGTTTACCTTTGCTTCAAAACCTATTCCTTCTGTAGACATCCCTCTTTTTGTCAGTGCCAAAATTAGTATTCTATATTCAAAAATAGTATAATTATAACATAGTATAATTATAATATAGTATTATTATAGTAATTTGGTATTATATAAGATAGTATAATTATAATAGTATAATAATAATTATCTTTTCTCTATATTAGTTAATAAATCTTGTTGAATATATTTCAGCTATTTTTCTCATATTCATTTTTTTCTCTTTTCTATTTTCAACCTAGCATAGGGCCTTACTGCAGCCCACTTAGCTCACTGAAACACTCCTCTAATTGATCCTTAACACCACTGAAAGACTTATTCCTTATGCATAAATCTGGTTCTGCATTCCCTGCCTTAGAATCTCCAATGGTTCAGTGGTTACTATTTACATAGAAAAGAAAAAAGTCCCTAGTCTGGCTTTCAATCTACTGTACATTTCCAGTCTTATGTCATACTAATTTGCTTCACATATATTATGGTGTAGCCAAATTGTTCATGTTATCTGAAGTACCTAAAATGAAAGCTGCGCCCTCCCCACTCCACCACTTTTATGCTTATTTAATTATAATCCTTTAAAATGGCAATTCAAATTCCAAATATAAGTATTCCCTGATCCCTGCCTTGCCCATCTATAGGACTTTATTTTGCCTGTCCCTTAGACTTTTATGAATTTTTTAAAAGTAGTTATTTCTGTGTGCATGAATGAACTAACAATAAAAGAAGGAAGCACTATGTACAAAGTCCTATGCTAAGCACTAGTGATACAAAAAGTAAAAATAGAAAAGTAGGAAGTAAAGGCAAAGAAGATACAAAAGTAACCATCCCTGCTCTCAAGGAGCTCACATTCTAATGGCAGAAACAACACATACAGGAAGTTTCAGCCTCAAATTAGCTGGGAAAAATCTCATGATCCTTAGAGTACAGTGGCAAAACAGACGGCAATGCACTTAGTAATAATATTAATTCTTTACTGTCATTTAAGATTGATAAAATCATCAGTTTCTAATGTTGAGCTATTTGACAGTGCCAACAACTTTGGTGGCAAAATCTTTCTTCTTCAGTAGTTTTGCAGAAGCAATTGTGAGGCTGTATCTCCACTAGAGTTGCTTCCTGAGATGATGGCTCTGCGGCCTGGTGTGTTGTTAAGCAAAATGGGCTCCTTAGCACTTAGTTCAACAAGTGCCCTAGAAGAGTTTGGCTTTTGTTTGCTTTGAGTAATGCTAAGCCCCAGGCCCAAACCCCTATTAGGTGTGGAACCTATGTGGGTGTGGATTGATGACTGAGGTAGGGCCCAAGGTGGGGCTATCTCCAGGGAGGGCCTAGTTTACATGTCTGGGACAGCAGAGACTCTTAGGCCACATGGGTTTAAGTTGCCTCTTTGTGATGATTTTAGGTCACGTGGGTGAGTCGCATGTGTGACTCACCCGCATGTGTGACTCACCCCTGACTCTGACAAAGATATAAAAGCCAAGGGTTCGCCTCTTTTTCCTTGGAGCTCTTTGCCTCAGCAGTGGTGGTACGTGACTCTGGGCCAGCCCTTGTTCTGAGCTCCCAGGGCTGAACCTAGATGTTGGTAACTATGAATTGTATTGGGTCTGTCTGTTTGTAATTTGTTTAAGGGCTCTTGAGATGGTATTGATGAAGAGACTCCAGGCAGCTGTAGCTAAGGAGCCCTCCAGCTTGTAAACCCAGATGCTGAGATTTTGTTGAACTCTGGTAACTATGTATTGGTATTTGAATCTGACAAGGTCTGTCAGTTGATGTTTGTAGTTTGCTTGTATTTTGCTCTGAAGTTCAGGGTGCTGGCTTTTTCCCCTGAACTAAGTGAATGATATTTGTGTGCTGAATTAAAGCAAACTTGCCAACCCCTTAACCTTGCTTTCCTTATTAAGGCAAATCAAAAGAACCTGTGTTTTTGTGGTGTGCTGGCAGCTTTCTGGGTGCTGGCTGTGGGTGGATCTTACACCCCCACACAAGCTGCTAGCCAGATTGTGGAAACACCTGGGCTGAAAGCAGGCCAGTGGTCTAGGTCTTGCTCTTTCCAAAGTTCTTGGGCTCAGGGTCCTGGACTATATCTATTAGGGTCCAAAGAAGCTGGCAGTCAAGGTAGCTGTGTTGATTTTAATTGCCTGGCACTTTCTATCTCCTGTCTATCCTTCGGGATGTTTTGCTGCTTCAGCTGGCTGGTTTGTTTATCCCAGAGGTCAGTAGTTGGTAGATATGGCTTCTCCATAGGAGTTGCTTCTGTGGATAAAGGCTTTGGGCACCATAAGTCCTATCTTCCAAATGGACTGAAAGCTACGTGAAGGCAGGGACTATATCTTAGGTAAATTTTGACTTTCACCAAATGCTTGGAATAGTGCTATAAACCTAACAATAGTGGTTATTAAATGTTTGTTGAAGTGAATTGTTTTGTGGAGTAGACTTCAGTTCTCTTAAGCGTTCTGAATTCATTTGCTATAATAGTTGCCATCTTTGAAATAATAGAAGCCCTTGATATTCCAAGGAAGAACTCGGTTCCGTGAATTTTTTTCCTAGAATATCCTAATAATTCAATTTTCCACAGATTACAATAAAACCTAGGACCCTTGAATAATATATAATTATCTAATATTTTAGTAAATTCATCCAGTTATATGATCTCAGTGAAGGAAGCAAAATTTCACATAATTTTCAAACACTATGGTAAGTAGATTTCATATGCTGATTCACTTAATGTCTCAAATCGCAAAAAACCCTCAATGGCATAGGCCATTCTACTATTTATAGTTTTTGATATTTATTTCAGAGGGGATCTCATAGCTACAGTCCAATCTAAACATATGTACAATAGACAAATCTTTGGCAAAAAGACTTTCTGAATACCCAAAAGCAGATGGAAGCATTCTTCTTTTTCATTTGAGAATCAAGTGGTAACAACCACAGATCCTGCATCTAATGCCAAGAGTGATTCACCATATTATGCTCTGAGGAAGTATAACCTTGATATCTGCTTCCTGCTATTTACCTGGTCACTATTTCAAAATTCCATCTATATAGCAACATCAATTTTTGATAGATACTGAGAACTAGGTCACATGTATGAGATGTGATACAAGATATATCTAGCTATGTAAAGCAATTAAACGTCAATGACTTTCTCATTATTGTATATCTTATTTTTTATTTTAACTATTTTTGTTATGCCTTAAAATTTAAACTTATGAAACCATCTCAACACATCCTAGGTCATGAATTTTGTTCTGAGGCCATTTTGTAGGATTCTAAAACAACAAACAACAAAAGACAGTTAAGCATACATATTAATATAGGATAGACGGCCTACCAAAACTTGTTAAATCTGATTACCACTACACACTTCTGATGGTTCATGCAAGAAGCAGAGTAGTGTGGTATGAAGAGCACTGGATCTCAAGTCAGAGGACCTGAATTCAAATGCCAGTTCTGGCCTTTATTATCGGTGTGACTATGAACAAGTCACTTTCTAGTACACATGTAAAAAGTGCATGAATTTGACTATATGACTTCTAAAACCCCTTTTACTCTTAAATCTATGATCCTATGATACTACCAAAAGAACCCTAGAATACATCTTGAGAGATTACAAAGTCCTAAGTGAGAAACTAAAGACAGGTGTTATTTTTATCACTACTAATACTTGAAGATAAAGATTCCAGAGGAGAGAAGAGAAAATGGAAAGGGAGCAAGTATATGGTGTCACATAATTACATTTAGATTTCCGAACCAGAGTTTAAGAAACATGAATGATGAAAGACTCTTGGTCAAGTTTACAATATCTCTGAGGGCCAAGAAGATATTAGCCTAGGGACTTACAGACCTGATCAAGAGGATTTTAAACTGAATATAGAGGGGTAAAACCACCTATCAAGACTTACTAAGCAATCATAGAGAATAGCAGATATGATGCAGGAAGGATTGCGTGAAAGGGCCATTAATTCGCAGGAGACAATACTTGAGAGCTAACAATAAAATTCATGACCTCAGATGTCCACTCACAAACATACAAAAGATAACAAATAAGAACTTGAAAAGGTCAATTTAATCTAACTGGGTATCAGTGAGCCTTAGTAAGGTCAGACTAATGATTGGAATATCTTCAGAATACAGAATATCTACACCTTATTGAAAAGGTTCGCATTAAATAAGAATGGTGGCAAAACAGGATGATACATCAAAAAGATACTTTCATCAGAGAAATCTGGGAAGCCCATGTAAAATAATTAGCTGGTAAAGGCTGAGTAACTAATTATGCTCTAAAAAGCTGCTGTCATTCTCTTCAGTGCCGTTTCTCCCATTTTTTTCTGTCTTTTCTCCCACAAGAAATAAAAACAGGAATAAGGAGGTCTAATGAAAGAATGGGGCACTGGGTAAAGCAGGGCCAAACATGGGACAAAAGTAGGAGATACCAGCCACAAAAAAAGATTTAAACAAGGTTGGGTGTGGTAGGAGCAAGAGAAACACAGAGGAAGTATACAGGAAATTCTGACAAGAAAGAGGGCATTTCACTTGAGGAAAGGAGGAAAAGAAGAATGAGTTTTACTAAAACTTCATGTAAAGGATGGGTATTTGAACTGAAGCTTGTGAGAGGATAAGGATTTTGAAGACCAGAGATGGAGGAGGAGTGTATTCCAGGGATTGGGGGCAGACTGCAAATGTACAAGATGGGGGCTGGCATATTGCATTTGGAGAACTATTATCAGTCTAGTTTGGCTTTCTATTTGTATACCTGTTCTTTTCCTTCATTACAATTTAAAATCCTTGAGGTATGGCCCTAAGCTGTATCTACTGGCTTCTTCCTTGATGTCTACAAACATACCGATGTCTTCCCCATCCTTCAAAAACCATGATCATACCACCCCTGTTGGATCCTTAATCTCTGCCCCCTTCATGGGTGAACTTCTTGAAAAAGCTATTTATGGTAGTTGCCTCCACTTCCTTTCTTCTCACTACTTTCTAAATTTTCTACAATCTGATTTTTGACCTCATCACTCAATGGCAACTGCTCTATCCAAAGTTACCTACAATTTCTAATTATACAATCTATACTATTGTTTTCTCAATTCTCATCCTTCTTAATTTCTGTGCAACAGTTGCTACTAATGTTCATCTCCTTCTGGATATTTTCTCTTATCTAAGTTTTCATGACACTGCTCTCTCTTTGCTTTTCTACTGTTTGTTGGACCATTAATTCTTAGTCTCCCTTGCTAGAAGTTAGTATCCATGTTAAACTCACTAAAAATGGGTGACCCCGGGGTTTGTCCTGGGCCCTTTTCATACTCTGCCTTTATAGTATCTCACTTGTTGATCTCATCAGCTCTCATGGGTTCAATTATCAGTTCTATGCAGGTGACTCCCAATTCAATATATCCAGTCTTAGTTTCTCTCCTGAGCTCCAGTCCCCCACCACTGTCTTTTAAACATATTGAATTAGATGCTTCATAGGTATCTCAAACTCAACATGTCTAAAGGAGAACTCACTATCATTACCCCCAAACCATTCCCCCTTCCAAATGTCCAAATTACTTTCAAGGGTCCACCATTCTTCAAGTCTCCTAGTTATAACCTAAGCATCACTTTCAACATAGTACTTAACTCATATTCATCCCACGTATCCAAACTGTTATCATTTCTACCTTCATAACTTTTCTCATATATGTCCATTTGTCTTCCCTTATGTACCAAAACTACAGTATAGGCCTGAGATACAGTAACATCCTTCTCACTGGTCAGTCTGTCCCTTCCTCGTTTCATCTATCCTCTCTACTCAGCTACCAAGGTGATTTTCCTCAAGTGCATGTTTGCCTGTGTCACCTAACAACAGCTTCAAATATAAATGTTCTATTTGGCATTTAAAGCCCTCCACTACCTGTTTCTTTCTTGCCTTTTTGGTCTTTAAACACTTTACTCCTCACCATGCATTCCATGGTCCAACTATATTAAACTACTTGATGTTTCTCATACACTATTCTTCATCCCACAACTCAGTGCCTTTTCACTGGTTGTCTTGATATTTATAATGCTTTCCTTCTTTGCCTCTCTGCCTCCTGGCTTCCTTGCCTGCCCTCCTTCAAAATTCAGTTGAAATCTGACATTCTACAAGATGTCTTTCCTGGTGTTATTCCCCCACTCCCTCCTCCATGATAGTGCCTTGCCTCTGAGATACTGAGATATAAATGTATCATTCTGTGATAATGTGTATGTCAGTATGTTTTTGAATGTCGTCTCGCTCATTAGAATTATGGACTCTTTGAGGACATTCTTTGAGCTCTGTTTTTGCCTTTCTTTGTATCCTTAGCCAATGATTGTTGACTGATTGACCATAAAATCAACATGGGACCAACTTGAATATATGTATTTTGCTCTCTTGCCCCACTGCCATCTAAAGGTAGTAATTGCTTTGCTTTGATTGAGAGTAAGGGAAAACAGCTTAAATAAAACCCAAGGAAAAAAACTATATTCCAAAAATAAAGTCTTTCCCAGTCCAGTGATTTAGTAATGCCCTTTCATAAAAGAGGCTGGCGTTCATTTTTTTTAAAAAAAAATAGATTATTTCCTAACAATTTAATTCCTAGCATCAACACAGTTTTGCCAAACAACAATAATAAATTGTGAGTTTCTTGAGTACAGGGACTCTCTTTGGCTTCTTTTTGTATCTTCAGCACTTAGCACCGTGCCTGGCATAGAGTAGGTGCTTAAAAATATTTACTGATTGGTTGACTGATTTTATTTGCTTGTTCACAAGCAGATGCTCTGACACTTGGTGGCTTCTAAAACTCGCACTACACAAAACCGAGCTAGAATAGCTATATTACAGCAGAGAAAAGTTTTTCTTTCTGATAAAATTTGTATACAAACCAAGATTTTATAATGCACCTTTTACTCCACGCTTTGGTAATGTCAGACCAGAAAGGATGGTAGAAAATATGTCTATAAAAGCAGTTGTTAACCTGAACTACTAGACATTTGGATTTCCCCATTTTCTTAAGGACAAAGTAAAATTTTTTTCCATTATGGTATTTAATTTGAAATTCTCTTCAGAACAATATGGAAATAAGTTTAAGAACTTTCTTCCCATTTAAATTTGTATGGAAAGAGTTTTGTTATTCTAGGTTCTGTACTTTTGTGAATGCTGTATACACTTCCTACCCAGAATTCTTACCCTACTTCTCCAAGTTATGGTGGAGTAGCACACAGTTTGGTATAGGGATAACATTAGACCATGAATCAGAAAATCTAAGTTCTAGCCTTGCCTGGTACAATCAGCTGTGTGAGGATAAGCCTATTACTTCATTTTGCTGAGCTTCAATTTCTTTATCTGGAAAATAAGGAGAGTAATAGGCTACTCCTGCTAGGAATGGTGGTTGTAAAGAAGGCACTGAGTAAACTGGAAAGTGCTCACTATCCTAAGACTCCTCTCAAAAGTCTTTACAATTTTATTCTAGAGTCTAGACCAGGCCTGCACAACCTGCGGCTTATAAGCATGCTAAAGGATTGCAGGTGGCCATGAAAAATTTAGAGGATGTTTCCCTCTACATTTTTTGCAGACTGCCCAAAATCCTTTGTTGTGCCACAGGTTATGCAATCCTGGTCTAGACTGATCACCAGATATACTAATCACTCACTCTAGGACATCCAAGTACAATTTATACATCATCATGTATTCCAGCAGCTTCACATTTGACTCCTGTTCCCAAATACAAGTTGAAGGGCAAAGACAACAGCCATTTCTTTTGTTTCTCCTTTCCCCTCCCCCTGCTCCCATGATGTACAAGTGCTAGAAATACTGTCATTACTCTAATCCTGGCCAAAATGATTCCACATTAGCCTCTTAATTTTTAAAAATCTTTCATTTACTCTCATGTCCCATATGTTTCAATGAAATAATGTCCTATCTTCTCTCTTAAACAAATGTCTGTAAATAAGCAAAATTCAGCTTGAGAAATGTATTTCCCATATAAAAAAAGTAAATTTCAATTGTCCAAAAGAGCTTTGGAAAAGAAAATGTTACTCCATAATCAACATTATTTTCTGCAGTTCTTATTGTGACTTATGACTCACAAAGCAGTAGGGTGGTACAGTGGATAGAATGCCAGACCTGGAGAAAGGAAGACTCATCTTCCAGAGCTCAAATGGAGCCTCAAACATTTGCTAGCTGTGTGACTCCAGGAAAGTCAATTAATACTGTTTGCCTCAGTTTCTTCATCTGTAAAATGAGCTGGAGAAGGAAATGGGAAACCACTCCAGTATCTCTACTAAGAAACCCCAAATGGGGTCGTGAAGAATCAGACATGACTGAAAAAAACTGAACGGCAAATTTTAATCCTTCATTTAAAGGTTATTCTCTTGTTAGAGTTTGTACCTAATGATATCTACAAAGTGACTATCTGACCAAATTAAAATTTAGTATATATGCTTTGACAAAGAAAATTCCTCTTGCAAAATCTTGCATAAGAGTCAATTATTTTAAATGGTTATTAATACCAATGTGCAGACTTTAGAAGTATCTGTTAAAAAGAAGGAATTAAAACATTAAGCTATTTATATTTAAGATGCATGAAACATTCCTTATTTGCACCTATATTTCTCCCCTTTCGCCTACTGTTTTCTCCCAGTTGAGAAGGGATGGCCTATGTTCACCATATTCACTGCAGGGTCATTTCTATATCCTCTTACAACCAATGTTAAAATACCCGTGGGAGAAAAAATAAGGAACTGTACAAGAAATATTGTAATGAAGTAATAAAATATGCAAACCACCAAAATTCATACTCATGTAAATTTTACTAAAATTTATTATGTCTACATGTTAGACAAAGTTTCTTTCTAGGCTAAAGTAACTTTAATATCAACATAGTCTCCAATTCTTTGTTTTACTGAGTTTCCAATTGATACTCAAAACTTAAATTACATCGTTTCTGTAATCACCATATAATACAATTTAATGAATACTAACTTTTTTTATTAAAATATAGTTAAATTTCATGTAGCGGATCACTGTTTTTCTTAAATGCTATTCTAGATTCCATTCATTCACATGCAAGTAAATATAATCTTTGTGTGAACAACAGAAAACCAAGGAGAGAATATGCATAAAATGTACATATTAACTGATGTGTCATTTTTTCCATATGCATCTATTCAAAAATGTTAATGAATAGGCATAGAAGACAAATCATTCTTTCCCTTCTAGACAAATAAAACTAGAATTGCTATATTAAAAACCCCAAGACTGGCCTATCTGCATTTCAGCAACTTCGAAATTCCACTTGTCCTAATAACAATAATAATAAGTATTTAGATAGCACTTTAAGGTTTGCAAAGTGCTTTACACTATTACCTCATTTGACTCTCACAACATCCCTGTGAGGAAGGTGCTATTATTATCCTCATTTTTCGGGTTAGGAAACTATGACTGAGAGAGGTTAAATGCCTTATTCACGGTTATACGGCTGATAAGTGGTAGATGTAGGATTTGAATTCAGGTCTTCCTGACTTCAAGTCCAGCACTTTATCTACTACACCACCTGCCTTATTTTTATATTTCTCTTAAACACAACCTCAAATCACACTTTAAATCATTAAAAAAGAAAATGATCAATACTTACCTAGCATACGAATGTACAATGCAGTTTGATCAGAACTGTCGTAGGAAATTGCTCCACGTCTCTGAAAAAAAAAGTCACTCTTAATATACATATTTCTTGTGTAATGTGTAATCAAACAAAGGGATGTGTTATTACTGTTTAGGAAACTGATAAGACTATAGTGGATTCAGGCCCATGTGTTTCTGCTGATAGGAACAGAAATGAGAATTATTTACTTGGAGAAACTTCAAGGTAGTTTCTTTTCATATCTTCAACTAAAAAAAAACACTTATTAAGTTCCTGCTATGTATAAGGCATTATACACATTCTAGAGAAAACAAAGAGAAAGGGAAGAAGAGAAGGAATAGGGAAAGGAGGAAGGAAAGGGAGAGAGGAAGGGAGTGGGAGAGGGGGAGAAAGAGAGAAGGAGAGGGGGAGAGGGAGGGAGGGAGGGAGAAAGAGAGAAAGGAGGAGGGAGGGAAGGAGGGAGGGAGGGAGGGAGGGAGGGAGAGAGGGGGAGAGAGAGAGAGAGAGAGAGAGAGAGAGAGAGAGAGAGAGAGAGAGAGAGAGAAGACAATATAATCCTTGCACCTTCAACTTTATGATCTAGGAATCGGGACAAACACATATAATAAACAGATCATCAATGGGATCAAATTTTAATAGTACTATATTGAGCAAAGGGGAGACACAAAAATGCACAAACCTTATTTTCAAGAGTTTATAATCTAGACAAGCACACGAAAAGTAAAAAAAAAAAAGTTAAAACGAAGTAATACATGGTTAAATCAAGTGTGGAATGGGTAGCATAAAGCAAGGGTTGTCAAGAAAAATCCCTATTGAGAAGTAGGATTTAGAGAAATAGCATGAAGCCTGCTCCATCAGATGACCTGGCTAAACTGGAATATAAATTCATCTACTTATTCATTTAACGCTGAGGACGTCTAAATCTTAATTTCTTCATCTATGATAGAAATTCTTACTTCATAGGGCTGTTATGAGGAAGATGCTTTATAAACTTTAAAGTGTTATAAAAACTTAGTTATTATGAATAAAATGAGCATGGAAAGATGAGCAACAGTTAGCAGCCAGTTTAGGTTTGATAGAAAAGAAAAAGAAATATAGAAGACACATTTGGGGACAACCAAATAGCCTAAATTGAAAGATTATGTGGAAGTTAGGCTTTTGGTCAGGTTGAAAAGGAACTTAAATGTGAGGATAAGGATTAACCCTGTAAGCAACATGTTAAGTTTGTTGGGCTATTTTTTAGTAAGGAAACAATACATTTCTTTTAAATTCTTCTTGAACTTATAGTAAAATCTTACAAAATAAATAATTGGGATGACACATAGTTTAATTCATTATGAGTTCTGAAACATCCTTTTAAAAAAAGGACAGTTTTATTACTTAATTCATATTAGGAAGACAGTTAACCAAATCTTTCAGAAAATCTGCTTTAGCCATCTAGAAAAAAGTACACTATGTCCCCTGAATGTAAATGTAAAACTTATTTCAAATTATGCTTTCAAGTTTACAAAGGGCTTTCTTTATAATAACCCTGAGAAACATGCAGTGCACGTAACCATTCACATTTTGCCGACCAGGAAGCTGAGCCTCAAAGATCAGCGAGCTGTGCATGATCACCTCACACTACTGAGTGCCCGAGGTGTGAGAGCAGGCCAGCTCTGTTGTCTCCAAGTCTGGCAGAACTCTTTTCATTATGCCTTGCTCCCTCTCCAACAAACATTTGAAAATACAATACTTAACTTTCTGAAAACTTGATGGTTTTTTTCTTCTAAAGAAAACTGATTTTTAATTGTCTACATGGATTTCATTATGATTTATTTACCCAGCAAAACTTTTTCATTATACTTCAATGGCTCTGTGATAGCAGTGCTGCTGCTGCTTCAGATGATGCAGAACATATCTCATCTGTCATCTTATCTCAAGTAACACTTGCCTATTTCCCCTGTAAATTCTCCATAGGGAGTCAAACCAATGCATCATGACCCTTCTTCAAAGAATGGAGCACGTGGGCTGTCCAATAACTTACTCCTTGCTCTCAATATAGGAAGTACAACGGGCATAGTAGCTGCTTATTACTTGTATTGATTGTATAAAGGCATTCCTTATCCATTTTTTTCTTCTGTGTGGACAGTTCAACTGAACTCCTTTGGAAAATTATAGATCTCATATAGAAGGCTCTGCAAACTTCTAGAACTTGATCCAATCAGCACAATAAACTCCAATGGCTCCCTATTATTTCCAGTGTCAATTATTAAATTCTGTGACATTTAAAGCTCATCATAAATTGACCCCTTCTTTCTTTTTTAATCTTCCTACACTTGACTCCCCTTTACACTCTATGATACAAGTACATGGTCTGCTTCCTATTCTTGGCACACTAAACTTTATCCCCTGACTTTGCACCTTTGCACTGGCTGTCCCCCATGCTTTCAGTGCTTTCACTCTAGACTCTTGTCTCTTCACTTCTCCATCTCCCTTCAAGATTAAGCTCAAATCCTATCTCCTGCAAGAGGCCTTCCACAGTCCATGTCCCTCTTCACCTCTGAGATTACAAACCAGCTACTGTCTATACCTTCTGAGTGCCAATCTATTTATATTTCTTTTTTTTGTTTGTTTTTGGCAGGGCAATTGGGGTTAAGTGACTTGCCCAAGGTCACACAGCTAGTACATTGTCAAATGTCTGAGGCTGGATTTGAACTAAGGTCCTCCTGACTCCAGGGCCGGTGCTTTACTCACTGTGCCACCTAGCCGTCCCAGTGCTAATCTAGTAACGTGTCTCCACTATTAGAATGTGACCTTCTTGAGGTCAGAGATGGTTTACATTTTTCATTGTAACCCTAGTGCTTACCACAGTGCCTAACACTTAATAAATGCCTGGAGACTAATGAATGACATCTGTAAACGACATTGAGACGACCTCATTATCTAGGGAATTCTTGTTCTATTTGCATAGGATATCACAGAAGTGGTAAATTCTTTTGGCAAGCATTTATCTCTGTCTTATGAATTGATTGATATTAAGAGAGGTTAATAGTTATATACATATTTACATTTTAAAAGGAAATTTGTATGATTTTTTTAAAAAAAATGCATGGAAGATAATTTGCTGGAGGATAGTGATGCAGTGAATAGTGCACTAGGCTTGGAATCATTAAGACCTAAATTCAAATTTGACCTTAGGAAAAAATTATGTAATCGAGGGCAAGTAATTTAACCTCTCTGTCTCAGTTTCCTCATCAATAAAATAAAGATAATAATAGCACCTACCTCACAGGGTATTATGAGGATCAAATGAGATTAACAAAGTAAAATACTTTGCAAACATTAAAGAGCTATATAAATGCTAGTTATTACTATAAGATGGCCTTTTTCCCCTTTACTGAATCAAATATTTTTAAACAGTTGTACAATAAGGTCAGTAGGATGTCATGTTCTACAATTGTGGTGATATGGTTTGCTGAAAATATTGCTTATTAAATGCTAACTGTTCCTTTCTTATACTTTCACTGAAGATGCCTTCAATTTGTGTGTATATTATTCTCATTAAAACTTTATAGTGCAAGGAAAAGAAGCATATAAGTTAACAGTCACTAATATTCTCTTGGTTACTTTTGGAGGGTACAAAAATTCCAAATGTTTTTCCCAAAGTATTTGGTATTCTCTCCTCTTTTATATGACCTATCCCTATGAATCAATCAACCATATTTACAGCATTATTTTTCATCCTCCTCCCCATGTCCATTTTTATGTTGAAGTTAAAGTATTCAAATATATACAATGTGCATATACCCTCAATATTAAGTTTACATATCAATTTGAATTGCATACGTAACAAGCATAAACATATGCTTATTTACTCTTGAAAGTGAAATTGAATTCCTCATGAATTCTCTACCTCCTCATCTTCTGCAATAAATGTTGGACTACAAGCTACAATTATTTTCATAGTGCTCTTCTAGTAAATGTCAATCATGAGAGTATTCTGGCTTCATTTATGACAAGAATGCAGAGATTGATATGATTTAGTTCCTCTGGCATTATTACTTCTATTTAGTCACTGGTAAATTATCTCCAGTTGACAATGCCAACAATTAAATTAATATTTATCTATGCTCTACAGAAGGTATGATTCTTTATGCCCTCTGTGCCCTTTCTGCCAGAATCACTAGCGCAAGGGAAGGCGCCTCACAGGTTTCAGGGCCTCTTTAAATTCTTTGCTGCATGGGTTGTTATAGCCAAAGAATTCATCACCATATTTAATTGCCTGGTCCTCAAAAGGCAGACAGTATGTTTTAGAGACTTTCCAACATGGCAGAACTTGTTAGATTCTGAGTGCAGCCTTTGAGAACCCATGATCACCTTCTACACAGTGAGGACTGGAGTGGGACTTGGTGAAAAGCAGTTTAGTAAAGAGGGAAAGAACAATGGATTTAAAGACAGGAAGATTTTGGTTCAAATCCTATCTTTGACACTTATTAGTTATATGATCACAGCCAAGTTGCTCTCTGTGAGTCTGTTTCCTAGTTTGACAGATTTAAAACCTAAAAGGAACTCAAAGACCGTCTATTCCAACCTCCTCATTTTATAGGTGAGGAAACTAAGGTTCAGGAGGTTAGTGTCTGTCTAATGCCTCAAAGGTGGTAAATAGCAGAACTGATATCTGAACCAAGGTTCCCTGTCTATAAATTCAATGCTCTTCGCGCTGCAAAAAACTAATCTGAAATCTACCTAACTGTACACTACTATCTAGTCCACATCTTCGGTCTACCCACAAGAATATTTTGTGAGACTTTTTCAAGGGCTCGATAGGACTCAGATCTACTGGACTAAAACCTAATCTACCAGTCAAACCTTTTCAAAGGAAATAAGCTAAGTCTGGCGTGGCATAACTAACCCCTTGCTGCTTCTCAGATATCACCACTTCCCTTTCTAAATGCTCACAAACTATTCCTTTGATACTACATTCCAGAATTTTACATTATATTAATTTGCAAAACTTCAATTCTAAACTTTGAATTAAAATAATCTGAAGAAAAATACATGGCTGTGTAAAAATAGCATTGGCTTATGCAAGAGCAAAGAGACGTGAGTCTTCTTCCTGGCTCTGAAAATAGATTAGCTATGACCACCAGTTCAAGTCACAAACTCTTTATGTTTTAGTTTCCTTATCTACAAAATTAAGATATCAGACTATATAACTTCTGAGATATGCTCTCAATTTCCAAAACTATCATCTATAAATTATATATGTAATTCTGTATTCTGTGCAAATAAAATTATATTTTAAAACTATAAAACAATTCTTTTTAAGCTGATGTATGCCTAAGCAGACCACCTTTTGGTTCTTATAAATTGTAACTAAAATTGATTCCACTTCAAAATAGAGGTTCACATGCTGACATAAGATACAGAATAGTGAGTCAACCAGTCACTTTTTCTATGGACTAGGTATTCTTCCTGGTTTGATTTTGAAAACCAATTATCAAACTGAAGTTTGTGTTCTGTTCTTGACAATGTAAGATTAATAAAATGACTTTTCCCACTTAATATAAGTCTTATTACACATTTTGAAAGTCTAAAAGACTTGAGATGATGCCTATTATCTAGCATAAGTGTGCTTACTTTCTGCAATTTCCATAGCTAATCTGTTCAATTTAAAAGCCAAAAAATTCTATTTCTTTTAGGTCTTGAAGCAAAAGAATTTCTTTCTGTCAAATTAAGCTAAAAAAGAAAAAAAATTCATACACTCTGGCCATATTGGTTAAAAACTGTCAATTTCCTTATTAATTTAAGTCTACTAAAAATTCACAAACAACCCTACAGATATGTTTCCTGGTAAACTTGAGATTAATTTATTCTCAAGCAAAAAAATCTGTCATCAATTGGTGCTAAAAAGCACTGATTCACAGTGGTTTCCTCACCCCTATCCCTGTGCTCCTTCTGTTTAACCTGCAGAAAATGATTAGGTCATATGACTCAATTTAATAATATTGTTATAGGTCACGTGAAGAAATGCTCTAAATCACTATTGATTAGAGCAATGCAAATTAAAATAGCTCTGAGGTACCACCTCACAACTACCAGATTGGCTAATATGACAGAAAAGGAAAATGACAAATGTTGAAGATGTAGGAATATTGGAACGCTAATGCACTGTTGATAGAGTTGTGAATTGGGATCCACATGTACAAAAATATTTATAGCAGTTCTTTTAGTGGTGGCAAAAAAAGGGAAATTGAGGGGATATCCTTTAATTGGGGAGTGGCTGAACAAATTGTAGTATATGAATGTCATGGAATACTATTGTTCTATAAAAATGATAAGCAGGTAGATTTCAGAAAAACCTGGACTTACATGAATTGATGCTGAGCGAAGTGAGCAACAATCAGGAGAACACTGTACATGTGTGCGATGATCAACTATGATTTGACTTGGCTCTTCTCAGCAATACAATGATCCAAGACAATTCCAAAAGTCTCATGACAGAAAATGCTATCCATATCCAGAGAAAAAACTATAGAGCCTAAATGCAGATTGAAGCATATTATTTTCACTTTTTTGGGGGGGGGGTTGTGGCTTTTCCCTTTTGTTCTGTTTCTTCATTCACAACATGACTAATGTGGAAATATGTTTCCATGATTGCACATTTATAACCTTTGTTAGATTGCATGCCAAGGGAAGATAGGGAGAAAAATTTGGAACTCAAAATATTATAAAAATGAACGTTGAAAACTACATGTAATTGGAAAAAATAAAATACTATTTATAAAAAAACCCTACAAAACCAGAAAAAAAGATACCATTATAGAGAAAACCCTATGGTACTTCTATGAGACAAATCAGAATAAAGAAACCATGAAATAGTGAAATTTCCATCAAGCCTCTAATGTCCAACAAATTACTAGGTTTTGAGGAAAACATATAGCTTCTGGGATGAGAGTATAAAGTACAATTTTTTTTTTCTTTTGGCCATGTTGAAATGTCATTTTAATGTGCAAACAATCTTGAATGCTCTAATAGCAGTTCACTGTCAAATCTTGCCGATTGCTGGACACAAGTCAGTTCTTACATATATAATAACAATGTTGCTGGCAGCTACTGTGGAGGTGTGAGACCAACAACAAGACCAACAACATCAGCACACAAAAGGGCTGCTAGCACAGGTTCTTTGATCTGCTTTTTAAGGAAAGCAACCTTAAAGGGTTTACAATCTCACTTTAATTAAACATACATATATCATTCACTTAGTTCAGGGAAAAATTCATCACCCTGAACTTCAGAGAAAACACAAACAGAAATTACAAGCAGAAATTATATAAACCAAGCAAATAACACAAATCAGCAGATAGGGCTTCTGTCTGTCCATAGCAATACATACATAATTACCAGAGTGAAAAACACTAATATCTGGGTTTTCAAATCCAGGTGGGCTCCTTAATAGGTACCCAGAGTCTCCTCTTGCTAAAGTATACAAGCACTCTTTCGAGTGTGTCCCAAAGCAAAATGCTAACCTTAGAGTATATATACATGCTTCTTCAGGGTCAGGGCATCACAACCATGTAACTCAAACTCATGTGACTTAGGCTTTCTTGTGACTTCGGTAGGTCATCAAAGACTCCTGAGTTAATCAAAGACTCTCGATTAAAACAAAGGCAAGACTCAAAGGCACTTGATTGCCTTAGTGCTTAGAAGCACTCCAAAAGAAAAAAACAGCAAAAGTCCCACCCTGCTTGCCATTATGATATATTAAAAATTAATTATAACATTTCATAGCTAAAATAAAGGGCAGGATTATAGTTAAATATATGTAATATGAACCTTGAGTTAAAAGTCAAAATTTCCAGTTCTTATTAAAAACTCATTTTCAGCTGTGCAATGTATAGTTATACCATCCCAACATGAATCACTAAATGAATCATAAAACACAGAATTACTTATAGACATATAAAGATACAATTATCTGAAAAAAATATTAGTTTAACAAAATCAAGTTTAAAAGATGTTATTTCCCAAAATTTATGAAACCACTTGTTACAGTAATTAAGATGGGACTTTTTTACTGTTTTCTCTTTTAGAAAGGTAAAGTAATAAAGTACCTTCGATTAAGCCTTATTAGGTGCAAAGCCCCAGGCTCACACCCTTTTGCTGATTAGGTATGAACTCTTTGGGCCCTAAAAAGGGTATATAAACTCAGAGGTTAGCATTTTGTTTGGGGCTCTCACTCACTGGAAGAGTGTTGATGTGGAGATTCTGGGTAGCTGCTGGAGCCCCCTGGCTTTGGAAAACCCAGATATCAATCCTTCCCTAGTAACTGTGTATAATTGTGATTTGGTTAGACAGAAATACTGATCTGTTTATATTGCCTTTGTTTGTAATTTCTGTTCGTATTTGCTCTGAAGTTCAGGGTTTGCATTTTGTTTGGAGCTCTCACTTACTGGAAGTGGTGTGTAGCCACTGGACCCCCCCACTTTGAAGAAAACCTAGATATTGGTGCTTCTCTTTTACTTGATCATACAAAGCCTGTCTGTTGAAGATTGTTATTTGATCTGTTGATATTTTCTGTTTGTAATTTCTATTTGTATTTCCTCTTGAGTTCAGGGTGCTGGCTTTTCCCCCTGAACTAAGTGAATGATATATGTAGGTTTAATTAAAGTAAAATTTTTAACCCTTTAAAGTTGCTTTCCTTAGAAAAGCAGATCAAAGAACATGTGCTGGCAGCTCTTGTTGGGTCTTACACCCCCTACAGCAGCTGGTAGCAGCTGTGTTATTATACCAATCTGAAGGGAAAAAAAATCCCAAAACAACCAAGCTTTAAAACTATTTCGGTGTTTTAGTTGCAAGATCTTGAATAGCACCATCAGTTACAGCTATTAGCATGCTAATCCTTTACACCTTCCCACTTCATAAGAAGGAAGATATCTTAAAAGTACTAATTTTGAAAAACTATCCAGGTAATTAATTTGTAACTCTGCAAGTCAGAAATTTCTAATTATCAAGTTATAATATAAAGATTGTATAGTAAATATTTGGTTGCAAAGGGTTGTTACAGCTACTGATAATTTTTATTTAAAAAGTTAATATAAAAATAGAAGTTCATTTTGGGGAGAAAATTGTGAAGTAAAATTGTAATAAAAACTCCATGTCAATTACCAATTACAAAACACTCAGCTCTTAATCCACATTTCCACCTCATCAGTAAATGGAAATAACTGAGAGGCTGCCACTCGTGACTTTCTAATTTAGCCATCCCAGGAACAGCTTGTAAAGCAAGCTAGTATAGGTCAAAACATGGGCGAGGCTGAGCTAATCAGAATCCACTGACAGCTACAGAAAAAACAAGCTACACTGCAGGTTCCCAAAGCAACTCCCTTTGACTGCTTTGTAATATTACCACAGCAACATTCTTACCCTACCTTTCTGGAGTCAAGATAAATCAACCTCCTACAGATACAGTTTCTTATCAGAAGTATAATAAAATTATTTTGCCCAATATTCTTAGATATGTGATTTTTCAACTGGATTAAAGTTAAACTTTTCAAAAGTGAATAAGATTTTACAAAATACTGACACTTTTCAAGTAGTTTTCACATGTGTGTGTGTATGAAATTGATCTTAATATACAATATACAAAAAATGTGTACTCCTTTTTTTTTTCAACTAATGTTCCTAAAAAATTTTAGGTAAACAGAATCACTTTAAAAGAATGTTGAAGGGAATCCTTTTACAAAAATATTTACTACTACAACTTGCAATGGGAGGGCACCAGCAGAAGCACTGGCAGGGATCAGGAAAGGCCTCATACAAGAGGTGATATTTGAGCAGAACTTTGGAAAACACTAGAGATTTCAGACAGCAGAGGTGAGGAGGGCATCCCAGGTATAAGAGACAGCCTATACAAAAGGCATGGAGATAGGAGATAAAATGTCACGTGTGAGTTTAACAGAACAAGGGCCAGTTTGACTGGACTAAGGAGTGTGTGAGGGAGAACATACAACAAGGCTGCAAAAGTCAGTTGGAACCAGCCTGTGAAACAGTTTAAATGTCAAATACAGGAGTATGCATTTAAGTTAACAAGACTAACCCAGCCTCCAAGATTAAAGTCTGATAGGTGAGGGAATAAAACATATGTAACAGAAAAAAGCCAAGTACAAGTTAGGCTGTGGTAACTGCATAGGAGAGGTATGAAAAAAAATTGAGCAACTGAAGTGGGGAGAGGTCATTTATAGCTGGGGTAAAGGCACAATGAAGGCTTCACAGAACAAGTGCTGGGGTGGGCCTTGAAAGAAGGGAAGTGTTTCAACAAACAGAAATTTGAGGTGGAAGGTCAGACCCATCCTAGAGTGATTGGAACTAACATGCAGAAAAGGCAGGAAAGGTCAAAATGTGTGAAGAAAATGACTTCAGTTCACCTAAACTGGAGAGTATGTAAGTGGGAGAGTAGCAGAATATAAAGTAAATAAACACCTTTAATTTGTTTTTATATTTGTCATAAACATGCATTATATTTATACAGTCTGATATTTGAATATGAATTTTATTTAAAGACACAAATGTACCAATTTAATTCTAAAGGAGTTGAAGAAAAATTGAATCTGGCAGTCTCAAAGAATATCAAACAATTATTTTGGACTATGTCAAAGGAAAAACAGAAATTAGAATTTATGGAAGGGAACTGTGTGCTTATTAAAATTTTGACATATTAGAGAGATAAATCCTGTTTTAAAAGCTTGGAAGAATAAATTTATAAAAATTTACAGAAAATACAGATGTCACAAATTTAACAAATGTAATACATAATAGCATAAGAAAAATATTTTAAGTATCCTCATCTAAAGTTTAAAAAATGTGTTCAAAATAACATTTTAAAAAATTTAAAAACCAAAATATATGAAATTTTATACACATGGCATATGACTACGAACTGATGATTTTCACAGGATTTAAGGCTAGAAAAACCTTACGAGATCACCTAATCCAAACTCCTTACTTCACAAATGAGGAAATTGAGGCCCAGAGGCCCATGGTTACAAATCTGTAAACAGAGCTGGTATGTGCACCCAAGGCCTGAGACTTCTCGGGGCTCTTAACCCTCAACCTGGACCAGTATCTTTTCTGTTCCATCCTTCTGAGATTGATTTGTCCCACCACCCCAAACAATGTAAAATTAACTCAAACTTGAAATATTACTCTTTTTGTGTCTAATAATAGCTTAATGAAAATGACTATTCTCAACCAGTTTCTATATTTGATCGAAAAGGTACAACTTTTATAGACTAGGAAGTCAATTAAGAATACCTATACTTCCAACTTTCTGTTAACATTAATTTGATTTTTACTCAATAACTAAGCTTTAAAAAGGTACAATTTGACAAGTGAATAATACTAAATTAAATCAATAAAGTAATGCTTAAAATTTAAAACTACAAAATTTCTTTAAAATGTGTTTTTATATTAATAGATTAAAAGACATTTCAAAGAACACTTGGTGAAAAATATCAAATTTTGTTCTGAAATATTATACTTATACAAAGCACTTTACAGTGTTCTTTAAGGATTAAATTTTTAAAAATTCTTAAAACCAGCAAAATATAAAGTAATACTGGCTTTATAAATTTAAGTCAAATCTATCAGATCAGATCTGATAACAAACAACTGCATTAGAGGTTGAAAGAAAAATTTAAACATCATCAGAAAAATCTTAAATATTATAATCACTAAAGATATTTCAAATGAATAGTTTCAGACTCTAGATGGCAATAGGTGAAAATGCACTAATCTCTTTCAACAGCCTGGTATTTAGGTTCGAAGTCAGCAAAACAACAGGATATTTCATTCCTTCTATTAAAGAAACAATTTGCCAGATTCTATAAATTTTAAAAATTTAAATGGATTAAGGAAAAGGTAAAGACTATAAGGAATGAGGTATATGTTTTGGCAGAAATGCCTTTATTAAAATATCTGATTATTATTAGAAATACTAAAATTGCATCTACACTCCATCTACAAGATAAAAGCTTTTTAGATGAAAACCAATCACCAATTTAGTTTCCACTCACTAGATATGTATAAAGATACACACAAGTCTTAAACGTCAATTTCAAAATAAGAATTGTCTAGTTATTAGAGGGCCTAATATAGAACCTGAGACAAAAAAAGGAAAGCAAGGGTCAAGTTTTGAAGTAAAACAAAATAAACTCTGTCCTTAACAAAGGACAAAGTTTATAGTTTATACCTGAAATATATTTTGTTGTTATTTAAATGGTTTTTTCCTCCACTAGAAAATGAAATTTCTTTAGTTACAAAAAGCTGATATATTTGATGTAGAATAATTATTAACCCATTAACTCAATAAGTCCTTTATAAAGTTTTAAGAATAAATTTGCTTAAAAACTACTAAAAAGGGGAAGAAGCAATTTTAAGACTGCCCAATGCTAATCTAAAATCTAATAACTGCTTTAGAATAAGTACTAAGTATGAAAAATTAATTTATTTATTCTATTGCACTTACATAACATTAATTTTTAAATCCTGAAAAATAATTATGGCCTACCTTAGAGGTAATCCACTTGATAAGAACCAAAGCCAAACACCAGATCAATGTAATTCCCATTGGATCACCCAAAAGACTTAACCATAATCTTTTTTTTTTTTTTAAACCTAGCCAGTACTGAAAGCTATCTAAAAGTTTGATAAATAACAAGTGATCCTGTGGCAGACGGCAAAGGGGCACTGACTAACTTGAACCTCAGGCAGCTGCTTTAATGCAACAATCACCTGACTTCTTTGGGAATGCACCACCCTGTAGGTCTCATTATAGAACACTTGCTAAACACCACAATACTAGGCAGGGGGTAGAAAACTTACGCAACAATGAAAAATAAGAGGCTTTGGGGGGAAAGGAAAGCAGAGACTAAATTCAGTGGTGCTTACCTAACAGTTTAGCAAAGAAAGGATGAAAAAGTTAAGCCCAGTTCAGTCAACTTAACAGTCATAAAATAAATTGCAATTAAATAAACAAACAAGTATCTGAGTGGTAATAGAATGTCTAAAGGAGTTACAATAGCTTGGCTGAAAAATCTGTGAGCTTCCCCAAAACTTTGCTTAATAGAGCCAATTCCACTGGCAAGAAACATACTTAACCTAGAGTTATCAGTGCCTTAGACTTTTTTTTATAAACTATTAAGACACATATTTATGATTTACCTAATATCTATTAGTTATAATTACAATGATCTTTAAGAATGTGGGTTTTGCATTAATTTCAAAGAACATATTAGAAGACTGTATATAGTGTACTAAGGTCTTAATAGCTCATACATTAAAAAAGTACTAGTTTGAACTAAAGGAAAAGGAAGCCAACCTGAATTACTGAAAAATCGCAAGTAGTGGCAAGAAACAAGCATATTGTGTTTGATTCTCACAACAACTTTGTAAAGAAATAGATATTACCATTTTTAAGATGAAGAAATCGGGGCCTGCAGAGGTTATAAAAATATTAAGAAGCAGAGATAGGATTTGACCCAGGTTTCCTCTGACTTTAAAAGTGTCTACCATTCTTTAAGGCTGCCTCTCAGGAGTATATTTCTATGGAATCATAAGAAATAATTATTAAAGATATGCAGTTTTGTTTTTAGTAATACCAGTAAATTTAGTACTTCAGCATGGATTTGGTGTCAGAAGGCTTGGGTTCAAATCCAGCTTCTGTCACTGTGTGACCCTGGATTATTCATTTCTCCATTTGTAAAATGTATATAATGAAAGATTTGATTTTAAGGTCCCTTCCAAGTCTAAACTCCTTACTTCCTCTAAAGGTTCTTTAAAACTGGTTAGGAGTCAATCATATGTGTGCTAAAACATGGTTATTTTATTCTTTATTAAGCTCAAAGAAAATAATACAACAAATTTGTAACTGTTATCTTCCATTTACTGAAAAATGTCCTGCATACATGTGTTGGGAGGGGAGAGGGGAAACGATAGTTTATACATCTATATAAATATATACGAATGGCTGTGTTTATTTTACTTTGCATCAACTGATATGGTTTTCTGTGTTTCTTGTAGGTTTGTTGTTTCTTGGAGTATAGTAACATGCCATTTCATGGTTTAGGCATTTCCCAATGGAGGGACATCTACTGTTTACAATTATCTGCTACTACAAAAAATTGCTGCTATAAATATTGTGGTATATATGGAGCCTTTCTTATCAATGACTTCTCAGGGTATTTATCTAGTAGTAGAACCTCTGCATCAGAAGGAAAAGATATTTAATCACTCTATTTACATAATTCCAAATTACTTACCATAGTGCCTATTATTAATTCACAGCTCTATCAACAATGCATTAAATGTACCTGTTTTCCTAAAGCCCCTCTAGAATTTATAATTTTTCTTTTTTATCAAATATGCTAATCTGATGGGCATAAGGTAGCATCTCAGAATTGTTTTAATTTGCATTTCTCCAATTATAAGGGATTTAGTGTATTCTTCATAAGGTTGCTAATATAGTTTTGTGTGGTAAGGCAAAATGGGCTCCTTAGCACTTGAGGAGTTTGGCTTTTGTTTACTTTGAGTGAAAGTACTTTCAGCTGTTAAGTGCTAAGCCCCAGGCCCAAAGCCCTATCAGGTGTGAAACCTGTGTGGGTGTAGAATGATGACTTAAGAGGGGTCAACTCAGCAACCAATGCTCTCTGGTCATTGAGGTGGGGCTTCAGAACACCAGAGGCTCGGCTGTGAGGAAAGGCAAGCCAGGGGACAACTACAGCGGAAGCAGAAGCTGAAGCAGGAAGCTGAGGAAGCAGAGCCGACCCGACCCGTGTGTAGACCCAGGATTGTGAGCAAGGACTTGAGGCCAGTAAATACGATTTGGCTAAATACTATCTTGTTTTTCTGTGGCCTCCTGGTTACTCTTGTGAGGTGGGCTTTCTGGGCCTGGAGTCTTTTTGTCAAAATGTCAGAATGGGGAGGCTAGTTCACAGATCTGCTGCTGTGGGGCCTAAATAAATGTTCTGATGCTTTCTACTTAAGAGAATATCTCATACCTTGCAATTTCGAACCATTCAAACATATACACGATTATATTTGAGATTATAAATTTGGCCTTCCTACTACAAGTTTGCAATTCTTTTGAGAACCATTTATTCCTATCCTTTGACTACTTCTCTACTGGGCAATGGCTTTTGGATCTAAAATATTTGTTAGTTTTCTACACATGCTGGGTATCAATCCCTTACACCTAAGAACTCTTACATACAAAGCTTTTCTTTCTAGTCAATTGCTTTTTATCGTATATGAATTTTGTTTATTCAAAAGCTCTTGAATTTCATGTAATCACAATTATCTACTTATCTTTTGTAATTGCCCTCTATTCCTTGTTTGGTTAAGAATTCATCTCTTAATCTATTTACTAAGATATACCCAGGAACTATTTGAAAGCAACTATGAAACACTACTCAAATACTGATCCAAATAATTAGAGAAATATGACACACAACTAAATTAACTTACTTATTCACTGAAGACATACCAATCACACTACAAAAGGATTATTTTATAGTTAGGAAAAAAAATGAAAAATTCATCTAGAGGAATGAAACAGTAATTATTTGATTTGGTCACTGGAAACAGTCTGATCTGTTTCTCCTCTAATATCTTATAAATAATGATCTTTAACACTAATGTTAAATATCTTTTTGAATTTATTGTGAGATATGGTAAGATCGTGGTCTAAGCCTAATTTCTGCCAGACAGCTTTCCAGTTTTCCCAAGTAGTGATAAAAAGAGAGTTCTTTCCTAAATAATTTATGTTGTCCAGTTTAATGAACATTGGGTTATTGTATCCATTATGTCCAATTCTCTTATCTAATCTGTTCTTCTGATCTTTTTTACTTTCTAATTAATCCCAAATGATTTTGATGATTTGCTTTATGATACAGTTTGAGGTAAAGAAATAATAGTCTCCCTTATTTCCTGCCTTTTCATTATTTCCCTTGATATCCAAGTTGTATTGCTCCCCCAAAAGAATCCTGTTACTGTTTTATCATGCTGGCATAACATTTAATCTGCCTCAATCTTTTATATATACAAAGAAAAAAAGCAATATTCAAAGGTAAAAGAGCCAGAATTCAAAGCCACTCTGAGGTGAGTGCTACTGGTATTATGAAGCACATTTTTAGCCAAAGAATCTGAGGTTCAGAGAATGACTTGCCTATGCTGACAGAGCTGGTAAATTTTAGCCATGGGATTTGAACCCAGGTCCAGCAGTTTAGACATTATATAACAATCTGAGTCATACTATTCCTTCATCCTCTTTCTGATAGTTTGCAAATTAACTTATAATTTAAAGCAAGGTAGTTTTTTTGTTCCAAAGCCCCTCCATTTGATAAGAAGATAAAGTATTGGTTGGCTACGATTTAACATATTGTTTAACATATTGTGTCTATTTTGACCTTTGCTCTAAGCAGTCAATGATATGACTGTTTACAGACAGGTATTTATAAAATGATTATTACATCTATAATCAATCGATTATCAAGATACAGTAAACTTAGCTTTTTATGCTATCTGTTGCTCACATCAAATACCTTCAGACTCTTACTGAATAAGTGCACAGGCACGAGACTTGTAAGTGATCTATAGTAAGCCTTTGGTTTCTACCACTTCTTTACCATTTTTGCCATTATTTCTCATATATACTTTTGCTTAGAAGTCACCAAATATTTGAGTTTATATTGACAAAGTTAAGAATCTTGTCAATAATGTGAAAATATGTTTAACATGACTACACATATATAACCTATACCAAACTGCTTGCCGTCTTGGGGAGAAGAAAGGGGAGGGAGAGACAGAAGAATTTGGAACTCAAAATCTTATAAAAATGGATGTTGAAAACTACCTTTACATGTAACTGGGAAAAAATAAAATTCCATTTAAAAAAAAAGAATCTTCTCAAGCTCTTGACAAAAACAATAGGTGCTTAGTAAGTGCCTGCTTTATTATTAATTTTTAATAGAACTACACTATTTTTTCATTCTCTGCAATAGATGTTGGCACATAGGCTGAATCTTCATGCACATTCACCTTGTGAGTATCCTCTACTCTTTCAAATAACTTTGTATATGTTTTACATTTCATTCATCTACGTTCATCTTGTATTTAGTATACTTAGCACCTAGCACAGTGCCTCAAACTTTTGATTCAACAATTCAATTATCAAGCACCTAGTATATGCAAGGCAATGAGGTAGAGATACTAAATCAAACTGCAGTCAACTGTCCTCAAGGAGCTTTCATTATATAGAGGAGAAGGGGAGGATGAGAGCAAAAGGGGAGGGGGATGGAGAGGAAGAGAGATCAGGAAATGAGTTACATAGTTGTGTAGGAGATGACACTGAGAATAGAGAGTATTCGAAGGGGAATAAAATAGGAAAGTTAGGTAGGAGCCATATAATTTCAAGAGCTTTAAAATGGAAGGATGAAAAATTTGACCTTTATCCTAGAAGAAATAGGAAGCCATTGAAGATCTGGGTGTGAGTGACAATCTGAGAATCAGACATGATTTACAACTGAACAACAAGATGTTGTAAGATGGAAGCAGGGAGCCCAAATGGGAGGCTGTTACAATAATCTTGGTAAGAGATGAAATCCTGAGCTAGTCCAGTGGCTGTGTAAATCAAGAGAAGGGACAAATGCTGTGGAAAAGATATTACAAAAATAGTAAAACAAAACATGGCAACTAATTTTTATTATGAGGGATGGAGAACTGTTACTCCAAGTTTGCAAACTTGGGTGGCTGGAAGGTTAGTAGATCCCTGAAAAGAAATGGAAAAGCCATGGGCTTGAGGACCTATTCATCATCATTATCATACTCCTGTAGAGGCTCTTTTTAGCTTATCAACAGCCTTCATAAAATGTGGCACCCAGAACTGAAGACAACGCTCCAGATACGGTCTGAATACAGTAGATTATATTACCTCCCTAGTCTTGGATACTAATGCTTCTTTCACTGTAACTCAAGACTGTATTAGATTTTTCTGGTTGCTACATAAGACTATGAGTATTCAGGTCCATTAAAAACCCCAGATCTTTCCAGGCAAACTACTATCAAGCTCTATGCCTCCCTCATCTTATTGTTCTGAAATTGGCATTTTGAAACTTTACATTTATCTATCTTAAATTTAATCTATATTATTAGATCTGGCCCAATGTTCTTAGCGTATCAAATTCTTTAAGGAACCTATTATTCAATGTATTAGCAACCTCCATGGCATTTAATTTGACAAACATACTATCTCTGCCTTTACTCAAGCCAGTGGAAGAATTTAAATGCCATAAAAAAAATTTGCAATTTATCCTAGAGGCAAAAGGAAGCTGATAAAAGTTTTAAAGTAGGACACGGATAGACTTATACCTTTGCAAAGTCATCTTTGCAACTATGTGGAGGACGAATTAGAGAAGGGAGACATTGGAATCAAAAGAAGCGTTTTTGGTTATTCATTGCTTCCAAAAAACACTAAAACCTAAAAAAAACTTTCCCCAAACTCAGTTTTTAAATATTTTATCACTATGCTTTAGAGAAGTACAAAAAGTCAAAGATCCCAAAATAAAGTTCAAGACACTTAAATAAATGACTTTAGACAACTTTAAAATGTTAAATCTGTGACAAATTAATTGTGTTATTATTAACATGAAGACCTTTACCGGGGGGAAAATACCCAAAAGTGCTAGCTACTTAAATAATTTCCAATTTTCTGTATTTTTGCTCATTTTTTAAAACAATGTCATAATTACTGCATATGTGGTCTTTAAGAAATGTAGCATTAATTTATCTTGACAAATTAGGGTCACAAGATTTAGACCTGAAGGGCCCTTAGAAATTACTTTGTCCAACTAGACAGAGTAGAAGCTCAGAAGATTAGTGCCTTGCCCAAAGTTGAACAGTAATAATAAATACCAACATATATACATTACTTTAAGCTTTGCAAAGTCCTTTATAGATATTATATCATTTTATTCTCACAACCATGAGAAGCAGGTGCTATTTTTATTTCCATTTTACAGATGAGTAAACAAAGGCTGACAGAAATTAAGTGACTTGCTCAGGGACAAACTATCTAGTAAGTATCTGAGGCAAAACTCAAATTCAGGTCTCTGACTACAAAACTTTCCATTGGACCTCCTTCTCTATCAGAATCGGAAAACAAAAGGAAATGGAAAAATGCCACAATAAGAGAGGGAAAACTAAAGGAGAACACTTCTCACGAAAATCTTTCTTGATATGTACTCTCAAGTTCTGAGTTGTCTCCTAAGAAAATTCCCAAGAGGGAAAAATTCAATTCAACAATATTAATCTATAAAGGATCACATCTTTTAAAGTAAATTATAAATGAATCACATTTCCTAACAACTATTCAATTTGCAGATGTGTCTGAACTTTAGATGATACTACTTGAACAAAGGACAACCTCTTTTGTTTATGACTTAAAAACTAAAAAAAAAATTAAGGAAAAGATAGCTTCTTAGGGAAATGAAAATAACTTTGAACATATTGTTTCTAACAGAAATAAGAATTATAGCAATGTCAGTAGCAAAATTTATCCCCAGGGTTCTCTGCCACCCACAGGACACCTGTCAATCTTGGCACTGGCCTTTATCTCTCCATGCAGTGAAGACTTAGCATAGCACGTACCTCTCTTGACCAAATTAGGCCAACCTCATCTGCATTGACATCAGTGTCTATAATTTTGGAATCTCATAGCCAGAAATAGCCTATCACAGAAACCAGTATACAAATTAAGTGCAGGCAGAAGACAGTGCTGAATTTATGGAACAGTGATAAAAAAGCTAAAGCAAAATTTCTATACTTGGTTTTTTTTCCCACAAATACCTAAAAAACTGTCAGGCTTGCTAATAAATTTTTTAAAAATTAAAGCCCTGTTTTAGGTTTTCTTACTCTCAATATAAAATTTAAAATAAAAAGAAATATAAACAGGTTAATGGTATTAATAATTTTATGTACTATAGCATAGGAATTATTTTAACATAGGATCAAAAAATCATTTAGTCCAATCATCTCCCCTTATAAAGAGAAATTCAGAAAAGTTGTCTTGTTCAGTATCATATAAGTTATAAGCTGCAAAGTGAGATTCAACAAGATTTGAATCAAGATCCTTTTACTTAAAAAATTCAGAGCATTTTCCTTTCTTTACACCATGCTGCTGTTGGTCATTCAAATGAAGCCTTGACAGTATAATACTTTTAAACTTCTGAACTGAGTTCTTTGACAATAATCTGTTTTATGGTAAACACATTTAATTCCTACTCTACTAGAAATGGTAGAATATACATTATTTAGAAGAAGCTCAAATTCCAGAAAACTGAAATGTTACTTCTGTGATCTCACTCAAACAGTGATGATGTCCATATATCTCTACACCTTTTCATTCTTTGCACTTCTGCTACACAGATAAAAATTCCACATAAGAAAAGGGTATAAAAATGTGCATACTCTTTTGACCCAGCAATACCACTTCTAGGTCTATCCCAAAGAAATCATCCAAAATGGGAAAAGGACCCACACGTACAAAAATATTTATAGCAGCTCTTTTTGTGGTGGCAAAGAACTGGAAATTAAGTGGATGCCTATTAATTGAGGAATGGCTGAACAAATTGTAGTGTATGAATGTAATGGAATACTATTGTGCTATAAGAAAAGATGAGCAGGCAGACTTCAGAAAAACCTAGAAAGACTTGCATCGACTGATGCTGCGTGAAGTGAGCAGAACCAGAACATTGTACACAGTAACAGCCACAATGTGCGATGACTAACTTTGATAGACTTCTCTCTTCTTAGCAATGCAAGGATCCAAGACAACTCTAAAGGACTCATGATGGAAAATGCTGTCCACATCCAGAAAAAGAACTATGGGGTCAATGCAGATTGAAGCATATGATTTGCTCTCTACTTTTCTTTTGTTTCTTCTTTCTCATGGTTTCTACCATTGGTTCTAATTCTTCTTTACAACATGACTAATGTGAAAATAGATTTAATATGAATGTATCTGTACAACCTATATCAAATTACATGCTGTCTTGGGGTTGGGGGAGGGGAGAAATGGAGAGAAAATTTGTAACTCAAAATCTTATGGAAATGAATGCTGAACACTAGATCTACCCTCAATATTTGTCCAAGATACCTGTGCTGGGGTCTATCCAATTACACATAATTTGGACAACAGGTATTTTTCATTCACTTTTTTCCTATGTGAATAATCAGACTAAACTCTTTTGAGTGATTAGGAAGGCAGTACAACATAGCAGATACAGTACTAGACTTACGAGTCAGAAAAACCTGGGTTCATTCCTACCTCTGACGGTTACTAGCTAGGTGACCAGTTAAGTCATATAGCCTTCCTAAAACCTCAATTTTGTCACATGCGAAATGTGAACAATCAAGTGCTACTTACAGCCAAAGGCCTTTTCTGTTGCCTAATGCTAATGTCTGCACATTCAAAGTTACCTAGTTTCTGCCCTGTATGTGCAATGTATATACCTATATACATGTTATTTCATTGAGCAGGAATTTTTCCCTTTTTGTCTCTGTGCTTGGGATATTTTAAGAGATTATTTTTTTTTTGATGAACAAAAATCTATTTCCTTTCCCTTTTCTGCCCCACACCATTGAAAAATAAGAAAAACAAAACCCTTATAACAAAGAAGCATAATTAAGTCCTCCCAAAAATCTTCATTGCCACTTCTCTAAAAACTCTATCTCAACCTGCACTGAGTCCGTTTCCTCTTTCAAGAGGTAGGTAGCTTGCTTTCTCATGAGTCCTCTGAAATCTTGACTGTTCATTTCATTGATCAGTTAAGCCTTACAAAGTCATTTGTCTTTGTAATATTGTTGTTACTGTGTAAATTTTCTTCCTGTTCTCTTTTCATTCAACTCAAGTTCATACCTATCTTCCCAGGTTTCTCTGAAACTGTCCCCTTTATCTTTTCTTATAATCTAATATTATTCCATTATATTTACATAGCATAATTTCTTAAGCCATCGCTCAATAGGCAACACCTTAATTTCCAATTCTTTGCCACCACAAAAAGAGCTGCTATAAATATTTCTGTACATATGGTTCTTTTCCTTTTTCTCTGATCTCTTTAGGGTATAAGCCTAGTAGTGGCATTACTACTAGGGGTAGTCAAGGAGTATCCACATTTTAGTAACTTTTAATTCCAATTCGCTTTTCAGAATGGCTGAATCGGTTCACAACTCCATGAACAGTGCAGCAATATGTCTTTTCTTGTAGCCTGTCCAACATTTATCATTTTCCTTTTTTTTCTCACTTTGGCTAACTTTGTTGCCAGGATGGGTGTGAGCTGTATGTCACAGTTGTTTTCGTTTTTATTTCTTTATAAGTGATTTGAAATATTTTTTCATGTTTGGTTTTTTTTTTATTTTTTGGAGGGAGGAAGGCAGGGCAATTGGGGTTAAGTGACTGGCCCAAGGTCACACAGCTAGTACATGTGTCAAGTGTATGAGGTCAAATTTGAACTCAGGTCCTACTGACTCCAGGGCCGGTGCTCTACTCACTGCGCCACCTAGCTGCCCCTGAAATATTTTTTCATATGGTTATTGATAACTTGGATTTCTTCCTTTAAAAAAAAAACTGCCCATTCATATACCTTCTCCACTTACTAATTTGAGGTACTTAAGTAAAGTCTTTATAAAAGCTTGCTGGGGCAGCTAGGTGGTGCGGTGAGTAGAGAATCGGCCCTGGAGTCAAGAGGACCTGAGTCCAAGTCTAGCCTCAGACACTTGACATACTTACTAGCTGTGTAACCTTGGGCAAGTCACTCAACCCCAATTGCCCTGCCTTCCCCCCTCCAAAAAAAATAAAGGCTTGCTAATTGATTGATGGTAACTATATCATAAGATGAGGCTAAGATGTGATAACATACGTAAAGTGTTCTGTAAAATTTAAAAACATGATATAAATGTCAGTTAAGATAGCAATTAGCTTGTTCAGAAGGTTCTTTGAAGCTTCAGAACTTGATGCAATCATCTCAGGTTTGTCCTTTGGAACATATCTCATCATCTATAAGAAATCACTTTTCCATTTAGATTCTATATTGGTCATCCCTCATAATGCTAGCAAAGCCTTTTGACAAACATTTTCTTATTATATGCTCACTTCAGATTAAGTAGTTAGAGTGACCAAAATTATCTTGGTTGTTAATATCTTTTAAGGAATTCTGCACGATTTCTATATATGCATGGGAGGCATCTTGTTAGAGAAGAATTATTAAGTATTTTATTCTTCCAAGTTAAATGTTTTTTAATTAGTCAACAAGTAATAAGAACTGGAAATTCTTATAATCATTTCGCCTTTCAATCAGTCGATCACAAATGCAACGAATGACGACAAAGACGTCTTCTGTCAAGTATCATTTGCAAAAATCCACCCTTTCCCTTCTCATAACTCCATCAAGGATGCCATTCAGGTATTTAGAGGTTATTCCCATAAAGATTCTGTGGAAATGGGAACATGAAAGCAAATAGGTAATTATTGATATTTCCTTATTTGTAGACTTTTCTTTTTTTGTCATAATAAATTCTCCCCATTCTATGTGCTTGACCATTTTAAATGTTGAGAATCATTCTCTTAATGGCCTCAAAATTGTGTCACCTACACCTCTTCTGCGTCTCCCACATTTGTTTTCTGTAGTTTATTTTCTCATTCAATACATCAAGAATTATGATGACAAATTTGAAATGTGGTTTCTCTGCCATAACTGATGGGGAAGTTACTCATTGTTTCTATTTTTTTCCTGCTCATTGTCCTCTTCGTTTCATCCTTCAATCCCTTACATGATTTGTCTTAGTTGGGTCACTTGCCAAGTTTTTCAAATAAAGATTATAACCCCATTAAATTTAGGGATTTTGAATCCTGTCAGACATTTGGGGGACAGAGATGATGTCTTTCAAAAACCAAATGAGTATTACCTTCCACTGGATGATGATATATTGTTTCACAATGGTTAAGTCACGTGAGGCAGTTTGGTACAGTAGAGCACCTCCATCTGAGTAGATTTTCTATTTACTACCTAACCAAAACAATCTTAGGCAAGTCACTTACCTCTTCTGAGGTTTAGTCTGCTCTGTAAAATAACAAGGTTGAATGAAGGTGATAACCTTTAAGGTCCTTCCTAGCTCTAAACTCTACAAGGCTATGATCATTTTATGTTGGTACTGCACTTCATTTCCAACCTAAACTGTAACAACTTCAAGGGCAAGATTCAAACCTTTAAGCTAACTCCCTAAGTTCTATTTTTTTAATCTAAGATTTATTATTAAACTATATATATAACTTTATGGGTATATATCTAACTAAAAATTGGTACTCCTAACATGTTTTTTAAAAAAAGAAAGAAGTTTCCTAGCCCATTTAGGTAGAACTTTTACAGTAGAGGTATGAGAAGACATCGTGACAGAATATAAAGAATGAGGAAACATAGTGAAGTTTTAATCTGAAATGGAACCAATGTCTACAACAAAGAAACTAAACGTCCGAAACACAAATTGTTATTCTTCCTTCAGGTCAGTTAATGAAACCACCAGATTAGGAAGGGATTACTAACAATCACAGATATTCAGGTATCTTTAGCAGATGACTGTTCTTGCCATGTTCCCCATTTTTGTCATCTTCTTTATCAGTCCTAGGTCCATTTATTCTGTCCAGGAAGCTACGACCACCATTCTGTCTAATCTCTAAAGGCAACCTGATCTCCCTAGCTAATGTTAAACGGACAAATAAATCTTTTTTTCTTCAGTATACAGAAACAGATCAGACAAAGCTGAAATTTCTGCAAATGAACTTCAAGAGAAAACTCAGGTAAGAAAAACTACAACCAAAATATAATACAAAAGCACACAAAAAAACATGAGTTTAAAAAATACAGATCTATTGCCTTACAGTAACTTAAGTAGTTCTACAGATTGAGTCGGCTGAAGACACACAGTCCCTATTTCTAATTCAAACCCGTCTAAAGAAAACCTACTGAACAAAAGCTTCCCCTTTTAGTCCTTGAGTGTTTCTCCTAGAAGGAAAGGACTACAACAGCTAAAGAAGAGAGGAGGTTGTTAGGTGGTCAACCCTGGGAGAGGATATAATAGGCAGAAAGCACAAAGGAGATTTCCCAAGGACAAATCTCATTATAGCAAATAATATTACAATGAAAATCTCAGAATAGTAAAATAGTAATAAAGTCTCACAGTTGAAAGGGACCTCAAAGATTATATAGTTCGACCAATATCTGAGCAGGAAAACTATTCATTATCCTACGTAAGTGGTCATCCACTTACATCCTAATATCCAATAATGACCTGCAATCTGCCAAAGATAACTAAACATATCAGCAAGTTAGAAAAGAGTTAAGAGATCAAGGAAGACTTTAAATAGATAGACACACTTTAGGCTGACTCATTTCACAAAGCACTTCTACAGGACCCAAGCAAGGGTACAGTTCCAACACAATGACAGGGCATCAGCTTACAGCTAGACAAAAAAGGAATTGTACAATGCCAGGGAATAAGGGGCAGGATGAGTAGTGCAGTTTGAGCAGAGGATGATGAGATTTTATTATGCCATCATGTAATAGAGGCTTCTCAAGAGCTGTTAGATTCAGAAAGAGATAGGAAACTATCCTATCAGAGAATTCTTCCTGTGGCTGCTCCCATATTTATAAATATAACAATTTACTCTGTTCTTCCCAACTTCCACATCTAAGTTCTTTCATTCCTCCTTGTCTAAATACTGTAGTTTCTTCCTACTTTCCTACATCTCACCTGCCTTTCTATGCTCCAGAGGCTACCCTAAAGTCCTGCCTCCCTATTCACTGCCCCCCTTTTTTGCTGCAACTTATCTGAACTCTGATTCTATTATCACTAAGGTTGCTGATATTTTAAATTAGAAATAACTATCACTATTTTCAGGAACCAAAATAATGTGCTGAAAGCAGTTTAGTACAATTTAAACAAAAGAAACTATTCTCAAATTAACACCCTTCATTTACATCTAATAAAATACAGAGAACAAAGAAAGTTATGTATTTAACATCTACAACTATGATGCTTTGTTTAAAGTAGAATAGACAAAGGACGCAAAAATAATTTTCAAATTTGCATTGACGCACATCGTACTCCTCGTTCAAGAAGAATGCATTTGTAATCACACTGTACAGGGAAATTTTAATCTTAACCTAAACTCATCCATGACATGCCAATTATATAAGCATTCCTCATTTAAGTAGAAATTCACTGCATTTTGACTCAAATTCTTTATCTTAAAATTCTACCTTAAGGAACTTCACTCTTCCTCAACAGAAATTATGGGTATTTATCATCTTATTCCTTCTCTGCCTTTATCTCCTGAACTTAACTCTTTGCTTGGCTAGAACTATAATAATTACTAGATCCTTCCTACAGGCTCTGTATTTTAATCAACACTGTCCCAGTGCTGCCCACTTCAAGAGTCACTGACTTCAAGGAGCTTAATCAGACTTGTGGACAACAGAGAGCCAAAATATGTGACACGAATAGTAAGTGCAATGGAAAAAGTTAGTAATGGCTCACATTGAATAATGGCTCATATGTAATGGCCCTTTAAGGTTTACAAAGCACCTCTCTCAATAATTCTGTCAGGAGAGGAATACAAGAATTATTAGCCCCACTTTACAGATGAGAAAACTGACAATTAGAGGAATTAAGTAACTTGCCTATTATCATACTACTAGTAAGTATCAGAAGTAGAAATGGAATTCAAATCTTATGAAATCAGTTGCTGTATCTTTTCCCCCTATATCACACTGCTTCTTATGATGGGTGTCTATAATCAAAGGCCAGAGTATAGGAGGTGGAACTAAAAGGTGCATTTATAGGTAGATTTAGTCAAGTGGACAAGGCTAATAGGCAGTAATATGGAACTACTATATGTTAAAACTTACTTCATAAAAAGATTAATGTCCAACAAAAATATTAATTTAAAATATTACTAGGTTGAGAACTAAATACTAGCACAACCATTCAATGTGGTTATTGTAACTGAATCCATCTAGTAGGTTAACAATGACATAGGTCATTATCTATTGCAAAAGGCTTTTAATGTGAAGGAGAATGTAAAGCTAAGGAATGAACTTAACTCTTGGTTCTGAAAATAAAATTGTACAAGTGTTCTTCAATAGGTCTTTAACTTCATGGTATATGAAAAGTACAAAAAAGAAAATTCTTGTTCATAAAGTTAGCTAAGTCAAGATAGTTTCAGAATTACAGAATTCAAGATGGAGCATTATATGAGGCAGACGATTATACTCATTTCCTCTGGCATCATATCATAGTTTCACTTTTTTTAAAATTCTGTGACAGTCCGAATAAAACTACAGTATACATTTATATTTTGTATCATACTATTTAGCATGTAAAATATGTACTATCTTGTATAGTTCTTCCATTGTTTATAAGCTTCTCCACAACAAGGACTATGAATTGTACTTTTATTTTGTAGTATTATACATATAATGGGATCTCTGAGTCTTAATTGATTCCTAATATTTTAAGGATGTTTCATCCATAAAGACTTCTATAACTAATAGGTATGAACATAATAGGTATTTAAGAAATAATTACTGAATTGCATTAAGTTCAGGCTTTTGTGGATAGATATAATTGTAACTGGTTAATGTAGCTCTCTCTTACTACTACACCACTTTCATAAAAGCTTTTATGATGGTAAAAAGAAAAGAACATCTGGAGTCAGAAGAAAAATTATGTGTAAGAAGAGTTTAATAGAGCCAAGTCTGGAGGCAGACCCCATCTCTTAGCCCCACAGGTCCAAACTGTGCCACTGTGTTAATACAGTGTACTAAGAGGGCTAGAATCAGAGTAAGAGGTTCTAGGTTCTAATCCTTGATTTGCTATTTGCCAGCCATGTATGTATTCTTGAACAAGCCACTTTATTTCTAAAGGCTTGTTTCCTCATATCTTCAAAAAGTGATGCAATTTAATTCTTAAAACCTAGACACTATATGAACAACAAACAAACAGTTCTCACCATTATGGAACTTATATCCTATTATAGGAAACATGTACACCCTTAAGTAAATACAAATCTATTCAAAGTCAATCGGGGAGAGGGTATTATCAACAGAAGCCTCCTGATAAGAGGTGAGTTTTGAAGGAAGTAAGGGGTTCTGAGAGAAGGAGGAGGAGAGGAAGGGCTGCATTCTAGGTATGTGCAAAGACATCACATAATGGGAGACAGAATGTCATGATCTCCAATCCAAGCTTCTTTTTCCAGCCCTACAACAGATTCACTTTTTGAAAACTTTGTTTTTCACTATTTTGCTGCCTGAGTCATATTTGGATTAATAATTTTATTATTCCCATCAATAACAATACCGAAATAACAGCATTCTAGTTTACTTACCTCTAGGTGGTGCAGTGAACAAAGGGGTTGTGCTAGGAGTCATGAAGACCAGAACTCAAATAGGTTCTCTGACAATTACTAGCTTTGTGACACTGTACAAGTCACTTAACTTGTCTGCCTCAGTTTACTCAACTGTAAAATGGGGGTAATAATAGTACCTACCTCTCAGAGTTGTAAAGTGCTTACCATAGTACCTGGCATGTAGAAAGTACAATATAAATGCTTATCCCCTTCTCCCCTCAACTATTGTTTTGCAACTAATTTACTTGCCTTTAGTCTATCTTCAGTGTAATTTGTCCTTCATATTCCTGCCTAAGTAATCTTCCCAATGTAATGCTGAGCGTTAATCAAAATCTTCACTCCCACACCTGGAATGCTGAACTCTTCTCTATATCCACATTGTTATCTGGCTGCAGTTCTTACATTCTTCTGACTGCTAATGTAGATCCTCTCCAAGGTTCTATCCTAGATCCCTTCACTCTTCCTTCTATTTTCTCTTGGCTCATTTAACTCATTCACTCCCACTGCTTCAGTGATCACTTCTATATAGATGACTCCTACACCTATATTTCTATCTCCAAATTCTTCCCTGAGATTTAATTCTAAATTTCTAATGGCCAGTTATATGTCTACACCAAGAAGGTCCATCACGACTAAAAATGGTCTCACTATCATCCCCCCCTGAAACCTCTAGCACAGCACTCCTGTTGTACACATCTACCTTTCTCCTCACTGCATGGTCACCTTCTTTTTCTATTACACATCTGCATGATAACACTCTTTACTTCTCTCTCAAAGTCTCTGCCATCTAGTCATATTTACCACTTTGTTGCCCTGCAAGATATTCAATTTTCATAAAGCAGAGAGAAGCAGTGAAAAGTAAAACCAGTTTAAATAAATCTTTACAAATGATCTAAGTGAAGCCATCCCAAAGGCATTTAGATGAAAATGGAAGTATAACAAACAAAATAAAAGCAGAAAAGATCTGCAAAGATTTATGTAACTAAGCTTTTCACCATCAAGAGCAGTAGAATTACCACACGTGGACTCTCAACACCACAGTCCCAGAGATGCTTATGGAAGAAACAAAAATGGCAATAACGAGAATAAAAATTGGAAAAGTAGCCAGATTAAACCGAGTATTACATGGAGGAGGTTCCATGCTGGGCAATACAACTCTGAGTGAATTAAGGGATCAATGAGCAATTTATCGGAAAGTAGTAGATGAAACTACTACAGGTAAAGAAAAAAGAATTCAGACCTGATTAATACTGAAAAAGACAACAGGGAAGACATTGAGTACTGACCTATATGCCTATTTTCTTATCTATATAAATTTTTTAATCTTATTTATTTTTGACATTCTTTTTTTTTTAAATTTTGAGTTCGAGAGTCTCTCTCTCCTTCCCACACACTCCCCCAACGAGAAGGCAAACAATGTAATATATATATGTATGTATATGTATATATATATATATGTGCGATCATGCAAAACATATTTCCATATTAGCCATATCACAACAAAAAATGTGAAACAGAAAATTACACTTCAATTTTCACTCAAAGTTCATCAGTTCTATCTCTGGAAGTGGATAGCAATTTTCATCATGAGTCCTTCAGAATGGTCTTAGATCATTATATTGATTAGAGTAGCCAAGTCTTTCAGTTGATCATCATTACCACATTGCTGCTACTATGCACAATGATCTCCTAGTTCTTCTCAGTGCACTTTGCATCAGTTCATATAGTTTTGTCATGTTTTTCTGAAATCGTCCACCTCGTCATTTCTTGTATCACAACAGTATTCCACCACAATCATATGCCACAACTTTTTCAGCCATTCTCCAATTGATGAGCATATGCTCAATTTCCAATTCTTTGCCACCACAAAAAAAGCTGTTACAAGTACTTTTGTAAAATATAGGTCCTTTCCCTTTCCCTTTGATCTCTTTGGGATACTGACCTAGTAATGGCATTACTCAATCAAAGGCTATGCACAATTTGATAGCCCTGTGGGCATAGGTACAGACTGTTCTCCAACACAGTTGGGCCAGTTCACACTCCACCAACAGTTCATTAATGTATCTATTTTCCCACATCCCTCCAGCATTTGTCCATCCCTCCTTTCTTTTTGGTAGATTAAATATTTATTTTCCTTTTGGTTTTCTTTATTTGGTTTAAGACAATGACTTCTAGACATAAATCAGATGGGCTGGTAGGACTGGGGGCGGGGAAGGGGGGAGTGAGAGGGAAGAACAGGGACCTTTGGGTTGGCCTGATCTGGCCACCTGCAGCACTGCTGGTCTTGGAATCGGCCCCATCTGTTGCTCAGATCTGGGCAGAAGGCAGAGGGGAAAAGAAGATGCCTGTTTCATAGGGCATCATATATCCTATAATTCAATTCCCAAAGGTTCAAGTGCCATCAGCTAGCCTTGGTGTGGGGCGAGGGGAAGGCAAACCTACCATACACAGCACTGATGAAAAGTGCCATGCTCTATGGCATGTGATCAATGACATACCAGCAACAGAAATAAAGGAGTCTCAGCCTTGACAGGGAGAAAAAGTCCCCCAAGTTCAAAGGATGGCAAGAGGTGACTTCACACCTCCCCAGTGATTCTGCTGTAGCTGCTGGGCTTGATAAGCATGAGGGGCAGGTATCCAAAAGAGACAGGGCTGAGTCCCAATATCTTCTACAGGGCCAACCCTGCTCTCATGGGGGTTGGGGGGGAGGCTAGGAATGGATGGCAGATCTTCAGTTGCCACTCCCTAAAGAGGGAAGAGTGCCACAACATGGAACCCTCCCCCAAGGCCTATGGGCCAGGAGAGGAGTGGCCAGTTCCTGGGCAGCTGGGAAATGGGGAAAGCACAGTGAGCTTACTAGACAGAGGCTCTGCAGTGTTGCTCCCACCCCAATCCTCCTCTTCACATTGCTCAGCTCACTGAACAAAGAAATCAACCCATTCCAGCCTGGCTCCATGATCAGGCCCCACTGGGGAGGGGCCTTATGGGTCTGGGGTCTCTCTCCAAGGGGAGGGGCTGATGCTTCAGCTGCTGTTGTGCTATCTTCACTGTCTAAGTATGCCCCCAGCTGGCTCGGGGACGAGGCACGGGGTATCCAGGGTGACACGTTGGCATCCTTCAAACTCTGTGGTACACCTGTGCTTGGGCTGGGCAAGACTACATGGCCATTGCTGCTGCTGGTCCTCTGGGCAGGTGCCTTCTTTGCCATCACCAGGCCTATGGTGACTTTGACTTGCTTTGACTTGCTTTGACTTGCTGCCCAATGAACCCACACTCCGTTCCCAACTCTCTAACTTCTGCTTCTTTAGCTGTGGGACCTCCTCTAAGATGGCTGTGGGGTTGGCCGAAATGGGCAGCTGGGAAGGCACAAGGGTGGGCTCTTCATCAGAGTCAGAGTCTTCGATCAGTCGCTGTCTCCCGGCCTGCTCTATCATGGCCTCCATTTCCCTCTGGTCCTCTTCTTGCTCTCGCTGGCGCTTCTCTTCCTCGGACAGTTGGTGCTGCTGTAACATTGCCTCAACGTCCACGTTAGCCTGGCGCTGGTTGAGCTCCTTCAGCTCCTGCAGGTTCTCCAGGACCTCCATCTCCAGCTTGGAGTCCTTGGTCCGATTCTCCAGCACCTTCATAGGATTATTTAATCCTTCATCTTCTCTTTCCTTCTGTACTCTTTTCTCTTCCTCTTCTAGTAGTTTCTCAGCCTGTAAATTCCAGGTGGCTCCATGCTCCATGGTATAATCTGTGTTCTCAGAGTCTGTTTTGAAGGTGATTTCAGATAGACATCGGGTACACTTGATATAGAAACGAAAAATTGGAAGTCCCAGATATAGTTCATTCTGCACTGTCTCCTTCCGGGCATTAAATTTCTTGCCTTTATAAATATACTTGCCACATGTCTTACACCTCATATTGAATGGGACCATCAGTCTCACCACATATTGCTGATCTTTGGGCAGCTTGAGTTTAGGGATTTTAGATGGATTGAAATCTGGTGGATAGTATTTATTTAAGACTTTTCTCTCAGACATCTTGGCATTGCTTCACAGACCCCACAGATTAAATATTTATTAAGGACCTTCGGTGTGAAAGGCACAGTACACAATATTGTGCCAAGATACAACGATCAACACATTCTGCCCAGGAGAGGGCTTAAAGCCTAATACAGGTTTACACGATACCAAAAAAAAAAAAAAAGATGCAAAATAAAAGAACAATGACCTTTATCTTTACTATCTATACTATCTAAATCTTGACCGGCTGTCATTCCTACCCACCCCTAAATATAATTAATACTAGTTTTGAATTAACAGGACATCCCTTTAATGATCAGACATTTCAATCACTATTAATTAGCTCTCCACAGAGGATTACTTCAACCCAAATAGATACAGGAAGTCACTTCACTAAGACTTTGAAAACAGGGCAAAAACGAATTTTCGATTAATAGGCCACCTCTTTAATGACCAAGCATTTCAATCACTATTAATTAGTTTTCCACAGAGCATTAAACCTAACAACCCAAATAGAAATGGAAAACTACTTCATTAATATTTTGAAAACAGGGCAACCCAACCCCTAAAAGTAATGAATTACTTTTAATTTGCTGAAAAGTCTATAAATTAGATGTTAGCTCTCCCTACCTTTATTATTTTGTATCAATAGTTTCCTCACTCGCAATGTGCCTGGGAATCCAGGCTGTCACTAACTATTGTAGCCACAGTACTAATAGCCAAGGCCCCCCCCATATGGTCCTCAAGGCTTTCTCTCAATGACATAAATCTCATTAAGTAGGTGACTAAAGTTACAACACTCAGTCACATTCTCAAGAACTTTTCCTACACAGGAAAAGCTTGAAATAGTATGAAACCTGGTTTTTCTCAAGCCTCTTTCTTTCCAAGACAGAAAGAAAACATGAAACTAAGGAATGGAATGTGTTTTTTTTCTATTTAAATGAAAACAATGAAACTCAAAATTCGATCACTTGTGGCCCTTTCTCATCTCCTCCTAGTTCAAAATGCTTATATCTCTTAATGGCAAACATCCTCTTAGACTTGCAGTTGGGTTCCACATATTCGAGCCTCAATATAATCTTTTTTGTGGTCTTTGCCTTTTTCTGCAAATTTGGTTTTATTCGAACACCACAGCCACTCTGCTCCCTGCGTGTACAGGAAATCATTGCCTTTCTTGTACTGTGTCACTTGTGAGGCTGGTGCTTGCTGCACTTTTTGGCAGAAAGCTCTGTAGGCTTTAGGGACGTTCACCAAAGGGCAGCACTGCACTTTTTTTTCCCTTTACTTTTTTTAATTAATTAATTTTTAGTTTTAGTTTTCGACATTCAGTTCCTCAAGTTTTTGAGTTTCAAATTTTCTCCCCCTCCATCTCCTCCCCACTCCTCACCCAAGATGGCATGCAATCCAAGATAGGTTCTACATATACCTTTACACTAAACGTATCTTCACAACAGTGAACTTGTAAAGAAGAACTATAACCAATGAAATGAACCATGAGGAAGAAGAAACAAAACAGAAAAAAAAACAAACAAAAAGAAAGCAAATAATTAGCTTCATTCTGCATTCAGACTCTGTAATACTTTCTCTGGATGTGAATCACTTATTTTTTTCTTAGAAAATTTTTTATTATTTAATATTTTTACTTTTCAACATCGATTTCCACAAGATTTTGAGTTACAAGTTTTCTCCTCATTTCTACCCTCCCCTCATCCCAAGACGGCATATATTCTGATTGCCCTTTTCCCCAGTCTGCCCTCCCTTCTGTCACACCACTCCACCCATTCCCCGCCCAATGCCCTTACTTCTTGTAGGGCAAGATAGATTTCTATACCCCATTGCCTGTACATCTGATTTCCCAGTTGCAAGTAAAAACAACTTTTTTTTTGAGCATTTGTTCTTAGAATTTAGAGTTCCAAATTCTCTCCCCTCTTCCCTCCCCACCCACCCTCCTTGAGAAGGCAAGCGATTCAAGATAGGCCACACATGTATCATTATGCAAAACACTTCCACAATACTCATGTTGTGAAAGACTAACTATATTTTGCCCCCTCCTATCCAGTCCCCCTTTATTCCATTTTCTCCCTTGACCTTGCCCCTTTTCAAAAGTGTTTGCTTTTGATTACCTCCTCCCCTGATCTGCCCTCGCTTCTCATTCCTCCTTTTTATCCCCTTCCCCCTACTTTCCTGCAGGATAAGATACCCAATTGGTTGCGTTTGTTATTCCCTCCTCAAGTTAAATCCGATGAGAGCAAGATTCACTCATTCCCTTTTACCTGCCCCCTCTTTCCTGCCAACAGAATTGCTTTTTCTTGCCACTTTTATGTGAGATAATTTATCCCATTCTATCTCTCCCTTTCTCCTCCCAAATATTCCTCTCTCTCACCCCCAATTGTATTTATTTTTAGATATTATCCCTTCATATTCAACTCACCCTGTTCCCTTTGTCTATATATATGTATATTCCCTTCAACTACGAACTGTGAAAGATCTCAGGAGTTACAAATATCATCTTTCTATGTAGGAATGTAAACAAAATCGTTCAACTTTAGTAAGACTATAAGAGTTCTCCTTCTTGTTTACCTTTTTATGCTTCTCTTGATTCTTGTATTTGAAAGTCAAATTTTCTATTCAGCTCTGGTCTTTTCATCAAGAAAGCCTGAAAGTCCTCTATTTTATTGAAAGTACATATTTCACCCTGGAGTATTGTACTCAGTTTTGCTGAGTAGGTGATTCTTGGTTTT
>CM053622.1:237164224-237185828 GCA_028646595.1 Phalanger gymnotis
GAAATGGGCTTTCTGGGCCTGGAGTCTTTTTGTCAAGATGTTGGAATGGGGAGGCTGGTTCAAGTTTTTGCTGCGGTGGGGCCTACATAAATTTCTTGTTGTTTTCTCCTTAGAGAATCTCTCATACCTTGCGATTTCGGACCATTCAAACATATACATGATTATATTTGAGATCATAAATTCGGCCTTCCTACTACAGGTGATTATACATATCTCTTTTTTTATGCCTTGCTCGACATTTATGATCTAAAGGCCACTGACGTTTTCTGTTACTACATCATCTTTGTATGAGAGCCACCTTGTTAAAGAGCCTCTAAAGAGGCATTTTACTCTACCAAAATAAAAGTTTTTTTGTACAGAACAGTGAGATACTGTGTTCTCTGTACCTTTCAGTTAATTGACTATAAAGATGTGGTTTGCTATAGAAAAATCATTCAAAAAGACTGTCTGCTTTCTTTTCATGTTTTCATAATAATACGCCCTCAACACATGTAGATTATTCTCAAAAGATTTTGCAGAAATGGGAAAGTACTCTTAGGGGTCAGTAGTTATTGATAGTCAATTGTTTTGTAGTAATAATGCCATTTCCCCCAAGTAATTATTATATTTATCCTTCAAAGACATTAAAAAGAATTCTTCAGGTCCTTCTAAGTTGTGTTGCCTCCCATGTAGACTTCTCTTATGGGTTTGATATACAAGGATAAAAGGTTTTGAGGCAGTTTTTTTTGCAACAAAAAGGCAGTATCTTTTAAATGAAAACAAACACGTTGGGAAAATATCTGTAGCAAATTATGTAGATTATAATACATTCCCTAAGTCAAAGTACATGAACATAAAATTTAGAATGCAAACTACTAATAACGCCATAAAAAGATACTCACATTTCCTCTCAACCAGAAATGTAAATCAAGACAACCTTAAGTTACCATTGAGATCTAGTATAATGGCAAAAAATAACAAAAAATGATGGAAGAACTCGATTTTGGTGGGACAACAGGGAAATAAAAGCTCTGATACTTTGCTGTTTGGTTGTAGACAGGGGCCCAAAATTCAAAGAACAATATTACAATATACAACATAAGTCAAATTATTACAACATAAGTCAAAAACTGATAATGCCTCTCATCACAGCAACATTATTAGGAAGGATCTTATGTCAAAAACATCATATATGTACAAAAATATTTAAAGGCATTTGTGTGCAATGGCAGAAAATTGCAAACAACCAGTATGCCTTATGATTGAAAAAATAGCTGAATAAATTATAGTAAATTAGTATAAAGGAGGATTAAAAAAAACCCCACACCTCAGTTTTATAGGTTCTCCTCCTCCCTATATGACTGTCCCTTCTCAGTCAGTCTCCTTGGCTGGATCTCCACCCATGTGAGGTTCATTAAAAGTTGATGTCCCCCAGGGTACAGTCTGGAGCCTACTCTTCTCTCTCCATACTGTTTCACTTTGTGATCTTATCGGCTAACATGAATCCAATGATCTCTAAACCAATTACTCTTAGATCTACTTAACCAGGCCTAATTTCTCTCTTAACCTCCATACTCACATCTCCAAGTATCTATTTACACATCTATCTCAAACCAAATGTTTAGTATACATCTTAAATATCAATGCATACCCAAAACTGAACTCATTCTCTTTCCTCCTAAATTCTCTTTACTTCCAAGCTTCTCTATTATTGTTCAGGATATCATCATTCTCCCTAGTCACCCAGGGTAGCAGCCTGGGTATGACCTTCAAATCCTCACTCTCTTACCCTCCATATCCAATCTGTTGCCAAGACCCACCAATATTGCCTGTGTAACCTTTTTCATATATGTTCCTTCCTCTCCTCTGACACTGTCATCTCCCTGGAGCAGGCTCTCAACACTACATGCCTAGTCTATACCAACAGCCTTCTGGTTAGTCTTCATGCCTCAAGTCTCTTACCATTCTAGGCCTTTTATTCAGCTGTCAAAGTGATCTTCGTAAAGTGCTCATCTGACCATGACACACCTTGATCAATAAACTCCAATGGCTCCCTATTATCCCCAGGATCAAATACAAAATCCTCTATTTGACATTTAAAGTCCTTCACAACCTTGTCCCTTCCTACCTTTCTAATCCTCTTATACCTTACTCCCTACCCTACCAAAAAACACATTCTGGAATCCAGTGACATTGGCCTCTTTGCACAAGACACTCCATCTCCTGACTCTGGATCACTGCTATTTCCTAAGTCTGGAATGGTCTCCCTTCTTATCTCTTCCTCCTGCCTTCCTTAAAGTCCCAACTAAAACCCCACCTTCAGCAAGAAGTTTTTCTGGATTTCCCCTCAAAGCTAGTGCCTTCCCTTTGCTGATTATTTCCAATTTATCTTATATGTGTGTGTGTATGTGTATGTATACACACACACATACACACATACATACATATAGTTTGCAAATAGTTGGTTTTCCTTCTGTCTCCTCCATCAGACTGTGAAATCCTTGGACATAGGAATTGTTTTTGCCCTTTTTTTTTGAAGTGTTTAGCACCATGTCTGGAACACAGTAGGCAACTAATAAATACTTAGTAATGAATGTTTGACAGGGAATTTATACCTGTGAAATCCTAGGTCCCGTCATTATCTATTACAGATAAAACAAGAAAACAAATTTTCAGCTAAATATAAGGGCAGTTCACAGATCCTCATCTGAGAGGTGAAAGAAAAAAAAAACCTTGGGGCATTAAGTTCTATCCTATATCAAAGGGTAAAAAACAAAAACACCCCCAAACTTGGGAGGAATTAGTTCCATCCTGTGAGGGCAAAAAGAAACATTTGATGGAATATTTTCACCTTTGGGTATTTATGAAAAATGAATATATTCAAAAAAGAACACCAGGAAGATAATTACAGCTTATATGTCAACATCTGTGCTAGAAGACAAAGTAAAAAAAATTCTAGAAAGAACTTGACAATTTTCTTGAAACCAAGCAAACACACAACTTGATACTTGAAGACTTAAAGGCAAAGGTGGGCACATAAAAAAAACAGAATAGAAAAATATGGTTTACGTTTAAAAAAGCAATCAGAGACTTAGATACTACTCAGAAATCTAATGCTGATATATAAATGAAAGTTTTCTTCAAAAAGAGTGAAAAGCTATGGAAAAATGAAACATCACACCAAAAAAATATAAAACTGAATATGTCTTAATAGACAGAAAATAAATGGTTACAACACGGGATTTATTTCAGAATCAGTTGTTTGCAAATTAGTTTCAAGAACAAGAAAATATCAACTTAGGAAATAAACCAAGAACAAGAAAATACGGTAGGCAACTAAAGTAGCCTTTTAAAACAAACTAGGACAGAGCTGTTTATTCTGAAAATGAGAAATGGATAAAATAAAAAGCATTGATTGTTATCTTTTCTTAGAGAAGTTTAGCTGCTACAATGAATATAAACAAAAAAGAACAGAAACTGTCTTCGAAAGTGAACATTTCATTTCCTTACCAATAGAATTACTAAAGGCAACCCAGTTTAAAAGAGTGAGCTTTTCTTTTTTTTTTTTTTTTCAAACTATTACGGGAGAATGACACAAAAATTAAAAGCAATAGTAGCACATTTAAAAATAGTAATTAGTAAGAAGAAAAATAAGACTATGGAAAGCCTATCATAAAACTCATTTTACCCAGATCATCCCAAGAGCTGATGAAGAATGGAAATTAAACCTAAAGGAAAAAAATGGAATAATTCTGCCATTGTTTCTGTAGTGATCCAGTTTCATCATTAATAATGGAATTACTCTAGTTGAACTCTTCATTAACTCAGTATCAATTATAATTTAAGAAAGTGACTGTACAAGTAAGATAAAGTCAGGAATTGTGGCTAGACCTCTCTAAAAGCTTGCAGATAAAGTCTATGCTGAAAGCAACAAAATTTTAAAGGCACAAACACATATGTTGCTTTCCCCATCTCTATAAAGCTGTTATGAGAACCATCTAATTATGCAGGGTTTATCCTTGATGAAAACATGAGAAAAGAACTGGCACTCTCTTTCAAAGTCTATTTTCTATAGCATCGTTATAGTCATTATCTAAGAGGGATAGAGAATACTACGTCTGGCTGTGTTTATTATTTCACAGAAGCACAGAATTTCAGAGTTGGAAGGTATCAATGGTCATCAAATTTAATCCATTCCTAAAGAGAATTCTTAGGCAACATTCCCAACACGTAGGTTATCCAGCCTCGGCCTGAAAGGCTACCAATGAAAGCTATCTCACAAAGCACCACCAAGACGACCACTTGTTGATTACAAACACCAGTCAGTATAGCAACAATCTTAAAAGCTCTCCACAAATAAAGCGTTTCCTATTAAATATAGTTTCATAATTTGTTATCAAGTTAAAATGACACTAATTTCTTAATAGATACAATAATGAAGCTAATACAACTCAACGATCCCCTAAACAGGGGTGTCAAATTCAAATAGAACTGGAGCCCACTAATCAGAACATAAGAATCCAAAACATCTTTATATTTTTTACTTAATAGTCCACTGTTAGGCCCAGACCACAACGACATCATTGACAAAAGAAGGAAAGCTTTTTAAAATGTAAAGGAGTGCTAGGTAACTGCATAGCAGCTCTCAGTAATAATTTAGCCAAAGAGACTTGGGAACTGTGGTATGAAAACTCTATAGCTGCAAACAAAATACAGGCAGATTTCAAGTATATAGCGTATTTATAGAGTTCAGCTTTGTCCTGGTCCAATTTATCACAATTATAAATTTTCTCCTCTTGCTTTACCCGTATCGACTTGCTGGCATGCTAAATATTTTTATTCTCTTAGCTTCTATCTTTAAGGGGCAAAAAAAAAAAAAAAGGTCTTTTCTGGCTATTTTTTCAATCAATCACAAGAATCAGGCTAAAACTGCCCTCCTTATAGGACTCTGACAACCCAAGCTTGCTATCCCATTTTCACCACATCCTAAGGCCAGAATCTCCATAATTAGACACTCTTCGATTCGGCAATATTTAGAAAAAGAAAACGTTGCTTATTTCCTATTGAAGTTTCATCTCTGTCTTTGTATCCTTAGTGTCTAATAAATATTTGTTAAATGAATGGAAAATATATTTAAGATATCTTTATAATACTTTTCATTAATACCACCCTTTCCTTTTTTTAAATATTGATATCTTTTTATATCACTTACATTTCCTTCTGTATCTCTTTCACCTCCCAGGGAGTCATCCTTTATAATAAGGAACAAGATAGAAGGAAAAAAATTTCAGCAAAATAAATCAGCACATTGAAAAAGTCCAACGTGATATGCAATGTTTCAATTGTTTTGTTGTTTCTGTTCAATTTATATTATTGTAGTAATTGTGTGTATTGATTTCCTGGCTCTGCTTACTTCATTTTCATCACTTCATGTAAGTCTTCCCATGTTTTGTTTTCAAGTTCATCATTTCTTAGAGTACAATTTGTTTTGGTATATATGTAGCTTTCCTTCTTTTGTCAATGATGTCCTTGGGGTCTGTGTCTAACAGTGGACTATTAAGTAAAAGAGTATGGATAGTTTAGGCGCTTAATTTGCATAATTCAAAATTACTTTCCAGAATGGTTGTACCATTTCAGAGCCCCATCAACCACAAAAAATTGTACTTTTTTATCCATATCCCCTCCCCAAACTGATTATTCCCTTATTTTTCCATCTTCATAATTTGCTGGTTGTGAAGTGAAACTTCAAGGTTATTTTGATTTGCATTTCTCTTATGATTAGCAATTTGGGACTTTCATAGGAATACACTTTTATAGTTAAAGATGTACAATTCTGTTCTGATAATTGTTTATTCATACTCTTTGATCATTTATGTATTTGAGGGAATGTCTTCTGGTCTTATAAATATTTTTAGATCTGTATATATCTTTGTTATCAGACCTTTATAAGAGATATTTGATAGTGGTTTTTTTCCCCAGTTGAGTACTTCTCTCCTTATCCTATATGCATTTTTTCAGACAAAAAAAATAAAAAAGCAAAAAAAAAAACGAGGGGAGGTCGATTTCATCAAGTAATCAAAACGATCCATTTTGTTTTTTAATCACTTTTATCTTTTTAAAAAAATTAAATTATTTATTTTTATTTTTCGACATTCACTTCCATAAGTTTTAAATTTTTTCTGCCACCCTCCCCAAATCAGTGTGCAATCTGATATAGGCTCTACACATACATTCTTATTAAATATATTTTCATGATTTATAGAAGAATTAGAACAAAAGGAGGAACCATGAGAAAGAAAAAACAAAACAAAAAAGACAGCAAATAATATGCTTCGATCTGCACTCAGACTCCATCTGTCTTTTACCTTGTTAAAAAATTCACTATCTACTCATAGCTAGGACATGCACATGATCTACTTCTCTTCTACTTTTTTCATGATATGATCTTTAATTCAAGTCAGAAAATTCATTTTGAATCCACGGAATATGGCACAAGATACTGCCTAAATTTAATTTCTTCCACCCTGCTTTACATTTTTCAAATTAGTTTTTATCGAATGAGGATTTTTTTCTCAGGTATCAGGTTCAGTGACTTCTGATTTTTCCTCCAGCTTTTAAAGTTGTTCTTTATTTCCTTGAGCATTTTGATTCAATATTCAAATACTGAGTAGTATTTTGGTAAATGGACTCCTAAGAATTTTATGCATTTGGTAGCTCTTTTGATTGGGACTTCCCTTTCTATGTCTCCCGGATTTTGTTACATAAATGATTTACTAAGGACTTACTGAACCAAGAGCTAGAGACAAACAGAAAAGGTCCCATTCTCAAAAAGCTGACATTATAATGGGGGGGGGGGAGAGAGATAACATATATGGAAGGCTTTAGCTGCAAATTGGATGGAAAAATCCCATGGCCTTTAGGGTACTAGAGCAAAGCTGCTGTTAATGCCTCTTCTCTGCCATTATTTACTGTTACTACACCCAGTGCTCCTGGGTTCAGGGTCTAGGGTCCTTCACTATTCCCACTAGTATCTGAGTTTGTGAAGGTAATGGTGATGGTTCTACTTGCAATGGCACACACTGCCTCCCATTTATATTAAAAATGCTGTTTATTTCTGTACATTTATTTTGTAGTATGAAACTCTGCTGAAGCTATTCTCTCAATTAGATTCTTTGTTGCTCTCTCCAGAATTTTCTAATTAAAATATTATGTCATCAGCAAAAATAGTTAACTCATCTTGCTGATCATTATGAATTTAATTTCTTTCATTTATTGCTAGCATTCTAGAACTATGTCCAAGAACAGTAGGGGAAGGGGGAATCCTTGGTTTATTGCTGTATTTACATGGAAAGGTTCTAGTGTCTTCCTGTTGTATATAATGGTTGTTTTTAGCACTGGATATTTTTCATTATATTAAAAAAGAAAAAGATCCCTCTACAGTTAGACTTCATCAGGTTTGGGGCACAAATGAGTGTTAAACTTTGTCAAAGGCTTTTCTACTTCTATCAGGTAAGATAATCACATTTTTTTCATGTTTTTGTTTTAAAATAATATTGCTTGTTTTCTGAATGTCTAACCATCCCTGCATACATAAACCCAACTTAATCATGATGGTTTTTTTTTCAATTGATGTGTTCTTTTTCACAGAATTTTATTTTCAAATTTTCAGTCAATATTTAATAATGACATTGGTTTATAGTTCTCTATTAACTTTCTGTGGTTTAGGTATTAGGGCTTTATTTGTCATATAAAAGGAGTATGGTAATACAAGAATTGTCCATTCTTTAAGTTTGATAGAATCCTCATGAAAATTCACCTTAGTAAATTTCCTTTGGCAGTTCCTTTACAACCAAGTCTATTTCATTTTCTAAGATTAGAATATAAAATCTCTATTTGATGTTGTTAGTATGAATAGATTATATTTTTTATAGTAATCAGTTTTGTTGGCATACAACTTATCTAATAGTGAGATTCTAATCATCAAAAAAATTTTCTGGTTTTGTTGTGATTTCACCTTTTTCATTTATTTTGTTAACGTGATTTTTTTACCTTCTCTTTTTAATTAAGTAGGCTAAAGATTTATCAATTTTGTTAGTCTTTTCAAAGAATTAATTTTTAGTCTTTTTATCAGATCTATAACTTTCTTGGTTTTCAACTAACAAATTAAATGATTTTAATCTAATTCTCTAACTTTCAAAATGTCCTCTTTTGTGCTCATTTAGCATTTGATGACATTTTAATTGTTAAATGCATATTTGACACATTATTCCCCTCTTTTTAAATTTTTATTAGTTTGTATACCTACTTTCTTCTGAGGAGCGCTCTAACTGCATATCCCCCAAACTTACTGTTCTTATGATGTGTTCTTTCATTCACTCCTTACTTAGGACTTCATTAAATCTCCAATTAAAGCTATCTTTTGTTTAAGCTCTTAGAACAAATGTGTTTATTGTACTGTGATCTGTAATGACTGTTTTATATTTTGGCCTCTTCACATTTGCAATTTCTGTGTGCTCTAATGTTCTAATTTTGTAAAGATTCCACATGGCACTGAGATTTTGTGTATTCCTCAAGAGAACCACTCAAAAGTTACTATAAATCTTTTAGTTTTAATTCTCTAACAGTTTGTTCAGTTTTATATTTTTCCTTTTTCTTTTAGACTTTTTCAACTCTGTAAGAGGAACATTGAAGTCTTCTCTTACTGTGTTGCTATGGCATTTTGCAATTCCATTCATCTTTTTTTTCATGAATTTAGATGTTATGCCATTTGGAGAATATTAGTAAACATTTGTATTGGTCCACTATCTATGGTTCCGTTCCTTTCCATGTAATTTCTTTAGCTGTTAATAAAATAAAATTTCATTTTTGTTTTATCTGATCCCATGATTTACAACTCTTGCTTTTTTTAGACTTAATCTGATGCATAGTAAATTTTGTTCCAGCTGTTATGTGTTTCTTGTAAGCAATAAACTGTGCAATTTTGTTTTCTCATCCACTCTGTCACTTGTCTTTTCTCTCTCCTACCTTTTGTGGCTAAATTCCTTTAGAAAATGCTACACATGTATGCCACACATACTTTCTTCATAATTCACTTCTAAATTCTCTACAATCTGTCTTCCAACCTCATCATCCAACTAGGACTGCCTTCTTCAAAATTATCAACGATCTCTTAGTTGCCCAAATTAATGGCCGTTGTCCAATCTGAATACCTTTTTTAACCTTTCTGCTGCATCTGCCACTGTTGATCACCTTCTGTATATTCTCTCCTCTTTAGTTCTGAGACGTTGCTTTCCTCTTGTTCTCTTATCTGACTCCTCCTTCTCTGTCTCCTTCACTGGTTTATCATCTATGTCATGTCCACTAACCTTTTGGACATCTGGAACTGGATGTCCTAGAGGCATCTCAAACTCATAATGTCCAAACCAAAACAGAAGGCATTATCTCTTTTCAAAAAAAAAACCTCTTTTCTTCTGAACATCCTTAATACTCTACAGGGCACTACCATCTTCCCAGTTACCCAAGCTCACTGAGTCTGATTCTCACTCACACCACATATCTCTTGCTAAATCCTATCATTTCTACATTCAGAACATCTCATATACATGTTCCCTCCTCTCCACTCACAAAGCCACAACCCTAGTTCAGGCCTCATCCCCTCTCACCTAGCCTACGGCAATAGCTTTCTAACTGGTCTCCAGGACTCAAGTTTTTTCTTCACACCAATCCCAAGCAACCTTCTCTATTCAGCTGTTAAGGTGATTTTCCAAAAGTATAAGTGTGACCATGACACTCTCCGCCACCCCCCACCCCCAACCACATCATTCAATGAGTTTTGTTGGTTCCCTATTACCTCCAGTATGTAATAGAAACTCCTTCGCCATTCAAAGCTCTTCATTATCTGGCACCACCCAAGCTTTCAACACATCTTTGCTTGTACTACATCCTATGCTTATAAAGTCCTCCTCCCAATCTTTGCCTGTTAAAATTATATCAATCTCTGCAGGTCTAGCCCTTCTTCATTGTCCAACTGATGCTGATGGGGCAAGTGAGCTGGCCTTGCTTGGCAGTATATTTTTCAGGTATGTACACAGTGATAATGAGATTGATGAACTCATTGTGTGTACGTCATTGTGTGTACATCATTGTGTGTGTGTGTGTGTTTGGGAGGCTCCAAAGGAAAGTGTGAGAGAGAAGAGATATTAGACTGACTACCAAACTGAAAGTCTATAGAACCACTGTACTGAGCTCACTGTTGTATACCTGGTAAAACCTGGGCAATATACTAGTGTCATGCCAGGAAACTGAATCGCTTCCATCTAAATTGTCTTAGGAAGATTCTGAAGATCACCTGGCAGGATAATGTGCCAGACACTGAGGTCCTTTCTCAAAGTAAACTGCCAAGTATTAAATTCTACTGCATAAAGTACAACTCTGATGGGCTGGTCACATTGTTTGAATGCCAAAGGTATGCTTGCCCAAAAGACCATTTTATGGAGAATTCACAAAAGGCAAGCATTCACATGGTAGTCAAAAGAAAACAAACAAGGATGCTCTCAACATCTCTCTTAAGAACTCTGCAATAGATTGTGTGACATGGGAGACACTGACACAGGACCACACAGCATGGCTTGCCCTCATCAGAGAAGGTGATGTGCTGTATAAGCAAAGCAGAATTGAAGTAGCTCAAAAGAAACACAAGGTGCACAAATTTAAAGCATCCACCCCAAACATTCACATGGACTATTTGTGTCCAACCTGTGGTAGAGCACTCCAAGCTCATGATCAGCCACAGTGAGACATACTGTAACTTGACTCTAGCATAGCGATGTCATTTTGGTCCTCTTCAAGAATGAAGAACAACAATCACTAATAAACTGTCCATCCAACTGCACATCATAATCGGGACAATAAGAAGAATTCTTTATGCACTCTGAATGGTTGTAAAGCTCATTTACATGGCTCTCTGGTATAATGGACCCTGATGCAATCAGTAAAATGTCACCTCTACATATGAAGATGGGATACCACCTCAACAAACCCGTCATTTGGTCTTAATTCAATTTCACTTTCTGTTATGCTATTTGTTATGCGCCATATCCAACACCTTCCAACACTCCTTTGGAAAAAATTGTTTATGATATATAAGCAAAAAGCTTCTATGAATTCTAAAAGACAATGGCTTTTAAATCTTCTTAACCCTGAAAAATATTTTTCAACAGACTCCACTTTCTCTTTACTATAAAGTTTTCTATAGTGAACTGAACAATAGTATTAAAGCATATACTGATATAATTTGAAAAGAATTTAATGGGTCTTTCATAGAATTTTCTTAACTCCTCATCCTCTACAAAAGATTTTGGTTCATAAGGTACAATTTTATTCATGGTAGGTTTTAGGGTTTGTTTTTGTTTTGTTTTGCTAATGCTCATCATAAGCAAGGTAAAGGTGAGATAGTAAAATATCACATGAATTGTTTCTGGTTACCTTTGAATACATGATGAAATAAACTCAACTAAAAACCTTTCTTTGCTTCCTTCATGGAAAACCCAAAAGCTATTCTTTTATTTAACTGTAACCTCCTTCTATCTTCCAGTGTCATTTTTTTTTTGCAAGAATGTCAATATTTTATGGTTCAGTCAACTTGGATGACTGATAAGGATCTCACATTCAGAGTTCCAACAGGCAAATTAATATTTATATATGATACAAATCTCATATAATTCTTAGTATCTCCTGTCCCTTTTTGACTGGATGAATGAAAAAGTATTTATTAAGTGCTTACTATGTGCCAAACATTGTTTCCCTAAGTTCTAACCTTTTAATTTAATAAATAATAAACTAAGCACCTAGACCACACGATGTTAGGCCCCCTGCAAAAATGCCTTCACTGACTTACTATCTTTAGTTATTATCTTTACCCTTTGTAGATCAGTTTAAAATACATGTATCTGAAAAGTGTTTGCATCTTATAAAAATAGTTCCCATTGTATTATCCAATTTCTTCCCAGACCATTAGGCTCAAACTACCAACACCACACCAGTAAGTGCTCCTGAAAAACAAGTTTATTTAAAAGAATATTCTGTATCATCATTGTACCACTGTCTTTTATATGACAGGATTAAAGGCAGCAAAGTATATAGAGGAGAAATTTAAAGCAGTACAAAGTTTGTTTTTTAAATTTAATAAAGCAGCCTGACTAGAGGCCTAGCTTTAGTGTTAGAAGCCCTATTCAAGTACTGCCTCTGTCACGTACTAGTTACGTGGCCATGAGCTAGTCACTTCATTCATTGTCCTTTGTTAGGGGGCATTTCACAAAAGGAAATAAGGAAGGAAGGTGGCCTAGCCATACCAAATCTCAATCTATTTAGTAAAGCAGTAATCATCAAAACAATCTGGTACTGGCTAAGAAACAGAAATAGAATGGTGGATCAATGAAATAGATTAGATACATGATGCACAGTAGTAAATGACCGTAGTAATCTAATGTTTGATCAATCCAAAGACACAAACCTTTAGAAGAAGAATTCATCATCTGACAAAAACTGCTGGGAAAACTGGAAAACAGTATGGCAGAAACAAGTTACAGACCAACATCTTACGCTGTATACCAAGATATGGTCAAAATCAGTACAAAATTAGACATAAAGGGTGATACCATAAGCAAGTTAGAAAAGCATGGAATAGTTTACCTGTAAGATCTCTGGATAAAGGAAGAATTTATCACCAAACGAGAGAGAGAGCACTGAGAGAGTTAAAATGGATAATTTTGATTATATTAAATTAAAAGGAGTTTGCACAAACAAAACCAATGTAACCAAGATTAGAAGTCTAGAAAGCAGAACGCTGAGGAAAAATTCTTGTATAGCAAGTATTTCTAATAAAGGTCTCATTTTTCAAATACATGGAGAACTGTGTCAAATTTCTAAGAATACAAGTCATTCTCCAATTGATAAATGATCAAAGAATATGAACAGTTTTCAAAATGAAGAAATCAAAGCTTTCTACGGTCTTAAGAAAAAACTATCTAAATCACTACTGATTAGAGAAATAAAAATTAAAACAACACTGAGGTACCACCTCAACTTCTATCAGATTGGTGAATATGATAGAAAAGGAAAATGATAAATATTGGAGGAGATGTGGGAAAACTGAGACACTAATGCATTCCTATTGGGAGCTGTGAACTGATTCAACCATTCTGGAGCACAATTTGTGCCTATGCATAAAGGGCTGTAAGACTGTATATTCTTTGACACAGCAATACCACTACTAGGTATGTACTACAAAGAGATCAAAGAAAAGGGGAAAGGATCTATATGTACAAAAATATTTATGGTAGCTCTTTTTTGCTGGCAAAGAATTAGAAATTGAAGGGATGCTCATCAATTAAAGAATGGCTGCACAAGTTGCGGTACATGATTATAATAGAATACTACTGTGCTTTAAGAAATAATGAGCAGGTGGATTTCAGAGAAACCTGGAAAGACTTAAATGAATTGATACAAAGTGAAGTGAGCAGAACCAGGAGAACATTGTACAGAGTAACAGCAACACTACTATACAATGATCAGCTGGGGCTGACTTAGCTGTTCTCAGCAATACAACGACCCAAGATAATTCCAAAGGACTCATGATGAAAAATGCTATCTACCTTTAGAGAAGGAACTGATGAGCGTCTGAATGCAGATCGAAGCATACTATGTTTCATTTCATTTTTTTCATTTGGCGGGGGGGGGGGTTGTGTTTTCTTTCACAACATGACTAATATGGAAATATGTTTTATATGATTGCACATGTAAAAACTTTATCAAATTGCTTACCATTTCTGGAATGGAGTAGGGGAGGGAGGGAAAGAATCTGAAACTCAAATTTTTTTTAATGTTAAAATAGTTTTTACATATAATTGGGAGAAATGTTACTTTTAAAAAAAGGAAATAAGGACTGTCTTTTTAGTCTTTTTGATCAATATTTTAATAAAATTTAATCAATATTTTAATAGATTAGGAAATGAGAACACCTGGCTACCCTTACTGATTTAAACTGAGAGTTATTGAGGACCTACTATGTGCCATACAAGCCCAGATAAATTACTTTCTAGTATTCTAAAAGAATTTGCAAATATAATTACTAAGCCATTGTCACTGATATTTAAAAAAAAAACCCTGGAGAAATGAATTTGCCAGAGGACAGAAGACAGGCAAATCTATCCATTTTCAAAAAGGAAAGTCATAATTTCCAAACTAGGAGCTGGTAAGAATGGCTTCAATTTCCAACAATATTCCAGAACTCCAAATAAGGGATGGTTTATTACTACCTAAAGAGAGAAGCAGGGATAACTACGGCATGGGTTAATCAAAAACAAGTCATGCTAGACTAACTTCATTCCATTGTTTAACAGGGTTTCTAGGTTGGTAGACAAAAAGAATGTAGTGGAAGTGATCCAATAGCCAAACCCAATGGTCTTTTCTCAGTACTCAGTACTTTACTCCTCCTGAAGCACTGGACAAACACCACAGGCCAACTGGCATTTCTGAACGCTCTCTCCTGTATTCTTATAAAAATTGTTCTCTATTTTCCTCCAACTGACAGCTTTCTCATTCTCCTTTCCTGGATTATTCATGTCCCACCCCCCACTCCCAAACTACAGGTGTACCTCATGGGCCTCTTCTCAACTCTCTGTATGATCTCATCAGCTCTCCTAAATTCCATTAGCATCTGTATAAAAGATGACTCCTAGATCTACATATTCACTCCACTTCTCTTCTGAGGTCTAACTAACCCTGTACCACCAATTGCTTGCTGTACACGTCCAAATGGATATCCCATTAGCACACTGAATTAAATAGTTCGTCAGAAAAAAGATCTGGGGGTTTTGATAAACTTGAGGCTCAATATAATGAATGGCATCCACAGAGGTTAGTAAAATCATAAACTCCAAAGAGAGGTAAAATGTCCAGGAAGGAATGGATTGTCTCATTGTGTTCTACTCTGGTCAATCACCATTTGGAGTATTGCATTCAGTCCTAGCCATCACAGAACTGGACTTCAGAGGCTGGTCAGCAGAACAGTGTTTAAGTAAGGGCTCATAACTAAGACCATATATAAAAGGGCATCTAGTACCAATTAAGGAAACTGAGGTTGAAAGAGATCAAACTGATTTGCCCAAGGTCAAATAGTTAATAACTGTCAGTGATGGGATTTGAACTCAGGTCCTCTGACTCCAGAATCAGTGGGCTTTCCACTGCCCCCAAAAGGAACTTTTATCCTAGATAAGAGACAACCCCACAATCTTGGGCATAAGTTAGTGTTTTATTGATATTAACTGTTCCACATGATCAGGTTAAGGAACTAGAGATGTTTAATCTAAAATATTATTGGGAAGGGGGACATGATTCCTGTATTCAAATATTGAAGGGATTTCAGAGTTACATTTAGTCATCTTTTTTTTTTTTTGGATGGGTGAAGGCTAGGCAATTGGGGTTAAGTGACTTGACCAAGGTCACACAGCTAGCAAATGTCAAGTGTCTGAGACTGGATTTGACCTCAGGTCCTCCTGGTTCCAGGGCCCATTCTCTACCCACTACGCCACCTAGCTGCCCCTACATTTGGTCTTCTTGATCCTAAAAGGTAGAATTATGCTATAGGGAGGCCGCTATCACCTCAATATTCAAAAAGACAAACAAAAAAAACCCCAACTTCCTAATAATTAGAACTGTCCAAAAATTCACACTACTTCAACAAGTAATGTGCTTCCCAGGAACTGGTAGCATCTAAGCAAAGAATGAAAGAACACTTGTCAAGAAAGTTGTAGAAGAGATTCGCTCTCCAAGGAGGGCTGGGATGGATGACCTATGAGGTCCAATTAAATTCTAGAATTATAAAATTTTGTTACATGGGAAGAATACTGAAGAATGGGTGGCACCTACATGAAAGACACCTTGCTTACTAGTGCAGGCAAAAATAAAACAGAAATCTTTGCCCTCAAGTAATTTAAAGTCTAATAATATTAAAGCACTAGAGGCTGGATGAGATCTTTAAGGTCTCCTTGGAATATAGTATAAAGGAAAGAGGACTCTCTATGACAAATGGTCATTCAATCTTTTTTTAAAAACTTCCAATAAAGAAGACCCCACTACTTCCCAAGGAAGCCCTAATTCTTTTGGCTTATATCCCATTTCAATCAGTCTTTTTGCAATTTTTACCCATTTCTCAAGGTTTTACCTTCTGGGGATAAACAAATCTAATATCTTTTCCATGACATAACCCCTTAAATACTTTAAACCAACTATCTTATTCCTCAACTCCATCTCCTCTCTTCTCTAAGCTAAACATTCCCAGTTAAAAAGTTCCCATATGATTTGAACTCAAGGTCCTTCAATTCCCGGTTGCCACTCTGCCCCCAACATTCTCTAGCTTAAAAAATACCCTCCTTCAACTATGAGCCAAGAACACCACACAATGCTGTGGATAACACAAATGTAATCTGACCCAGGGCAAAAGAGAACAAGGGGACTATCACCTTCTAATTCCTGGTTATTCCATTTCTCTGTAACAGTTTCCTTGGTTACCGTATCATACTTTTGACTTACTATAAGTTTTCAGTCCTTTGAATTTCCAGATCTTTTTCAGAGCAACAACTGTTGAGCAAGGCCTCCTTCAACATGCAGTACCTACGAAGGCACACAGGCCAGTAAGAAAATAAGGGCAACTTAAGCATAGCAGTGTGCCGCCTCCCACCCCCAACATGATTGATGCTGTAGAGAAATTCTAGGAAGAATTCGGAAAAATTAGCCAAATTAGATCAACATATTCTTTGATATATGGTGACTTCAATTTAGCATTGGGCACAAAATATATTTAAAAATTATGTGAAACATGGTTTAGGACTGAGAAACAAAATAGGCCACAGGCTTAAAACTACTCAGAAGCTTCATGCCTGAATATCATTAATATTTTCCTCAAGAATAGTCAGAAGATATTAAACGGTCATTAAAACTGCAACTGTTATCTTAACAAATATCAAACAAGTGGTTATAAATGTGAGTCATTTCTAATGACTGAGATTCCTTATATCTCTAACATTCTGTATTTTGGTTAATCAGCTGCCTTTCCACAGTCCAGAGGTTTTTAGCAAAATTCAAATCATTATCAAATTAGAGGGAAAAAAAGGATAAAGATGAGAATCTGACAATGTGTTTGATTAAATAGGTTAGGTTGGAGCTGCTTCAGGTAAGTTTTTAATTCCAAAAGAACGGAAAAACAAAGACAGCCATTATCACTGTTACTTGGAGAAGTTAATCTGTTGAAACAGTCACCACAAGGAGGCAGAAAAGAGCCCAGAAACTTTTGCACCCAAACATTCCATCTCCTTGCCGAGCAAAGAGATATAGCAAAAAGTATTATCAACTAGAAAGTAATTTGTAAAAAAAAAAAAAAAAAGCATGAAATAAGATGGAGAAAGACTATACCCTATCATGGTAGTTCTCAAACTTTTTGGTCTCAGAATTCCTCTTATTGTTTAGTCAAGTCTAACTCTTTGTAACCTCATGGACCATAATGTCCATGAGGTTTTTGTTTGTTTTTTTTTTTTGGTGGAGGTAATCAAAGTTAATTGACTTGCCCAGGGTCACATAACTAGTGTCTGAAGCCAGATGTGAACACAGGTTTTCCTGACTACAGGCCCAGCTCTCTCTCCACTGAACCACCTACCTGCCTCCTAGACAAACAGAAGTTGAATTTACTTGCCCAAGGTCACATAGTGAAGTGTGTGAGGCCAGATGTGAAATCAGGTCTTCCTGACTTCGGGCCCAGTACACTATCCACTGAGCCATCAAGCTTCTCCTCTCAGAACTCCTATTAAAAATTATTGAGGACTACCCAAAGACCTTTATATCTATAAATATTTACCATATTAGAAATTAAAACAGCTTGGCATTATTATTATGAAAATAGTTTTGACTTCATAGACCCCTTGAAAAGATCCCAGCAGAATCCTAGACCACATTAGCAGAGAACTGCTGCCCTGCCATATCACCTCATAAATAAGTGAACAGCAGTTATGAAGGGAAAAAGCATCATCAGAGAAGTTGGTGTGAGAAACAGCTAAGCCAGATCATCCTGACAGCAATTGTAAATGAAACTAAAAGAACAAACGAATATAAATGGAATAGATCTTCTAGTTGTTTCAGGGACCAGTGAGATATACTTGGGATAATGAAAAAAAATAGAAGTCATCACTAAAATTTTATTTAAATTTAAAAAAAAAAAGGAAACAGCAATTGGGTATCTCTGACCCAAGGAGCTGAATGGGATCTCACTTTAGGCCTCCAGTCCAGTCTAAAGCCTGCAACAGGATAATATTGGCAGGAATTCAGGACCAAAGCAGTTCAGTTACTCTGAAGCTTCAGAGCTTTCTAGGTGGCTGACAGCTGAGCCCAGCAGCTGTTTACTGGAATTTCCAAGCAGCGCCAAGTTAACAAGAGTGTTTGTTGCAGAGACCCAAACTCAGGTCAAGAACTTACATAGCTTGGATCAGGAAGGTAGTATTCGGACTTTGCTCTGGATTAAAACACTGAAAGCTTATGGTTCTCCAGCCTGAGCTAATCCTGAGATCTAGAATAACATAATGCTCCAGACCCCATGAAAGCAACAAAAGAACCCAAGAGGGTTAGCCCAGATATTTCCTCCAGAAGTGTGCAAAGCACAAAGTCTTAACATTTTAGGATACAATCTGAGTAAAGGAACAAAAAATTCTACCATAAAAATTATTATTATCTATTGTGGTGACAGGTACAATCAAGACATAAATATATTAGAAAAAAAACCAGTCCAAATCATCCAAAAATAAAAGCCCTCCGCCCCCAAAAAAACCCACAGCTTAGGCACAAATTCAAGTAGAATTCCTAATGAGATGAAAGAAAAAATTATTACAAAGAGCTTCAAAATGGTTTTTAAAATCAATTGAGAGCAAAAGAAAAAAAATGGGAAAAGAAATTAGAGCTACTGACAAAAGATCTGGTAAGAGAATTAACAGCTGACAACAAGAGTTTACCTGACCCAAGTTCCAGCCCAGTAATTCACTGTACCACCTAGCTGCCAAGCAAAAATAACTGACTAGGAAAAAAAAAAGATCAAGGAAAGATAATTTTAGAATCACTGGACTGTCTAGAAAGCAATGACCGAAAAAGGGAGGCCTTGAAATCATATTTCAAGAAATCATAAAACTACCTGGATCTCTTCAAACCAGGGGGCAAAAAGAAAATAGAATTTTGATGAAAAAACTAGAGTTGAGTATAAAATTTGAAATACAAACACAAGTTAGTAAAGAGAAACACAGAAAGGTAACATGAGCAAGTAATCATAAGAAACTAAAAGGATCAACTGTTTATACTCTAATACAGGAAGATGATAGCTGTATCCTCTCACTATAATCTACTATCACCAGAGGCCATAGAGGGATTCTAATTAATTAGAAGTCTGGGAGTGGTTTTGTAACATTTCGATGATCCTAAAAAGGAAAGGAAGAGGAATGGGAGGAGAGGGGCGCAAGTGAGAAGAAAGAGGAGAAAAACTGTTTCAAATAACTGGAGTGCTCAAGTAGAAGATAACACAAATGGGGGTGGGGTAGGGAACAACTGACACTTGAATCTTATTCTCATCTTAACTGGTCAAAGAAGAAAAGGATATAAACACATACAACTGGATACAGAAAAAACATTTCACTCAACAGGTAAAGAGGAAAAAGGAGAAAAGGAGGGAGGGTAGATTTAAGAGAGAGATTAGTCTTACACAAAATAAACTAAGGAAGATAGATTTCAAAGAACAGCTTTGAAAACAGCTTTTCAAAGAACAAAAGGATAAGAACCTATTTTGGGGCAATGGATTGGGGGAGGGGGAGAAGAAGCAGATTATACCAAACCTAGAGCACCAGTGCTGAGATCATCTCACTCTCTCTCATCAACCAAAACTTCTTCATAAAGGAGTGAGAAACAAAGAAGGAAAAGTATAAGAGAATAGGATATAGGGAAATAGGCAATTAGCAACCATAACTGTGATGTGAATGGGATAAACTCACTCATAAAATGGAAGAGGATAGCTGGATGGATTTGAAACCAGAATCCAACAATATGTTGTTTTACAAGAAACAGAGTGCAAAAAGAAAAAAAAAAAACCAGTTTAAAAAAATGACGAGTATAAATTCTATTATGCTTCAATGGAAGTAAAAAAAAAGGCAGGGGTAACAACCATGTTGTTCAACAAAGCAAGAGCATAAACAGACTTAATTAAAAAAGATAAACAGGAAAATTACATTCTGCTGATAGGTACCACTGGCAATAACTCATTATTAATATTAAACGTATATGCACCAACTAGTCTAATATCTAAATGTTTAAACGAGCACAGTTAAGAGTTACAAAAAGGAATAGACAGTAAAAGTACATTAATAGAGAACTTACACCTCCCAGACCTAGATTTAATCTAACCCCCCAAAAAAACAAACTAATGAACAAAAGAAGTGAAGTACCTAAACAGAATTTTAGGAAAGTTGAACATGACAAAAATTTGAAGATTACTGAATAGAAACTGAGTATACAAATTTCTAAGCTATGTATGGCAACTTCCTTAAAACTGACTATTAGGGCTTAAAACCTCACAAATAAGTACAGAAAAGTACAAATAACAAAAATGCATTATTTTATAGACCACAATGTATACTCAACAAAAAACCATTAAAGAAATTATCATAAATGAATTGGAGATGAAATACTTTAATCTTAAATTTTAGAATGGGTAAGTCAAACAGCAAATTATAAAAACTATCAATTTCATCAAAGATAATGACAAAAATGAAACAGTATGCCAAAATTTGAACAGGGGGAAGGGGTGCAGCCAAAGAAGTCCACAGAGGACAATTTATATTTCTAAACACTTTTACCAACAAAAGAGAAAATGTAGATCAATTAATTATGCACCTAAAAAAACTAGAAAACAAAAAAATCAAACTCCTCAAAATAAATACCAGAATAGAAATTCTAAAAATCAAAGTGGTTAATAAAACTGAAAGCAAGAATTTTTTTTTTTAAAAATTAATAAATAAAACCACTAAGGTAATGTGATTGAAAAAAGAAAACCAAATTACAAGTGCCCAAATGAAAAAGATAAATTCACAACAAATGAAGAAATAGAGAAGCTATTAGGAACTATATACTTAACTATATACAAATAAAATTCTAAATGAAATGGACGAATATTTACAAAAAAATATGAAATGCCCAGATCAATAGAATGAGAAATGAGACTTTTAAAAAAAAACTTCTAAAATAAATTAAACAAGCCATAAATCCTCAAAGAAAAAAACCAGATGGATTTACAAGTAAATTCTACCAATGTTTAAAGAAAAATTACTTCTACACAATTCTACATAAACAGTTGGGGAAAAAATAGGAAAAAAGAGGTCCTCTATGATGCAAATATAGTCTAACTAGGAATAGTCAAACTAGAGAAAGAAAACTCTAGACCAATAATCTGTAATTAATACTAATGCACTTTTTTTAAAATTTTTTTTATTTTTAGATTGCAACAAACAGTTCTACATAATTTTGGGTTCCAGATTTTCTTCCCTCC
>CM053622.1:237186328-237218006 GCA_028646595.1 Phalanger gymnotis
GGAAGAGGGGAAAGAATTTGGAACTCAAAGTTTTAAAAAACAGATGTTCAAAAACAAAAACGTTTTTGCACACAACTAGAAAATAAGATACACAGGCAATGGGGCATAGAAATTTATCTTGCCCTACAAGAAAGGAAGGGAAAAGGGCATGGGAGGGGAGTGGGGTGACAGAAGGGAGGGCTGACTGGGGAACAGGGCAACCAGAATATATGCCATCTTGGAGTGGGGGGGAGGGTAGAAATGGGTAGAAAATTTGTAATTCAAACTCCTGTGAAAATCAATGCTGAAAACTAAATATATTAAATAATAAAAAAATTAAAATAAAAAAAAACTTAAAAAAAAGGGAGAAGAGGGCAGGTAAGAGTGAATGAGTAAACCTTACTCTAACTGGATTTGGCTTAAGGAGGGAATTCTATCTTACCTTATAGGAAAGTTGGGTGGAAGGGAATAAAAGAGGGGATGACAGAAGGGAGGGCAGGTTAGGGGTGGGGGTAATCAGAAGCAAACACTTTTGAGGAGGGACAGGGTCAAAGCAGAGAATAGAATAAACAGGGGGTGAGATAGGATGGAGGGCAATATAGTTAGTCCTTCACAACATGACTATTATGGAAGTGTTGTGCATGACTACACATGTATAACCTATTCTGAATTGCTTGCCTTCTCAATGAGGATGGGTGGGGTGGGAGGAAGGGAGAAAATTTGGAACTCAAAAGTTTTAAAAACAAATGTTAAAAATAGTTTTTACATGCAACTGGGAAATAAGATACACAGGCAATGGGGTATAGAAATCTTATCTTGCCCTAAAGAAAAACAGAAGGTGAATGGGGGTGATAGAAGGCACGGAGAGCAGATGGGGGGAAGGGGTAATCAGAATGTATGCCCTGGAGTATGGGGATGGGAGAGATGGGGAGAAAATTTGGAACTCAAAAATCTTGTGAAGCGAATGTTGAAAATTAAAAATAAATTAATTAATTAAAATAATTTTTTAAAAAAACTTTAATTTGTTCTAACTTTATTGATTAGGGAACAGTATGAACATAATGCAAATTTCTTTTTGCTTACTATGCTAGATTTCATTTTGAGAGAACAAAAATGCAGAAAACTGCATTACTTCGCAATAATTTACAGGCTATAATCCTTCTGAAACCCTCTTATACCACAAATTCACTTTAGGTCTTTTTAGAGGTAAAGTACCATTTTTATATCTTTTGGTGCAGTAGGAACTGTGAGCAGAGGAGCTGGTCTTCACACCTTCCTCCCTCCCCCAACCATGGCCCCAGCCCCTAATGCTAACCCAGGCCCCCAATGCTAACCCAGGCTGCCTCGGATACCAGAGAAGCAGGCCAACTACCACTATGTATTATACTATTTATGTATTTCTTCACATGGCTATTTACCATGTACAAAATTGTATTACCATTTTTATTAAGTACTTATCTTTTGTGTGTGTCACCAATGAAGTTTTTGAGTGTTGTCTCTACTCTGTTTTCCACATAAGTCCTATGGTTTATATTTCTTGATTTTGCACAGCATAGCGAGTTTAATATCCCATCACAGTAAAACTGACAGTATTTGACAAAAATCGTGGGGAAAACTAGAAAAAAGTTTGGCAAATAAGCTCCAAATGGGTGGAGGGATAGACATAAAGGGTAGCATCATAAATTAGAGAACAAAGAAATTATTTGTCAGAGCTATAGACAGGGGAAGAATTTATGATCAAAAGAAAAAGAATCATAGTAAGAAAGAAAATTTTGACGACATAAAACTTCAGTTTTTGCACAAAACCGATGTAGCGCTAAAATTAGAAAAGCTGGAAAGTGGGGGAAAAAAATCTTTGTAATGAGTTTCTCTGATAAAGATATCGTTTCTAAAATATATAGGGCCTGGAGTCAAATTTAAAAAAATAAGAGCCATTCTCCAACTGATACATGGTCAAAGGAAATGAAAAGGAAGTTTTCAAAGAAATTTAAGCTATTAATATTTTAATAAAAATGCTCTAAATCACTAATAAATGCAACTAAATCAACTCTGAGGTTCTACCTTACACCCATCGGATTGGCAAAGCAGACAAAAAAAGAAAAAGGCAAATGCTGGAGGAGCTAATGGGAAAACAGGTACATTAATGCACTGTTGGTAGAGGCTGTGAACTAATCCAGCCAATTAGGAAAGCAATTTGAAACTATATCCTAAATGCTATTAAACAATGGCCCTTTGTCCCAGTGATACCAATAGTAAGTTTATACCCCAAAGAAATTAAAGACTCATATGTGCAAAAATATTTACAGTAATTTTTTTTTTGTGGTGGCAAAGAACAGAGAATGGCTGAATGAGTTATGGTATGTAAATGTGATAGAATATGATTGTTCTGTAAGATACAGGAGAAGGGAATAAGTCTTAATTTAGTACCTATTGTGTGCTAGGCACTGTGCTAAGTGCTTTGTAAATATTACCTCATGTGAAATGATGAAGGGTATGGTTCAGAGAAACCTGGGAAGACTTGTAGAAACAGATGCGGAGTGAAGTAAGAAGGACCAGGTGAATAATTTGTACAAAAATAATTTTGTAAAGATACATTACTTTGAAAGAGTTAGAAACTCTGGTCAACACAAACCAACCACAATTGCAGAGGATTCATGATAAAGCATGTTACTTATCTCTTGATAGACATGTAATAGACTCAGAATGCAGATTGAGCCATATTTTTTTTTTGTACATGGTCAATGCGAGAATTTGTTTTGCTTGACTATACATGTTTGTAATAGGAGTTTTATTTTTCTTGCTTTCTCAATATGTGCAGGGGGGTAGAGGGAGAAAAGGTGGTTATTAATTTAAAAAATAAAAATATGGGTCTTTGTTTCAGAAAGAAACATGAACTTTTTAATTTGCCAAAGCCAATTTAGCTTGGCTAAATTAAATCTCCCTCTACCCCAGTCCTGGCATGCTCCCTACGATTTACTTTTTAAATTTTGTATTTTTTGTTTTTGTCATCAAATTTTTCTATATATAGCCTCCCTGAATTAACCAGCTTCCTTGTAACAAAGATTTAAAAAAATAATTCAGCAAAACTAACACATCACCCACATTTGACAGTATATGCAACATTCTACACCCATAGAACCCCCTTCTCCCCATCTCTGCAATGATTGAAGAGAGAATCAACCAACAACTATTTATTAAGCACCTAATATATGCCAGGCACTTAATAAAACAATTAGGTGCTTAAGATACAAATATAATTAAACAACCCTCACTTGCAAAGAGTTTCTGTTCTAACAGGAGAGACAATTAAGTGTGTATACCTAAGCACAGAGAGAGAAAAGGTGGGTGGAGGAGGGAAAGGAGGTGACTGAATTGACTTTGGCAAATTGTAAAGATCAATGAACTCAAACTTTCCCCTAAAACAAAGACCCATATTTTAATTTTATTTTTTGTTATTTGTTGGGGTTTTTTTTGGAGGAGGAGAGGAGGCAATGGGGTTAAGTGACTTGCCAGGGTCACACAGCTAGTGTCTGAGGCCACATTTGAACTCAGGTCCTCCTGAATCTAGGAGCCAGTTCTATATTCACTGTGCCACCTAGCTACACCCATTTTAATTTTTTTAATTAAATTTTATTATTTTTTAAACAAATATCCACCTTCTTCTCCTCCATATCTCTCCACACACTGAGAAAGTAAGAAAAAATAAAACCCCTATTACAAACATATATGGTCAAAACAAATTCCTGCATTGGCCATATCCAAAACTATGTCTCAATCTGCAACTGAGTCCATCACATCTCTATCAAGAGGTGGCTAGCACTGTTTCATCAAGGGTGCTCTGGAACTGTGGTTGGTCATTGTGTTGATGAGAGAGAGAAAAGCTGTACACAAAAGTGGATATTTTTATACACATACACCAAATATAAAGCCAGAACAATGAGAATACAAAGTAGAATATAGGAGGATGGACATTTGCATTTGAAGGAGTTCAGAAAGTCTTCACTTAGAAGGTAATATACAAAGTGAATCTTGAACTGCATCTTGAAAGAAGACAGGGGTTCTATGAGGTAGAAGTGAAGAAATACATTCCAGGTACAGGGAATAGTCAACACAAAGGCACAGAAAAGGCACATGAAATGTTATATATTAGGAAAAGAAAGAAGACCAGTTTGGCTAGATCACAGAGCTGGAGGCGGGGTAGAGGTGTAATACAAAATGAGGTTAGAAAGCAATATTTTTTAAACTATTCCCTTGGCCTAAGATTGACCATTATGATTTACAGGGTTTAATTTCATTTTATTGTTTTGTTTACAAAGGTTTCTCACTGTGCATATTGTTTTCCTAGTGCCATTTATTTTACTCAGCATCAGTTCATAAAAGACTTCCCACATTTCTCTGAATTATTCATATTCATCATTTCTTATGGTACAGTAATATTCATATAGTGTTATTTATTTAACTGTTCCTCAAATTCATTGATATATACTTTGTTTCCAATTCTTTGCTATGATAAAAAGTCTAGCTGCTGAATAGGTAACCAATTTGTGAGAACTGCCTAATGCACTAAGAGGATAAGTGACTTGCCCAATGTCACAGAATAACTACTAAGTGTAAGAAACAGGAACTAATTGAACAGTAGGTCTTCCTGAATCCAAGCCGGGGCCTAATCAAATAGCTGATGATCTATAAGCATGAAAAAAACACTAGGCACCCTCTGCTATTTAAAGAAATATTGTGACTTAAAAGAACTTCAAAATAATCTTTTTCTGAAGTTCAAATTGCTTTTTAAAGACAATAATCACCCCAATACCTCCAATAAAGTCCCTCTTCAATGCCTCATTATGATGTGGATCATCCAAGTTTTCTAAGGCTGTGCCAGTAGACTGAAAGCTTTGGCCAAGTCCTATAAACCTACCAAAGTTTTGAGTATACCCTGGCAAATTTATTATCTGAGGACTTGTACAATTAACTAAGAACCTGGCTGACTACAAAGTGATACGCTTTGATTCAATTAAAACTCTCAAAGAAAGACCAGCTACCAATTGAGACCAGTTACCTCAAATGCGAGAGTGTGCCCACCAATAATACCATGGATCCAATCCTTTCAGTATTAATCATACCATAAAATTACACATTTTATACGAGTTCATTCTTTCCTAATAAAAATAGCTTAGAATTAAATATTATTTCAAGATTTACTGAAGATTCTTCCTTAAGGACAGTACTATTTTAACAATTCCTCTACTCCAAACCTCTGTTGTCTAAGTCTTTTACTGACTTCAGAAGATCAAGGAAAATACCCACCACCAGATGGAAGCAGGGAGCAACTATCAGGCAGATAGGACCCAGTAAAACAAATTAAGAGCAGTACACCAGGTTCACAATTGTGAGAGAATAGCCAGGTTCTATATAAATCCAATAACAGAGACTATCTAGAGACAAGGAGGAAAAAAAATAAAATTTAAAAACAATTTTGTTTGCTTTGACAGATGTAAGCCTCCCCAATCTGTTTTATTTCATTTAAATCCTAAAACTTTTATTTATACTCAAGTTCAAATTTTTATGTTAGAAATTTTTTGATAAAAAGATATCACTAAACATGTATATACCTTTTTTTGAAAAGCATTTTTGGGAAAACTGCCTAAGAAAAAGTGAAATCTTTAATCTTACAATAAAATAATAAAAATTCAAATTTTCTCATCTAGGTCAGGTCATTCAAGTTTAAGTACTGTATCACAAAATATCCCAAATCAATGGGGAAGTTTTAAAAGTAAAAACTAGTAGCTTCCATTGTTTCTCATTTTATTGTATATCTAATATTCTAGACCTTTATCAAATAATAGGTTGGAAATTGATCATCTTTCATTTATGTCTGATCTCAAACTGATCTTCACTAATGTTTCTCCGATACGAATAATGCTCTAACTCTTGAGAGGTTTTAGAAAGACATTATTTATCATATTAAGGAAAAAATCCAGTTATTATGCTTTTTTCAAATTTAATAATGGAATGCTGTATTTTGGTAAAGGCTTTTCTAACAACTATTGCAAGGACCAAGTGATAACACTTTTTTAAAATTTATGTGGTTCATTTTGTTTACAGGATTCCTACTGTTAAACTATGTTATAAACATTTTCTAGTCAGTAAATTACCTTTAGAATACACTGCTGTAGCATTTTTGCCAATATTGTATTTCTGAATAGCAGGAGTTCTTAATCTTTTTTTTTTTGGTGTCATGGACCCCTCTGGCAGCCTCATGAAGCCTACAGAACCCTTATCTGAATAATATATAAAGGCATACCAAACAATATTAATACATTCCAATTTCAGGCATCAACACACCATTTAAATGTGTAACATAAAATGCATGAGAATACAAAGGAAACCAATTATATTGACGCAGTTATAAAAAATAATTAAGTACACAGACCACAGGTTAAGAACCCCTGGAATATAGTTTTCTTTGTTTTATCTCTCCCTGAACAGCAGAAGACTTGGGAAGTGATCAAGAAGCAAATAAAGTAGTCTTTGATAAATCCAAGACACTGCTACATCACTACAGCTACAAGTCTACTGGATAATGTGTTGAGACTTGGGAGTTGGGAAAGCCGGGGTTCAAATCCCAATTCTGACACAGTTCCTTCATCTGTAATAGAGGTATCACCTCTGATACTTACCCTCATTGACCGGTTATAAAGCTCCAATGAGATTGATAACAAATGTAAATTAGTTTGCAAACTTTTAAGTGTTTTTAACAATGTCAGTTAATTGTTATCAGCGGCTGAGCACACAAAGTTAAAACTAGATTTACTCACACCTTAGAGAAACTTTCAGATATATCATCTCTATACCATACTGCTTCACACAGAAAAGTCACCTCTGGCGATTTCCTTCAAGCCATAGGTGGCTAACTCTGGCTTAATTGTTTGATCTCTCTAGGGCTCTTGAAGTTTTAAAAGGGGTATCAGGAGAGGGCAATCTAAGTAATATATTAACATAGTAATTTCAGGCATCAGCAACTTCACTGAATAGTGAAGAGCTTCAGTGTTTTGGGGTGGTTTTTGTTTTGGGGGTGGGTGGTGGGTGCTGCGGTTCCTTCCTGGAAAACCTTAAATCATAACCACAGAGGCTGTTTAAAACATCCTCTTTTTTGGACAGGACCTGTGATTTCATTGGTGGATACCAGTGAGGAAATGCTCTCTACCAATGTAGCAGGACACTTGCTTTCCAATTTGAAGTCTTAACAGAGTTAACGTGGAGAAAAGCACCTTTAAATGACTAGCTCAGAGTCACATAGCCAATGTGTCAGAAGAGGCATTTTAATGTAGATCTTCCGTCATTGTAAGAAAGGGGTTGGGAGATGGACTCTACCACTATCCCCACAGCAAATCACTCAAACTAATAAATTAAAAAAGATAACACATAACCAGAGCTATACTTCAAACTAGCTGAAAACCTATTTTACTACTCTTTAACATGTATCGGAAAGAAAACTAAAAGCAGGCTCAGAAGCAGTGACTGAAAAACTGTTTGAATTTGAACTAAGATTTAAGGAATTTCTACATACGATCCAAAAAGTAAAGAACAAGGGTCCTGAGAAGAAACGTGCCTGTTTGCACACATGCATGCAAGATAGGAAGAGTCCTCACTCTCATCTCCTTATAATTCAGCATGATTCTAGAGAGACACAGTGTCTTCCTAATGGTACCCTAGAGCAAAAAAGGAAAAAAAAAATGGACAACCACAGAAGAAGGAATGGCTATTTAAACTTTGGTATACAAGGGGCAGGTAGGTGGCACAGTAGATAGAACATCAGCCCTGGAGTCAGGAGGACCTGAGTTTAATCCAGCCTCAGACACTTGACACTTAATGGCAGTGACCCTTGGCAAGTCACTTAACCATGATTGCCTCCCCCCCCCTAAAAAAAAGACAAAAAAAACCCCAACAACAACAAAATCCTGTGGTATATAAATGGGATGGATTATTATTACACTCCAAAAACAACAGATAAGAGAAATTTGGGGAAACCCTGGATGACTTATATACACAGATAGGGTGTGAAATAAGCAGAACCAGAATAAACAAAACAGTAGAACAACTATGATAGTTAAGATGAAAAGAACACTCTAATCACTGAGAATCCACTTCCTTTTAATGACCAATTTTGATCTCAGGTGATGAAACACACTCTCCTCCCTTCAACATGGACAGCTGGAATGTCCCATAAACTTAAGATATGGATGCTCTCTATACCTGCTTAACTCCCTCTCTTTGAGGGAGAGCATATGCAGAAATGACTAATATATAAACAGAAAACATCACTAAAAGAGATGGAGGGAGGAGGAGGAACGGCAGACAAACTCAAAACCAAATTTTCAGGTTCCTCTACAGGAAGTATATAAGCCAAATCTGAAGACTTACAATAAATTTTATTGAAAGAAAAATTGAATGTAAATTTAATGATTATACAATTCGAATTCATTGTAACTTTCAATTTTCCAACTCATTAAATAACTAAACCAAAAAGTTATATAGTGTTCCCAAAATTGTACTTGCTGAATGGGATAATAATAAATAATAATAATAAAAGTTTAAGACATTACCTGGTAATGCTGAACTTATGAGTCAGACAATAGCATTACGTTAAAATTTCTTGTGCATACTAAAATTTCTACCATAAGTAAAATTTAATTTCTGATTCTACCAAGAAAATTTAAACTCACCAAGAAAAATTATTTCCTACTCCAATGCAAATATTCTTCAAACCCACTACTCTTGTAAATGTTTATCTAATAATCAAACATATGCTTCTTTCATTTATTTCATAAGGCTCTACTTAGCTTCAAACTAATTATTTGAAAAAAAAGTAGCATTGTTATGTGATAACAAAAACTGAATACAGTTTAAATGTCATTTATCCGATATATCTGAGGAAGTATTCCACACAAATGAATTTTTCAGATCATGTGGGATGCTCCAGAAGGCAGTCTTTGCCAATTACCTGTGTGACCTCTGGCAGATCATTTAACCTCTCTAGGCCTCAGTTTCTTAATCTGTAAAATGAGGGGACTGGACATTCAAAGTCAACAAACTGAAAATCCCTCCTCATGCACCATGAATAAAATTTAAACCATCTTGGCCATTTTATATCAAAATCTTTCAAAAATATTGCACACTTTTCTAACTTACAGCACAGTGCCCCTAACAACTTTGTCTTGTTGACTCTGGGTCGTCATTATCAAACTGAGTCATCATTATGACCATCTATTACTATGTTTTAACAGAGTGAGAAAAGTCATCCTATTTAAGTTTCCCTTCTCTCTCCCAGCCACTGTTTCAAAAAGCTGAAAATGACAAATAAGCAATGGATTTGAGGTACCTTAATTTTGACACTGTTGCAATATTTTGAGGTTGATATCTAACAATGACACCATTAACATGATTAAAATGATAAAATAGCTGCTAATGAATAAGATAACATTTCAAATTTTGTGCAATAAGAACATGCTAATTATAAAAATTTATGTTGGTTAAAAAAGTTACATTTATAAACACTTCAAAAGTGCAACCAAATCTAAATAGAAATTATGTCTACAGTTTATTAATACTATGGATAAGTAGAAAAATAACTTTTTAGCAACCATCTTTTCATTTTCCAGAGCTCTGAACAAGAACAGAGAATTATTTATTTCCTTCTTGCATTATTAGCCCTTGCAATGATTTTTTGTTGCACTTGGACATAAAGAAAATATAATCTAAAGATATCATCAGCATATACTTCCTCATAATATGAAGTGTTAGCAGTGACAAGGCACTGTCCTCTTATCCCTTTCAATCCCACTCCTCTCCCTCAAAGACAGCAAAAAATGTATTAGTACTCAGTAACTCAGTAAACACTGAGCAAAGAACTAACCAGGAAAAGTAGTTGTTTTAGTTAAGAGAGTTTATATCTAGATTTTACAAAAGTCCCAAACTGCTCCTTTCAAGGTTAGAAAGATTTTTAGCTTTTGAGGTCAGTAGACCATATTTCCATCATGTTTACTATCTGCTTCTTGTTTACCACCTTTTAAAATTCCATTATGCTTTTAAAATTCCATTATACGTTTAAAATGAATACTAGGAAATGAATTAAGAAGTAGTGGGACTTAAAATTGGTCTCTCTGGATTAATTAAAACATCAGGTAAAAACCTCTGAGATCACCTTTACTTACTTTAATCCCTTTGGGATTTCCCTTCTCATACCTTGTCTTCATAAGGAACACAAATGATTTTACTCTCTTATTTTATAAGTAGTGATTATTTTCTTGATTTTATCTTGAAATGAAAATCAGTTTTGAAAGTCAACATGTGCCTGCTGGTTTGTGAAAACAAAATATTATTTTAGAAGAAGTAGGGAAAAGTAACAGACTTCTAATAGCTATATATTTTAATGGCATTTTAAATTCAACACTGTGCAACCTGGGAACTTTAAGCAAGTCAAGAAGAACAAGTCATTCATTTTCAGCAGCTATTTCTGAATAAGAATAGCTGATATTCATATAACACTTTAAGCTTTTACACATCTTATCTCCCTCCCAATAACCCTGTGAAGTATAACCATCATCACCTCGATTTTACAAATGTGGAAACAGACTCTGAGCAGTGATAGTTTGTCAAGTACACTCCAGTACTACACCATAACCGACTCCTTAATGAAATAGTTTATGAAAAGTGACATTTATTGCTACAGTAACTTCCACTCAGTCCTTATTAGCACAGTACCATCCTATGACGAACAGGAATAGGAGTTAGGAACTTAAGTACTTTCTCTGTGCAGGTATTTCAACGAAACCATTCATTTATTAATTCAAGAAATTTCTACTGACCACCTGAGATGAGCAAAGAGTTACAAAGGCTTAATCTCTCCCCTCAAAAGAGCTTACAATGAATGTAGGGAGTAAAGACACATACACTTTTTTTAAGGGGGGGGGGTACAAGGGGGGAGAGAGAGAAGGAGAAGATAGGCTTGATCACAAAAGATAAATAACCAAACTAACTGTCGAAGTGACCATTAGACCACTGCAAACTAAATTCTCAACGACTGGCACTGGAGCATTCATTGAACACAACTCTGTTCTGTTTGAAGTCTCATCAGTTGCTCTTATCTTCTAAAAGAGAAGTTTTAAAGCAAAAAGCGGGAACTGCCCTTAAAATTCATGGTCATATCTACATACATATACATACACACACATACAGACACACACACATATATATAGACATACATAAATATAATTTTTTTAACCTAAGCTTCATTTTTTTTTCTTTGTAAAATAGGTACAAAGAAGTTGAAGGAGCAAAAGGAGCGGAGAGAAAATGAGGAAGCTTTGTCCAGGGTTTTTTTTTTTTAGGTAAAAAAAGGAAACAGTGTAAAGTGACACAGTACAAGGGCCCATCCCACTTAAAAGGGGAGAACATTAATTTCATAACTTCGAAGGTGGGGAGAAAACCTAGGCGGAGGGGTACACCAGGGGGATGAATGGGGAAGGGTCGAGAGATAACGAGACAGGTGTTCTTTGTGGCTGTTATCTAGGGGGCAAGAACTTCGGGGGACCGAGGGAAGACCAGAGGGCAACACCGGGGGACTTTATGTAGTAGACTGAAAATAGTGGGGAGGAGGAAGGCATTGAGGTACGTATTTGGGGGGAAACTGGGGTGTGGGGTGGCAGGCGTGTATGCATGTGTATATTGGTATGGGAGAAGGCAAGCGTGTGTTTGCGGTTGGGGTGAAGTGGGGTTTGAGGGAAAATGGGGTGTGTATGTGGTTGGGGAGGAGGCGTGTGTGCGTGTGTGTGTGTTGGAGGGAGGCAGGCAAATGTGTGTAGCTGGGGGAAATAGGGAGGTTGGGGGAGGCACGCAGCTGTGGGCCACCCCTGCGGATGGAGGGGGCCAGGACAGCACCAACAGGCTGGTTTTGGGAGGTGGGGCGGTCAGAGAGGGGGAGCTCCCCAAACAATGAAGGGGGCGGAGGCCGGGGCCGGCGCGGGACGGCGGGCGGGGAAGGGTCGTACGGCGCGCGGGCAGCGGCTGTTACCTGCGAGAGCTGCCGGGGGTTGGGGCAGCCGAAGAGCGCCGAGCTGGAGCTGAAGCTGATGGCTCCTCGGCGGCTGAGGACGTGCTGAGGGACCGGCCTGTCCAGGGGCAGCACCGGCAGCTGGTAACATACTTCCATTGAATACAGCCGCTCTGCTCCCCGGCAGGGCCCCGGACCGCCGCAACCCCGCAGCCGCCGGGCTGGGGGACCCGGGCAGCGCTGGAGAGGATGAGGAGGTGAAGGCGGCGGCGGAGGCGCGGACCCCGGCAAAGAAAGCCGCACTCACGCCTCCCCGGGACGGGGACCGGCCCTGCCTCCCCCTTCCCCTCCCTCCCTCCCACCCCAGCCCCACTGCCCCCTTTTTCCCCCGCCCGGGAAGACGCGGCGGCGGCGACTGTTAGCGACGCGCGCCCCGCTATTGTCAGGAGGGAAGGGGGGAGTGGAGCTGAGAGGGACCGGCAAAGTCCGGGGGAGGTGCCCCGGGGTCCTCGGATGGCCGGGGAGAAAAAAAACCGGGGCAGGCAGGGTCTTTAAAAGAGTGGGGGCGAGCTTAGCACAGGGGGAGCGAAGAAACCGTTGCTGCCGGCGGCGAGACTCAGGGGCGTGCGAGGCTCCGGGACAGGCGACTGGCTTTCTCCGCCGCCGCCGCCGCCGCCGCCGTCCTCCTCCTCCTCCTCCCCCCCTCCTCTCTTGTCTTCCCCTCCCCCTCGTCCTGACTTCACTCCGCCGCCAACGCGAACCCGGCGTAATTCACACTTTGCAGCTCTAGACCCTGCGCCAACCACGGCCGCCGCCGCCGCTGTGACGTCACGACGCTGCGCCGGCGCGCGCAGTTGGATCGAGCTGCCGTCGCCCCTCTCGGGGGAGGCTGACAAACGGGCTCGGGGTAGTTAACAAATGTCTCCTCCCTCTGACTCTCAACCTTTTGGCCATCCCTTGCAACTACATTCCGAGCAGACGTCCCCCTCCCTAGGATCCTTTCCATTCTCCTTTCGCGCTCACGCGCCCGATCTCCAAAGCGCGTGCGCTCTCTATTCCCACACCCTGGAGATATTTCACTGGTGACCCCCGCCCTCCCTCGCGCTCTTAGGGGCGTAGGGTGCGCCGCGCCCTAGGGACACTAGACTAGCTCTCCGAGTCCGCCGTCCCCTTTCTTCCCTCCAGGCGCAGAAGTCCAAGTTAACGTCGAAACCTCTCTGACTTTCAGCCCTGACCATTGGGTCAAGGCTTCCCTCCGGTCCACTAGCCCTTTATCCTTTCATCTCCCCTAAGAACCAGTACGCCAAGTGACGTCAACATGCTATCATACTAGTGACGTCATTCTATGCCAGCTATACTAGCAGGTGAAATCCATTGAAACAGCTGGTGCTGGGGAAATGGCAAAGGGAAACTGAGGCACAAGGCCTGCGATGGGGGCTTCAGGAGGAGGGGGAGAAGAAGTAGAAAACTGATGGGAGAAATAAGGGATGAAAAAGGTACGTTGGGGCCAGGGAGTAAAGGAATTAGATGAGGTTAGATAAAGGAAAAGGCGAATCGAAGCGGCTGCTGCCCCCTCACTATCAAGGATTTTGCATTCCTTTGGGTATTTGACATATATTTTATATGTTATTTCATTGTTGCTCACATTTTTCCTGAAAATTCTTAACTCCATCCTTCTATTTCCCCCATAGGCTCAGCTGCATCAGACTAGGCAAGTCTTTCCCACATTGGCAGGACTGCTGATACAGCTCCACTTTAACTGCACCCGCCCTCCACTCCTTTATTTCTGATATGCACCTGGCTCACTGCCAAGCACCTCTACACATTCAGTAGATTCATAAATGGAGAATGAAAGAAGGTTCTAAGGTGATCTAAACAATTCCAGGTTATATTAAAAAATTTTCATAATTCAGTTTACAAAGACTTGAGTACCTATTGTGTGCAAAACATTGTTAGCCACTAGGGAGGATACAAAGAATAATAAGATAGAATTCTTGCCCTTTTGGAGAGCAAAAAGGGGGTGACACAAACCCATGGAACCAGCATATACAATAACATTAAAAAAAAGTTAAGGAGATAAAGAGTAAAAGTGTAAGAAGTGGCTGAGTTGGACTTTAAAAAAATCATAGAAGGGGCAGTTAGGTGGCGCAGTGAGTAGAGCACCGGCCCTGGAGTCAGGAGAACCTGAGTTCAAATGCAGCCTCAGACACTTGACACATGTACTAGCTGTGTGATGGAGGGGCTCAGGGTAATTAACGAACGTCCTGAATTTCCTGAAAATTCTTAACTCCATCCTTCTATTGGAGGAGGCAAGTCACTTAACCCCAATTGCCCTGCCAAAAAACAAAAAAAAAAATCATAGCATTTCTAATGACGAGATAGTCACTGTATGATGTCAGGGAACATTTAAGTGCGACATACAGGTAAAACATACCTGACATCATCTAAGTAGTTCAGTTCTATTAATCTATTCAGTAAATTTGTCTCCTATACATGCAGCTCAACAGTGTACTTGAAAACTTTTTGAAAATGACATCCTAAAAGTTCTTTAACTGAAGGATCCTTGGAAAGATCTGTGACTTCATCTGTATGAGTATTCTCTCCATCTGCGTTCATTGTCATCCATAGAGAAGGGAAACCCTATGTTCATTGCAACCTCTCTGAGCCCTAGTAAATGGTTTCATGATTTCTTGTCACCCCAAAATCCATAATTTGGTCATGAGCCTCTGTGACGTTAGCCGGACTAGTCCCGGGCTGAGACAGTCTGTTCCCTTTCCAGCCATTGTAAAACTGGTCAGATCTTGTGCAATTTGTCATTCATGTTTTTTCAGAACCCAGAGTCACTTCCACTCTACTATGAGGCATCAGAGTAGGGTTTTGGGGGAGAAAATAACAGGAAAAACAGACTTTTAAAATAAAAGATATTTAGAGAAATAGAAGTAATTGAAGGAAATTTTTGAGATGGGCATAGAAGATTGATAGAACCTGTTTAGGAACAATAGCAGCACCTTATCTGGTAGCTCAAGGTGAAAGCAAGTTTACATTAAAGACCACTCCTCTCCATCACACAGCAGTTGAGCTTGAATTAGGTACTCCAGATCAGTTAACAATTTACCTACATATGTATTACAGGCACAGCATTCTCAAAAAAGTTGATATTCGTGCTGGAGGTTTCTTTAAAACCACATTAATCAAGTTAGATGGTTTTTAGGGCACAGTGCAAAGCCCATCTGTTCAATTAAGCAATGTGGGAGGATTGGCAAGGTTGAAATCACAAATTTGAGTTTCTAGTTATAAATATTTAAGTGTATGCCCAACTGAGGTTTACATTTAGTTTTTAAAAATATTGTCACCCAGAACTATCTCTTAACAGTCTGATGGTAGTATGAAAACTCCCCCTCCCCCCAACAATCCACTCAACACAGTAACAGTTTACAAGGATTTGGAGAATGAATGTTTTTCAGTAACATTGTATCTTAAGGTAGATTAATATAATCTAACCTGGGGTTTTTTTTTCCTCATAAACAACCTGGATTTCATTATTTTCTTATTAATATAAAACAAGTCATGCATTTTTTATTTAAAAAAAAACCTTTAACTGAAGTGTTTATAGTATAACATTTTTTCTGATCTTGTGTACCCACACATACTTCCTTAATCAGACTTAAAACAACTTTCCTTTAAAATTGATTAATTTAGAAATAAATCTTTAGATCATTAAGTAATTTTCTACAGAGATATTAACAAAATTCTAGTATCTAAGTACTTAAAGCTCTAATCGTTGCAAAAAAAGCTGTTTGAACATATTTGCATAGCACTCTTCTAAGGGCCTAAAAATAAAGGGAAAAAATTTTAAGTTCTTTAGGAACTTATACTTCAATAAAGAGAGAGCAAACTGACAGGAAACAACTTATATTTTATATATCAAGGCTCCTCAGTTAAGCAGTTTTTCAAAAACTATCTATTATTCCATATTACCTGAACTCCCCACTGAAGCAAACACATACCTTCATTTTGCACATATTAACCATGTCATTTAAGACTGCTCTAAGATCTTAGGCAGATTTCATTTTTTATGTAAAAGTAGCAAGGCTAGCTCAATCTCCCAGAGCCAGGCTAGCTGTATCTCCCCCTAAGAGTCCTAGGGAGACCCTGAGAAGTTTGACTATGTCTGTACTGGTTTGAGTCCCAACCAAGCTTTGTTCCTCCTTTTTAGGTGCCAGTGACTAGCACCCCAGTTTTATTTAATATCAGTTAAATTTTATAAAGGGATATTTATTTTAAAGATAGGGCAATAACAAAAGTACCAACATATTTCTCTCCTAACTCTTTTGGAGCTAGCTCCCCTCAGTTTCTGGGGAGAGTGGGCTCACACTTAGCTCATTTTCTACATAGCGTTGGACTCACCAAGTTCATGCCCAAATGTAGCATTGCCATTGAATGAGTTGTTGTCTCAGCTACCAATGGACTACATCTCAGAAGTCATTCTTGTTCCTTGGGGGCACCAATGCTGAGCTGGCTGCAAAACCCAGACCCTAGGACACAAGGACCTTGCTCTTCCTTCACTTAGAATGGAACAGAAGGAACAGACAGTCCTGGATTTGTAGGGTCACATGACCTGAGAGGGAAGAAGACAGCAGCAGAAGAGAGTGAATAGAAGAGAAAAACCATGAGACTCAACCTTCCTGAATGCCTCCAGAGCATATCAAGGAGCCCTTGGTTTACCACATAGCCAACCAGAACCAGCATGTCTATGCGTGCTCCATCATCTCTCCAAGGCATCATCTCCCATTATACCTAATCACGACTAGGAAGCAGGCTGTCTACCCTAGCCTCACCAGGTAAGGAGACATGCTCTGTGCATGTCCCAGATTCCCATTACACAAACAATCTACATAACATAATCTAAAACTAGAGTTGGCATTTTAAAAAAATAAGCTTTTTGCAGACTATGCCAATAATCTCAAATAGCCTTTCATTTTTATTTTCATCTGCATTAAGGAACTATATTGAAGAATCATATAAAACTTAACCATACTGACAGTCTAACCTGAATCAGAGCTGTTGCTCAGTCATGTGCAGCTCTTCCTGACCCCATGTGGGGTTTGCTAGGCAAAGACACTGGAGTGGTTTGCCATTTCCTTCTCCAGTGGATCAAGGTGAACAGGTTAAGTAATTTGCCCAGGGTCACACAGCTAGTAAGTGTCTGAGGCCAGATTTGAACTTTAGACTCCAGGCCCAGCTTTCTATCCAGTGAGCCACCTAGCTGTCTCTGTTTGAATCAAACACTTGGGAAGTTTGTAAGATTTCACTTGACCTCAGGAGTTCTGAGTTGTAGCAGCACTAAAGCCAATCAGGTATTTGAACTAAGTCTAGCACCAATATGGTGGGCCCCAGGCTGCTGAGGGAGAGACAGAGTGGTTCAGGATGAAAATATAGCGGGCCAGATCTTCCATGTATGGTGGAATTGGATCTGCCCAGAATAGAGACACCCAATCTCAAAAACAAACAAACAAACAAACTCCTCTCCCCCCCAAGGAAAACAAAGCAGCAGAAAAACAAAAGGATATACACTAGTAGTCTGTTAATAGAATGCACTATTCCTGTGGTTACAAGGATCAATATACAATATTTAGTTGGCAACAGCGTGGTATGAAAAGAAAAAAAAGATACTTATAAGCCAAAGGGCATATAATTAAATTATTATATGTTGCTGCCAATAATTCGTATGAGGTAGAATAAACAATATTGACCAACCTTGTGGTTGGAAAAGGGAGTTGGTTGGTCGTGTAGAGCACATGAGTAACAATACATGGGCAGTACAAATGGTACAATGGTACCCTTTTATAATAACAGAATGAAAGAATGGCCTCTATTGCTTCGAAAGCATTTTCTATCATGGATCCTAGATTTAGAACTGGATCTTACGTGAATAATTTATGGAAAGATATGGATGAGAATTGTATAGAATAAAGCATGGAAGAGTTTTGATCTCTTTCAAAATATTCCACCCACACCAATAAAACCATTAATAAACTCTAGGATATACATATATGAATACACACGTGTGTATATATACATACATGTGTACATATCTTTTAAAAATAAACATTAATTTTAAACCCATGAATTATAAAATAATTATCTTCACTGGAGACAGTATAACATAATAAACAGAGAGCCATCTTTGGAGTCTGAAAAGTCTGATTCAAGTTCTGCCTCTTGACACCGGCTGTGTGACCCTAGATAAGGAACCTCAATTCTTCGTGGCCCAATCAATTCTCTTAAGACCATAAATTGCAGAGCATTGCTGTTATGCCTCAGTAGAGAAAGCTTCCTTACAGGGGAGGTCCCTACACCAATGAAATCACAGATCCAGACAAAATATCTACATTCTTACCACTTCCTTCAATTACAGTGCAATGTGAAATTGATCATTGAACTGATGTGGCTCAATGGAAAGTGGGATGACTAGTGTTTACCTGTTGTAGAGGTTCTTAATTTTTTTTATCATAGAACCATTGGGCAGTCTAGTGTAACCTAAGGTCTTTTTCTCAAAATTATGTTTTTAAAAGCATAAAATAAGATATATAGGATTACAGAGGAAACCAATTATACTGAAATACAATGATGAATACACACACACACATATTTTAACATTACTGGACCCCGAGGTATAAACCATTAGAGGAACTTATATGTGTGCACTTTAAGGTTTAAAATTACTTTTTTCCCACCTAAATGAGGCGATTTGGCTACTGAAGGCAAAAGAAATTTTACAGATAAGGTAACTGGTGAAAAGACATATATTGTCTTACCTGTGGTCACAGCTAATAGGTTCTAGTCAGGAATCAAACCTAGGTTTTCTGATACCAAGTCCAGTCCTCTTTTCATTATAGTAGACCATCCCTCCAAAAACAAGGCACATAACTGTAATCTTAGATAGTTAGAGGCACAATAGCCCCTTATGTACTTGATGGTGGTTCCTGTTTGAAATGGTTTTTTTTTTCTCCATCTTATCCACTCCTGAGATGATGTGGAATCATGGAAAAAGGGCTGGACTTAGAATCTAAAGAGACCTGGGATTTACTCACTTCTCTGGCACTTACTTGCTTGTATGTGCCCATGGATGTCACATTCTCATCTGTAAAATGAAGATGTTCATACCAGTACTCCTCTCATAGGACTGTTGTGCTGTTCAAATAAGTTAATAAATGCAAATTGGCATGTAACTATTAACTAGCATTATTATTCAAAGTCTTCTGTGCCATTCATTTTTTTCTTTCCACTCTTAAGGATCCTCAAGGAATAATCTTGACCAAGAAAGTTTAATAGTTACTATCCCAGATTGAATTAACATGTAATTCCAAGGCTTTTACCACCAGTGTTTTTTCCTGAGTGTTGCCTTTTATTTTCCTCACCTTTCTTAAAATTCAGATTGAGTCCATTTTACAGTAGTTGTTGTCTATAGTGCCTAACACACACTTGTTAGTACTTAAATGTCAAATAACATCGTCACTATGACTTGACAACTTGGTTCTTTTATGTATTTCCATAGTTTGCTCCAACTATCCAACACCAGCAGGCAGAATACTATAATTACAATGTACCTGCTGGCAATTATCATAAACAATACAGCCTACATGCCAGCCACAGCAAGGAAAATTATAGGACCCACATGGAAATACAATGGAATAAATCACAAACCTAAGACAAACTTAAAAAAAAATATCACTGATGAAAGGTTTAAGCTAAACATTTGCAAGTAGAAGATTTCTGGAGAATAACTATCTTTTTAAAACAACAAAAACAACAGTGTGACAAAAGCCACTGGAAGTAAGTTGCTTTCACTATGCATGATTTTCAGTCATGAAAGAGGGAAATGCTTATAAGAAGAAATCTACAGGGCCAAATAATCGTTAGGGCAGTTTCTCTTTCTTTGCTTCTTTTAATTTGAAATGAAGAGGCTAATGTATACTTCATATATAACTTAGAAGTTAAGATAGAACTTGGGGGAGGGGATAGAGAAGAGATGTTAATACAATTTGGTACAGAAGGGTGATAAAAGCCAATGGTTGAAAAATAATCCAATTAATTTGAAGGAGTACCAGACACTGGTACCAGCTGGCTTCTGAGTAGCCCCCAGTACTGTGTGCTCTCTTTTTCTACCTTTTCTTTCATTTGTAAGTATATAATAATTGAGGGGAGTTCATTATGATTTTTGAAATCTTATATGACATAGAGTTCTCTGTGACAGTAGCTTTCTCTATATTCATCACAATGGTAGTTATAATCTCTTAATATATTTATTATGGCTAATTAGGACCATTGTGCTATTTCAAAGTATTTATACAAACATAATAAAAGTACCCTTAACTTATGTTGGACTTTTTTTTCCACATGGAAGAGATTCAAGTGCTTCATGTTAAGTTATTTATCTCACTTATCCTCATCAGGCTATTGATTTGTTTTTTTTTCCTTTCTTACACAAAACCTCACAGATTGTTGAGCTTAAGTGTTTTGTAAGCCTTAAAGCACTATATAAATATGAGGTATGATTATTGTCATTTATTAAAATGACATTTAAAATGAATATATACAACTTGTATTCTTAAGAAACATAATTTCTGATCTTTATCTGAGTATACATCTTTTTTTACCCCTTTTGATTTATAATTCAATTTTTTAAAATGTATCATTTCTACTGAAAAATAGCATTAAAGTTGACAAAAGTACTTGTCTTTGTTTTTTAGCTATACTGAGCTTCATTTAAATTTCTATTTCTTTCTATTGATGCGGCATTTTTCCACATTCATGATTTTCATTTTACTTTTCTGATTATTTTAGAATATCTATGTTGTTTTTATTTTCCTATTACAACTATCCTACAACTCCTATACTTATTGTTTTTGTCATTCTCAAATTTTCTTTTCACAATATCAAAGTTGGAAAAGACACAAGCCAGCTAGACTACAGGTGGGGAACCTGTAGCCTCGAGAGCACATGTGGCTCTCTGGGTTCTCAAGTATGGCCCTTTGACTGAATTCAAGCTTCACAGGACTGCACTTAAGGACCCAGAGGGCCACATGTGACCTCGAGGCCACAGGTTCCCCACCCTGATAGACCAATATACAAGAGCAACATATAAGACAATAGTACTTCACTACTATCACAATAATAGCTAAAATTTTTGTAATGATTTTAGCTTTGCAAATTGGTTTCCATATATTATCTCATTTGATCTTCACAACAACCCTGTGAGGTAAGTGCTGTTATAATCCTACTTAACAGATGGGGAAATTGAGGCTGAGAAAGGTTAAGTGACCTCCTCAGGGTCACATAGCATAGTATCTGAGGCAAGATTTGGACATCAGCCCTAACTCTCTATCCACTACACTTTGCTGTGTCCCTGACAAGTGGTCATCTACTGTTTAAAAGTGTTGAAGACTTCAAATGAGGGCTAGTGCCATACTTAATTATATTAGCATCACACTATTGATTCATATAGAGTTTGTGGCCTATTAACACCACCCCTACCCATCTCCTTGGCAAAAGCAATAACTTAGCCCTTCCCCCACTGCAAGTTAGACTAGTTTTTTCTTGAAAGGTAATGAAACTGTCCTCAAGAATTGATTGGTTCCAGTGGCTGAAAACTCAGAGTGTTGACATCACTTCTTGGTCACCTGAGCTCCAACTACTCTCTAATGTTTGGTTGTGGACCATGATGGTCTCCTCAGACAAGAGAAATTTTACTCAACTGAGTCAATGAAAAGGTGCCTCAATGCCAATCTTTGTTGAATATCCTTCCCCTTTTCTGGCTAAGTAAATCTTTTATTAACTGTTGAATTGTGAATGCCTCATTCCAAAATTGAACATGAACTACTAAGACTAGTCTGAGTCAGGCCTAATCTAGAACAATTGGCTTGGTTCTTTAGGATTGGAATCGAATGATATTTTTGAAAAAGGAGATGATAATGCAGTGGAAGATAAACCTAGACTAGCCTTCATGCTTCTCGTGACAAGGTATCCCTCACTCCTGGAAGTTAGAGAATAAACTGCCTATTGCAATTCAGCAAAAAAGGATTTACATTTATATTCTCTGTGTCTATGAGAACAATACCTTGAAGATAATTGCTGTAAACTGATGTTTAGGCCCACCAGCTGTGTCATTCCTGGGCATTTCTGACTGAAAATGTAAGCCTTTCCCAAGTTCTACTAGGTAATTTCCTCAGAATTCAGTTTACCTTAAAAGCAGCCAGGATGAATTAAACTTTTGGGGAATGAAGACAATTTACACTCTCACTAAAAAGGAAAAATTTGGAAGAATGAGCTGTGCTCTTCCTTGCTAGGACTGGATGGCTTTGTATTGCTAGTAGTCATTATCAACCAATTGCCTTGGGGAAAAGCATACTGAAAGAAGGCCCATGATGCAGCATCCTTTGCCTGTCCTCAGCACATTTACTGGGCTGCTGGCATATTTGTCTATATCTCCAACTACAGAAACGTATCTGGCCTCCTGGGAAGCATTAAGCATTGTTCTTCCCCCAATAGCTTGCCCACCCCAGTGGTGATGGCAGCCATGTATCAGAAAAGTGGGTAGCAGCAAAAAGCAAGCCCACTATAGCCTGTTGCTTACTGTAATATAAAACCAATTGGCTCCTCCACATTGCTACCAGTACAACACTCAATGATCATCGTGCAACTCTTTCAGGGAAGCCCTCTAGAAGAATTAAACACCAAGGGATAGAGTAGAGTGGGAGCAATATCCTAACTCCTTTCCCCATGCAAATTAGACTGAAAGGTGTTGAAACTATCCTCAAGACTTGATTGACTCAAGAGACTAAAAGCTGCAGATGTTGACATCACTTCAGTAGAAAACAGCCACAAGAAGCTCTGGCTGGGCTCTGATTCTTGGCTGTCAATCATGACGAGCAACTCAGCTAAGGAGATTTTGCTCAGCTAAATTAACTCAGTGTATCCTCAGTGCATATCCTTGTTAAGTATCCTGCTAAGGCTAAATAAATCTCCTTTTGTTAACTGTTGAAACAACCTACAAGTGTCTCATTTTGTTCCAACCTTGAACATAAACTACCAAAAGACTGGCCTTAATTCCAGCCCACATTACCCTCAGGTCTTTTAAAACTAATTGCTGATGCTTCTTTTAAAAATTTCCATCTATTATTATGTTCTTTTATTATTGTCAGAATGTTATTAATATTAATAACTATTAATTAATATTAATAATAATATTGGTCAGAACCAATTCCGCATCATTGACACTCTTAATCTATGGCTATTTCAAAAAATGTTTTGACATTGATACTAGTGCAAAGTTGGCCTTGAATGCATCCTTTCCATTATATCTCTGAAGTTGGTCTTCCTCCTTAGTAAGAATTTCTAATTATTTGATGACCATCAAATCCTATTTATCCACACTTCTAGAAGGTACATATTATCAAAGTTTATTTTTCCTATCTCTCCTTTCCATCCTATAGTCAACACCATCAGCATACTTTTCTTTTAAAATAGCCTTGAACATCAATGTTCTATTCTTCTTGATGCAGAAAATAATAAAAGTGGAAAAAGGAAAAGAGTAAGACAAGTTATGGTGAAAGAGTCAATAATTTTTAAAGCACTAGGTTCTTTGGACATGTGTTTCAATATTTCAATGGATCCATGATCTCATTTGCTTGAGATCTCCCTCTACCAATGCAGTTCACAACCAGCCCTCTTATTCTATGAAATTCTCTGGATGATTTTTTGTAAAATGTCCATAAAGCATCTTTCCAAAATAGTGGAGATCTTGCACTATTAAAAAAAACCCAATATTTCAAAGATGCTAGATTCCATATAGACCCTATCCATCTATTATTCCTCATTCGTGCTGCCCACCTACCTTTCCAGTGCTATTACCCAAATATGATCACCTCTTCAATTCTGGGCCCAGTTAATTTCCCATCTTTTAAAGTCTACTTGGTATATATACTGATGGACCGGATCAGTGAATTACTGACCCAACTATACAACATAGGCTTGGAAATGTGCCTTCTTCATAAATGTAATTCTTCCAATACAGAAGTCTACGTTTATCTCTTTTGAGTGATCTTGGACCTTATTAAGAAAGCCCCATGCTTAATGGAATATTAAGTGATCCCATGCTCAATGCAATCAGCACAATGCATTCCACAAACAGGAGCATCTTTAGAATCTTTCCATCAAAAAACAGTTACTGACTTTAGGAGCTTTCAGTTTAGTTGAAGAGAAAAACATATACACATAAAATGGAATCATAGATTTAGAGCTAGAAGGGAGCAGTCCAACCCCTTATTTTATAGAAACAGGACCAGAGAAGTTAAATGATTTTCTAAAGATCACCTAATTACTAGGCAAAAAAGTCAGAATTAGAGTTAATAATCATTTATTAATCACCTAGTATGTGCCAAGCACTATGCTCAGTGTTGGGGATACAAAACAAGGCACAAGACAGTCCCTACCCTCAAGGAGCTCACAGTCTAATGGGGGAGGACAATATATTAAAAAAAGGTAAAAGGGTCAGGGGAGGGAAGGAAACGGAACTACTCAGTGTAAGGTTATGATAAAGTCCTATAGACAGGACGGGAGATGATCTGAAGAGGTGCGATTTCCCAAGTTGATTTCATCTGTCAGAATAATGAGTTTCTGAAATGGTCTATATGTATATTAGAAAATCCTTGAGGATAAAACCAAAAGAATGGGCAAACAGGCAGAGATTTTGAAGACTTTTTTTTTCTTCATCAGAAGACCGTGCCATCATGGTAACTCATTTGATTGTTAAGTATGGGTGAGAATGGGAAGGTTGAAGCCAACTTTAACAACTTTCCAGAGCTGATAGTACATACTAATTTTCTATGTGAGCATTTATACTAATCATCAATTGCTATAAAGCAGGACTTGATTTATTGTTTTTCTGATTGTATATATTTAAGAAAAGATTAGTAATTAAAGTTGTACTTAGAAGTAAAAAAAAAAAAGATGAATTTCTGGAGATGATGAAGTCTAGGAAAATAGCCAGGTGGGAAATAAAGACGATTCACTGAATGCCATTCTTAAATTGTCCCAGAGTCAGGGTTTGAACCCAGGTTCTCTTAATCCAAAACCATTGCTCTTTCTACTGTCCCACACTCGAGAATGATAATGATAAAGTGATATACTGTATTAGTAGTGCAGTGTACCATGTTACACATAGCATCTTAAAGTGCTGATTGGACACAGAATAAAAATGTGACCAAAGTGAAATTTCCCTAACTAAAGGTTTCCTGAGGCTGGTGAGGCTGAGGCTTAAAGCAGGTAATCGACAAAGATTTGCAGACAAGGTTGGAATAGCATTCTGAGTGCTGAAAAAAGTTGATAAAAGGGTAGCATTTAATCTTTGTTAATCCCTATTGTTTCTTTAGCTCTAAAAAGTTTTCTTCTGACTTTGAGGATGGACCCAACTTATCCCCCTTTAGTAGGGCTTTCTGCTTGGTTCTATTTAGCCTGTATATCACCTTTCTAAATTATTTTCTTTAGTCCTGATATGAGCAGGATCTTGGCAATTAGTATGACTCTGTTCTTCCTTTCCTAACTTTCTTTTGAAAGTTTCATAGTTTTATGTTTCTGCATAATTTATATGTCCTTCCCAAGTTATAAGCATTCCAACAAATATCAGTCTTCTAGTATTTTTATTTTTTGTTTTGTTTTGCAGGGGAGAAAGCAGAGCAATTGGGGTTAAGTGACTTGCCCAAGGTCCCACAGCTAGCAAGTGTGTCACGTGTCTGAGGCCAGATTTGAACTCGGGTACTCCTGACTCCAGGGCCAGTGCTCTACTCACTGCGCCACCTAGCAGCCCCAATCTTGTAGTATTTTTAAACTGTATATTTGACAGGTATCCGACTATTGAACACACGCAGTTTACATAATACCTACAATCTCTACACTGTGTTTCTCCTTGGATCAGGTAAGGTACAACAGTAGAAAGAGTATTGAATTTAGAGTCAAAAGACCAGGATTAAAATGTTATTTCTACCATTAATTACTGTTGTGACTTTGGGCAAGTCACTTAACCTCTCTGGGCCTCATGAAAAAGTTGGACTACAAGGTCTTCTAAGGTCATTTCTGCCTGTTGATTTTGATGCTATGATTTCCTTCTTGTCTTCGAAAAGTTACTTTGCTAACTTATCATTTCACAATTGTTTTCTACACAGGATTTCATTGTTCTGTTTCTTTTATTCCATTACCAGAATATATGGAAAGAAAGACAGAAAGAGTAAGAGAGAGAGAGAAGGGGAGAGAGAGAGAGAGAGAGAGAGAGAGAGAGAGAGAGAGAGAGAGAGAAGAGAGAGAGAGAAAGAGAGAGTGCGTGTGTGTGTGTGTGTGTATAGTTGAATATATTTTCTACCATATTCTATCTCCTGGAGCTCAGTTTCCTCATCTATAAAGTGGAGGCATTGGACAAAATGATCTCTAATAAATATTCCTTTCATCTCTATGACTCTATGAAATCCACAATAAAAATTCAGGTCATCTTAGCAACTTTTCCCCTTCCCCAGCGAAAAAAAACTTTAAGCTCCACAAAAATCTATTGCTGCTTTCCATTACCCTCCATTTCCTTTCCTGAAATCCACTGATTGTACTACTTTACTCTCTTTGGCCTTTTCCCTCCCCTGTTGGTATTTTTTAGCTTTTCTCTCTGATCTCCCTGAATTGTTGCAGTCATCTTCATACTACTCAGTCATATACAGCGCAACTGAGAAAGAAACAGTTTAAAGCCAGGCTCACTTTACATATTCTAACATGGTGTCAGTGACTACTTATTGCCTATCTTTGTTCTTTTGGAAATACCTAAGCTAATGCACAGTTTGAGTATCCCTCAGAGTCTTCAGCTAATGCCAAATGTTACTGCTTATCTACCAAGGTCAAAAGCACAAGCCAGTCAATGTACAGTGTCCATTTATTGAAAAGGTTATTCTAACAAGCCCTCCAGATTTTCTCAACATTTTAGGAAATTGAATAGACAGCAGTCACCTCAATTATCCTGAAATGTTCAGGCACAGTGGGATCTGGTCAATTTTGGCAGTAACAGTTTTTAAGAACAAGCTGTTAAGGTATTCAGCTGCTCTAGTAAATTCAGGAAACCACGCTAAGAACACAGAATTTCAGATCCTTTCTTCACACCCCTAACAACTGACATAAGGAAAATTAACTAGAAAATGGAAGAGACAAAACACCTCTTTTATTTATAAGCCAAGTGCTGGTCATTATGACAATGGTTTCTGTCCTGTCTTGAGATCAGAGATGAAATCCTGTAAGAATTTAGTACTCAGACAAAAAGTGGAAGAAGATCTTGGTCTTGCCACCAGTTTAGAATCTTGTAAAGACAGCCTTCTTAGAGTGGTATGAAGAAGGGTTTTTGCAGGTTGTAGCACCATAATTTGGCAATGTAGATCTGCCTGATTAGCCCAGGAAGAAAAACAACCTTTTACATATACACAAGACCTGTACTGCAAACTAAACTGGTTCCCTTTTGCTTTAAGGAATAAGTTACACATGTTGCTGATGATAATCTTTAAGCCTCTGAGTAATACAGGACCTGTTTGTGTGGACTAGACCCCATTTTACCTTTAAAATTTTACAGCATCTATAAGAATTGAACTAGTTCAGCTGTTGTCTTCCAAGACTCAACTTGACAGAAACGGACCAGTGGATCACGCCAAATAAAAATGATCTCTCCAAATTTTCATAGATCACTTAGTCTAGATTTCTCCTTCGCTCCATCACTATATATTATAGCACACTATCTTGTTTCTCCACTCCCACTCTTGAACACTGTCTCAAAGGAAGTTGCTCAACCACGTGATTGAACTATCAGTTCATGATATCTAATCTCAAATAGACCCTCGCTGTTTGAAGGAGCCTTTAAAATTTTTTTTCCTGATTTTCTCTTTATCACAATATCACAGAAGCTGTTCCAAACTGTATCCTTTCTGTTTCCTCAAGCCCTTTGTCATTTTCACTTCTTTTCCCTCTGCATATGTGCTTGCTCCTGCTCAGTGTCTTATCTCCTACTCCACACACCAAAAACCTACTCTACACATCAAAAACCATCTACATAGCTGATTTTTTTCCTCCTTTGTTCAGTCATTTCATTCAGGTCCAGCTCTTTGTTATCCCATTGGAGTTTTCTTGGCAAAGATACTGGAGTGGTTTGCCATTTCCTTCTCCAACTCATTTTACACATGAGGAATGGAGGCAAACAGGGCTAAATGATTTGCCCAGGGTCACACAGCTAGGAAGTGTCTGAGGCCAGATCTGAAATCAAGAAGATGAGTCTTCCTAACTCCAAGCCCAGTATAGTATCCACTGCACCAGCTAGCTGCAGTCTCATCTAGAGGACTTGAGTTCAAATTCTACTTCTGTCATTTACAATCCATGTGACTTTGGGTGACTCACCTAAATTCTCTGGGCTTCAGTTTCTACGTCTTGTAAAATGAGAGGCAGTGCTAGAATATTCTGAGTTCCTTTTTAGGTCTAAATCTGTGATTACTTATGTCTCCTCTGGAAGCTTACCCTTTCTTTCCTTATCGCTGTCTTTGAAAGAATGTATGGTATAGCAGATAGAGTTCTGGGCCTGGTTTTGAATCCTGCATGTCAAGACTTCACTTTTCTCATGTATAAAATGATAGGATTAGACTCAATGATCCCTAAGGTCTCTTCTAGATCCTAGTATAGCCTCAAGTTCCCATGACCCAGAAAGTTTCAGGATAACATTCTAAAGACTTTAGAGGACCTCTCCAAGATCACAGAGATTTTGGAGGAGATAAGGAATCCTTGGGCCAAATGATTGTCAGACATTTAGGAGAATTTTGTTTTGGTGTTCCATTGCCTTGAGGAAGGGACTTCCACCCAAGTTTGAGAAATCAGAAAGGATAGGTAGAGAAACATAAGTGAAAATGAACATATAAGCATAAGAACTGGAGAGCAAGAAGACAGAAGCAGGTGTGTGGCCGGAGTAAAGAGGAACTGAGATCAGTCTGAACTCATAGTTAGCTGTTGGTGAGTTTGAAGTTGAGTCAACAGTTCCTTTCTTCCCCTTGATTTTTCCCCTGAGCACAGTGATGGTATAATTTTCACCCAGAGTTTAAATCTCAATCATTCCAGCTGGGAGTACAGTGCAAGGTCCATACATTTCTTACTTAAATTTGTTACTTCACACAGATAATAAATAAAATGATTTCTCTCTAGGCCCGTGAGACTGAGAAAGGGAAAGCTAGCACCAGAGTAAAGAGATTTCCTCCTTAGGCAATCTCTCACCCTATGAGATTGGAAGTAACCAATTAGAGCATTTTTGCAATCTTTGGCAATTTACTGAGTATATTCCAGAGCATATCTACTAGACTGCCTTTGAACCTAGAGAGAAACATAGAATTCATAGGATGATCCAGGAGCATGAAAAGGTTGAGAGTGTTGTGGTTGTCCCAAAGTGTATCTAATAAGTGCATCCGTGCCCCACATTTATACATTATGATCTTAGGATCTCTAATCTTCAATCCATTACTAGGTACTGTCTCCTTTCTCAATGCCTATAACCGTGCTTGTTGTAAAGCCTTTTACTTGCCCTGGACATCTTCAGGCAGCCATCCTATGTGTCTCCTCTCACTGCCATACCAATAAAAAGAAATTGCCCATACTCACTGCCTCTAATTCCTTACAACCCATTTCTCAACCCCTTGTAATTCAACTTCCTGCCTCACTACTTTACACAAAGAAGATATGTAAAGAGCTATATAAATGAAAGGTAGGCTGAGAAGGGAAGTACTTGGTCAATTTGAAAAGTTTCCTTAGCCAACCTGGTGAGATTATGGAACATAGGTCTTTGGAGGTATTAAAATAGTGCCTCCTTCATAATCACTCAAAAAGCATTTATTAAGTCCCTACTGCCTCCAATGTGTCAGGTACTTTGCTCAGCACTGGGGATACAAAGAAAGGCAAAAGACAGTCCATGCCCTCAAGGAGGGGCACCTTGGGAATGCAGTGGATACGGTGGCCGGAAGTCAGGAAGATTTATCTTCCTGAGTTCAAATCTGGCCTCAGACACTTAGTAGCTGTGTGAACATGGGCAAGTCACTTAACCCTGTTTGACCGAAAAAATGAGGTTACAGTCTAATGAGGGAAACAAAAAGTAAACAACTATGTACAAACAAGCTATATACAGGACAAACAGGAAATAATCAACAGAGAGAAGGCACTAGAATTAAGAAACAGAAGACAAGATTTTAGGGGAGCCAGCAAGCAGAAGTGAGGGAGAACATTCCAGGCATGCAGGACAGCCAGTGAAAATGCTCAAGAGTAGAATGTCTTGTTTGAGGAACAACAAGGAAGCCAGTATCACTGCATCTAAGAATTTGGGCAGGGAGGGAAAATTTGAGAATTGGATCTTCTAAAGAGAGAAGGAAATTTTCTGATGCAGCATTGCTCCTTGAAGAAAGAAGAGGATTGTCCTCATGGTTCCTAAGGAGCATCCTATTTTGGAAAGCAAAGCTAGTGAGTTCTTTGTACAGTTCAGGTCTGAAGAGAAAGGGATTATTTATTCAGGAAGCCACCAACTGTGTTTACCTTTTAGGGGGAGTCTAAACTGCAGGGTGGTACTATGAGTCTTTGGGAAACTGTGGGATTGTTGGAAAGAGGACTTGACTCACTAGAATGTTGAAAGGTTGCCTCGATGGTAACCCAAATTTCATTTTCCCTCTTCAAACTAATGTGTTATTTGATTGCTTTATGTGTTTCTGTATTTGTTTATGGATTCCAATGAGTCTTTTACACCTTCAGAATTTTCTAGGGGCTAAAATAAAAGCTGTCCTATATTTATTTGCATGTGCTGCCTTACGTACTTTTAAGGGAATTGTAGTTACCTTTTATACACATTTGGAGAGAACCTAGATGGGAGCTATACTCAAGCTTCATTTTGGAAATTACCTGGATTAACTTTAAGTGGTGACAATTGGCCAGAGAAAATGACACCTCTTCCCTTGTTCCTTTTGGGGACAGGAACTTTCTTCTCTCCCCGCTCCCCAATCCCTATCACTGCTAGAAGGAACCCAGAATCCTCACTCCATTCCATCCCCTCTTGGGCTGACTCACTACTTCAGTGGTGGTAGATTAGCCCGTACTACAGTGGTGTTAAACTTAAATGAAAACAGATTTCTGTGGGCAGCATATTGACCAAGAAAACCATGAATTGCCATAATTTATGTTGTATTTTTATTTATTTTGTTAAATATTTCCCACTTACATTTTAATCTAGTTCAGGCCACACTCCAAATTTTGCCAGCAGCATGTGGTGTTTGACCTCTTGGCTCTACTGGCTCCCCTCCTGTTAGACACCTTGACAAACTCTAAAGACTCTTGGATCTTGCCATTTGCCCTGCTACTTTTACCTTGGTGTGCCAGTAAGGCAAAATGGGCTTAGTTTAACGGGTGTGCTTAAGGAGTTTGGCTTTTGTTTATGGTGAAAGTACTTTCACCTGTTAAACGCTAAGCCCCAGGCCCAAAGCCCTATCAGGTGTGAAACCCCTGTGGGCGTAGATTAAAGACTTAAAAGGGGCCAATTCGGGAAGCAATGGGTCTCTGGACTCT
>CM053622.1:237218506-237238037 GCA_028646595.1 Phalanger gymnotis
CTCCCTCTCTCTCCCTCTCTCTCCCTCTCTCTCCCTCTCTCTCCCTCTCTCTCCCTCTCTCTCCCTCTCTCTCTCTCTGTCATTGTCTTGTATACACATATAAAAATACATATACACACACACATACTCATATATGGATAGATAAGCCTTTATGGTTCAGTGGTCTAGGGACAGCTAGGTAAAGTGGGCTACATGAGATGGCGCTCACTGACTCACTCATCAGTATAACTCAGCTCCAGAGCTAGAGTTCTATATCTGAGTGGACTCATTCTCTCTAAGGCATGGTCTTTGTTGCTCTGTATCCAGTGGTCTGGAAGATGTAGCCTCAAGGCAGATTACAAGAAGATGGCTGGGATAGATGGTTGGAAGCGGGCTCTGATGATTTGGGGTTGGCTAAAAATTGAGGACTGTATGAGTTTGCTCTGGGTGACTTACCCTCCTGACCTTCAGACCTACAAAGAACAGGCTTGAGAGACAATCCATTTCAACTCGGGAACTCTCATCCTGAGTCTGAGTCAGAGCTCATACTTGGGTAACCCAACTATAACTAGCTAAACGCAGACCATTAAACTATGCTTCTAGCCATCCATTGAAACAATCAACAAGCATTTTTTATCAATTAATTTATTTTTAGGTTTCAACATTCACTTCCATAAGATTTTGAGTTCCAAATTTTCTCCCCATCCCTCCCCTCCCCCACCTCAAGATGGTGTGCAATCTAATATGGGCTCTACATATACATTCATAGTAAACATGTTTTCACATTAGTCATTCAACAAGCATTTTTTTTAATGCTTACATCCTTAAAGACTTCATGAAATTTCCCCTTGGGTGATATCAGAGCCTCTCTCAATTGATTTGAAGTATCTCACTCCCAGGAGAACTCATTTACCCTGTGTATTTTCTGGTATAGTCTAATCTGAATAACTTTTCCATTTTCTGATCACTATTTGCTTGGATAAATGAGTTTACTCTCTATTCACTATGTGTGATGGTCTTTTGTGTGCCTAGCATTTGGAGTAAAAGAGTCAAGTCTGTGGGAATAAATTTGGGTCATCTTCCTTCTTAGCAACTTTGTTGCTTTTGATTTTTATTTTAGATCAGGTCACTAGGCCAGCAGCATAGTTCTAATTCAATACCCCTTCTGAAAGAAAGAAATGTTTAGTCTCTAGGCCCTGTTTCCTGCTCCCTTCTAGGCAGAAATCAAAGTCTCCCTTGGAGAGGGGTGGGGAAGATTCCAGAGATGTCTATCCATATCTCCCTGGCAGCTGCCTTTAAAAATCCCATGTACATATGCATACATTTTACAATAGTGATTTGGAACATTTTTTCATATAGTTATTGATAGCTTGAGGTTTGTTTCTGTGCAAATTGACTATTTGTATCCTTTAAATGTTTATCAACTAAGGATTGTGTCTTCCTTGAATCCCTGTATATCTTGGATATTAGAGGTAGCTAGAGGGTGCTGTGGATAGAGAACTGGGCTCCTAGTCAGGAAAACCTAAGTTCGAATCCACCCTCAGACACTTACTAGCTGCATGAACCTGGTCAAGTCATTTAACTGCTTTTTGCCTCAATTTCCTCATATGAAAAATGGGTGTGATAATGCACATACCTTCTAGGGTTGTCATAAGGAGCAAATGAGATAATAATTATAAAGCTCTTAGTACAGTGCCTGGCACACAGTGTTATATAAATATTAATTATTATTATTACCAGACCTTTATCAAAGAAATTTGCTGCAAAGATTTTTTTTCCCAGTTAACTGATTCTCTTCTAATTTTCCCTTTATTGACTCTGTCTTGTGCAGACATTTTATGTAATCAAAATCGTTCATTTTATCTTGCATGGTCTTTTTTTTTTAGAGGGGCAGGCAGGGCAGTTGGGGTTAAGTGACTTGCCCAAGGTCACACAACTAGCAAGTGTGTCAAGTGTCTGAGGCTGGATTTGAACTCAGGTCCTCCTGACTTAAGGGACTATGCTCTACTCACTGCGCCACCTAGCTGCCCCTTCTGTGATCTTCTTGGTCAAAAATTCCTCCCTTATCCATGGTTGCAAAAGGTATCTTTTCCTGTGCTGCTTTAATTAAATTAATCCTTATGATGTGACCCTTTATACCTGTGATATGTCTATTTGGAGTTTATTGACACCTCCCTTTCTTGTTCTTAAAACTGTAATCAAATCAATAATGCCATTGATTCTGGAAAGATCATGCCAATCAGCTCCTCAATGGCTCCATTCTTTGCCTCATTTCTCACCTAGCCTCAATCTCTGAATGGCATTGTCTCAATCAAATTTCCTCTCCTCTTCTTTCCTCTCCTCTCCTCTCCTTTCTTTTCCCTCTGTCCACATAGGATATCATACCCTTACTTGCCAGTGCTCTGCCCAAAGGAAAGTACATTGTGATTGCTGAAAAAACCTCAAAAGATATCTTGGGGTTTATGGGTTAGATTTCTTTCTTAAGGACCATGCCTTAAACACATCACTCTGGCTCTCAACAATAGGTCCCAGGGTAAGCCCCACTGGATTGCTCAGAGTGAATATAAATAGCAGTTGTTTCTGTTTTGGCCAGAAACTCTGAAGGTCTTCCTCTCCCAGACTGATTTTTTTTTTTTGACTAGGTACAAGAGGCCATTCTTTCCTCATTTCTTACCTAGCCTTAATCACTAAATGGGTGTGGCCTTAGACAAACAGACCTGAGAAAGAGCTTAGCTTAAAAAGGCCAAGGTCTCCCACTGTATCAGGGCCATCTCCAGTCGTCTTGATCTATATCTTGCCACTGGACGCAGATGACTCCAGAGGAGAAAGTGAGGCTGGTGACTTTGCACAACAAGTCATGGCATCAGCTTCCTGATGTCATGGTCCTCTTAGAGGGATGAAGGACAAACAACAACAGCTCCATTTGGAGTCTCTTTGATTTCTTGGACCAAAACACCCTTTCATGTCTACCCCTCCCCCTTGTGTGTTGTCTTTCTCTATTCAAATGAAGACACCTTGAAAGTAAAGGTTGTCTCAGTGTATTTATATTTCCCAGGTTTGGCACACTTCTTGGCACAAAGTGAGTGCTTAATCATAGCTTTATATTCATTCATTTGTCTCCTGGTGATGTTTCATGACTATGAATCATGAAACACTGATCTCAGAAGAATCACTACTATAAATTATCCAAGTGACAATGGATAACTTGCATGTCAAGGATTTTGTTTATAGTAGACAGTACATTTTGGATTGAATTGAACAGGGTGTGTATGACTAGAAAAGATGGACATTGCTCAAATCATGGTTTTGCTGGTGCATCTGAGTCAGAAAGTACACAGTAGACCTAGCTCATGACTGTGCCAACATATTAGTGCAGAGTGGTAGTAAGAAATGAGAATAGCTGCCACAAAATTCCACCAAACTTTGGGGAAATAGGTTGAGTCATATAAATAGTCATATATTTAACATTCCCTGAGTCTTGTCCCCGATCCTTTACTCCCAGACTGAATCTCTTCTTTTGAAATTGGTTTCCCATTTCAACTCTTAGGATTCTGGCACCAAGGAAACCCTGGCCTGCTTTGTTTTGGACACTACCTGTCTTGCCTAGGAGGAAATTGACTTTCCTCTCCCTCAGTGCTTATCTTACATTTCCCACATGGCTGCACTCTTCTGGTCTTCACCGTCATGCCCCATCTGGCAAGATCACTTCAACCCTGGAACTCACACCTCATCGGTATACTTTGGCCTAGGGGCCCTTCCCTCTGATTTGGAGAGTGTGGAGATGGAGAACTCCTCCACTTAAGGATGGCACCCCGATCAACCATTTCTTTATTTCCTCCCCAACCATACTCCTCTGGACTTAACCATCAAGCCCCCGTACTAGGCTCCTTCTTCCTCCTTACCTTTTCAGCTTCTTTCTATATGTTTGTCTGCCCCCATTCCCTTTTGAATGTAGGCATCAGGGCAATTAGATTGAGGCAGGGACTGCCTTTCTGTTTTACTTCTATTTTTTTGTATTCCTAATGCTTAGCACAGTGCCTAGCACATAGTTGGTGCTTAATAAATGTCTATTAACATATATATATACATATATATATATATACACATATACATATACATATAAAGAGAGAGAAAGGGAGAGAGAGAGAGAGATCTCTAGTATATTGGATAGATCCTATATTTATGGAAAGACATGGACAAGAATCAAAAAGAATGAGAAGTTATGGAGAAGAAACTATCTGTACTAGAGGAGAGAGCAGCAAAGAATCACAGATTAATAGAATTTGAGAATTGGATCTAGTCCAACCTCTATAAAAAAGCATCCCCACTATCACATTTGTAACAAGTAGTCATCTGACTTCTGTTTGGGGAGGGAACCCATTTGCTATGTATGCACAAACTGAAAATAATTAGCAAAGGTTTAGAATATTTGTTATATGGCCAATTAGAAGCTAAAGATAGACCATGATCAATCGCATCTATGAGATAGAGGTCTGTGTCCCATTGCCATGAAGAAGGTTACTGTGGATAGGATGATTGCAAAAGCTTAAAGAGGGAAGGACAACATGAACCTAGTACAGGGGCCATGACCTTCCTCCCAAAGAAAATAAGCAGCAAAAAGATGGAGTAACTGGTTTCATAAAGCTTTACATACTTGGTGCCGTTGCAGAGCTATCTTTGTATAGCACCAAACTTCAGAATCTGCTCAGAAGAAGAAGCCATTCTAGCAGATCTCAGGTTTGGGCTGCATTCGCTTGATGGTTTCTGGTCCCCTTGTTTTGTTAGTTTTCCTGGACTTTGACTTCTGGCTTTATTGTGGCTTTTGCTTGTGGGTTGCATTTTGTTGTTGTTGTTTGGTCATTTCAGTCATGTCCATTTTGGAGTTTTGCTTAGCAAAAATACAAGACTGATTTGCCTTTTTTTTCCTCTAGTTCATTTTATAAATGAGGAAGTGAGGCAAATAGGATTAAGTAACTTGCCCAGGGTCACCCAGCTAGTGACTCTCTGAGGCTGCATTTGAACTCAGGTCTTCCTGACTCCGTGCCCTGTGCTCTGTGGGTTGTATACACTGGTAGAACCTCAAGGTTGGAAGACATCTCAGAAGTTATATAATCAAATCCACAGTTGATATTGCAATTCCCTGTAACATTGACTACCCATGCGGCCTTCTTAGCCAAATCACTTAACCTCCTTGGCCTCAGTTTTCTCATTTGTAAAGTTAAGGGAGTTAGACTAGAAGGCCCCTAAAGTTCCTTTTAGTTCAATACCAGTGAACTTATAATCCCTGAGAAATGGTCATCAATCGATCAATTAATAAATACATTTATAGTGTCTACTATTCAACCTTTGCTTGAAGATCTCCAAAAAAGGGAAACCTGCTCCCTCCACTTCGGAGGCAGTCCATTTCACTTTTGAATGCCTGTAATTTTTAGCAAAGCCTTTTCCTTCTCTGCCTCTCAGAAAACTCCCATCCATTGCTTATGGTTCTCCAAACAGGCTAAATCTGAGTCCCTCTCCAGAGACAGGTCTTCAGATACGTGAAAACAACTATTACATCCCCTATATATGTATGTATAGATGTATATGTATATATATGTATAGATGTATATGTATATATATGTATAGATGTATATGTATATATATACATATATATATATACACATTTATCCTCCTTTCTATCCTTCAATATGTATCTAATGAATAATATAGAGATATGGTGACAGTAAACTAGACTGAGGCACCACTAGGACTATGGTGTATCTACTTTCAAATCTTTTGTCAAATTAATAGAAATCCCTTTTGTGTCCCTGAATTTGGGTTATATGTGGGTATTGCAAATTTCTTAATTTGCTTATGAAAAATTTATGAAGCTTATGAATTGTTAACTTATTAACTTATGAAATTATGAATTAACTTATCATATTCACTTATGAAAAACAGAGAATGTCTATTAATGCATCCAGGATATGATGAAGAATCTTCCAGAACTTGTCAGACCTGATTACTACTATCCATTTAGCTGATTTATGTAGGCAGACAGAATCTAGGAAGAATTTTTTTAACTTTTAAAAAATATTTAGTATTTTATTTTTCCTCCAGTTACATGTAAAAACAATTTTTATCATTTGTTTTTAAAACTTAGAGTTCCAAATTCCCTCCCCCTCCTCCTTCCCCTCACATTGAGAAGCAAGCAATTTGATATAGGTTATACATGTGTAGTCGTGCAAAACATACCCATAATAGTCATGTTGTGAAAGAAAACACAGGAAAAAATTCAAGAAAAAATAAAGTTTTAAAAAAGTATGCTTCAATCTGTATTCATACACCGTCAGTTCTTTCTCTGGGGATGGATAGCATTTTTCATCATAAGTCCCTCAGAGTCATCTTGGATCGTTGTATTGCTAAAAATAACTAAGTCATTCACGGCCAAATATTCTACAATATTGCTATTACTTTGTATGCGATACATTTCGCTTTGCATCAGCCCATGCAAGTTTTCTAGGAAAAATTTTTTAAAAGAATTATGAATTAGAAGTCAGGAAGCTAAAGGCCTCAGGCAGAGGTGATATTTGCATTGTTTATTTTGGTTTTTTGTTGCTATTGCCCACAGAAGGCAAGGGATTCATAAGAGAAAGGCAAATTTGGGGAGTAAATTGAGGGGTAAGAAGATGATATCTGAGATAAGGATTTGGCTTTTGGAATTGTAATTTAAAACAAGTAAATGATTCTACATTCTTGACCTCTGTCATTTTCTTTTAGGCAAATGGTAGCATAGTGAATAAAGGCTTAGACCTGGAGTTCAGGAGAGAAAAGTTAAAATCTAGCCTCAGCTGTGTGACTCTGACCAAATCATTTAACCTTTCTTTGCCTCAGTTTCCTCATCAGGAAAATGGGAATAATACCTGATTGGGTTGTTGTGAGGATCAAACGAGATAATATTTGTAAAGCACTTTGCAAATCTTAATGTGCTATATCAATGGTAGCCATTATTATTTAGAAATTATTATGCTATTTTTAATAGAATGGTAACATAAACTTGATCCAAAAAAGTTGTAACAGACATAAGAATTTAATGGAATTTTTAATAGAACGATATTCAAATCTTATCTTGCCAAGAGTTAAAAACAGAGTTCCCTACTAATAAGCACATTTTCAACATAATTTGTTCATGTCATGTTTGTAATTGTGTTTTTTAAAAATAAAGCATTTTTTCCAAACAAGGAAGTAATGTTCAGTAAAGTGATACCTTTGGAGGGAAATGGACAAGTGCTGGTTTGTTAAGAGATTAATAAACAAGAGTAAGCTACATATTGAAGCTCTGGAATGCAGCACCTGAAATTTACAACAGCCCTATGCATTCAAGATTATGAAATCCTCAAGTTATGTTGCTCACATCAGAATTGAGGGTTATTCACTTTCCAGTGCCTGACTTTAGCATTTCATGTCAATTAGAAGATACACTTTACAGACAGTTGTGCTTAAAAAAAAAAAAAAAGGTCAAGATTCTGAATGTTGCCATCATTCTCCTGGCTACAATGGAAAGACAAAAGAACCTTGTAGAGTGAGAAAATGTAGGGGGGCTGACCTCTACATAGGCCAAGGCTGTCTCCACACTAATAAAAGTCATAAACCCAACAGACAGAATCAAGGCATTGAAATATATCAAGGTTCAAGGATTTCATCAGTTTTATCCTTCCACTGGTGTAGATGGCAACTCCTCTAGATCCTAGCTCATGGACTCAATGAGTTACTGTGCAAATTAGGGTTCGTCTCTGCAGCAATGGGAATGCAGGTTCCACGAGTTGGAGGAATTAAAAAATGAGAAGACTTGCTCAGTTTCTGTAGCACATCTGTCCAGATGAGTAATTAGGTGGTAACTCAAGCTTATGCACTGGGGAGGAGAAAAGGAAACACACGCTTAAGCCTTATGTGTCCAATAAAGACTTGTTAAAGGATGTTCCATCCAGCAGGCAGGAGATGGGAATGGAATAATGAAGGCCTCCAAATAGATTGGGATAGTAGGACAGCTTCAACGATGGCTTCCCAGCTTTCCCTTTTAGTATAGGAAAAGTTCCTTCTCTGATATGGGTTAAAGAGTCTTCCTCTGTTCAGGGGTTCCAGGATGGTTACTGGTGTTATCTGGCACCCACGTGATCTACACTTTGAGATCTTTGAAGGCAGGAAGGGGAGACAAAAGTATCAGACTAGAATATTCCTTGATTTACTTAAGGTTGGCTCACAAGGGAGACACTATGATGCCAGGTGCTATGGGACTATCTGAGCCTAGATGAAATTATTGGGGAAAGAGGGGTAAAACAAGAATGACGAGACAATTAAAAGTTATAGGATAACATGCTATTAATCTGACAAGTGACAGGAGAAGGCCTTAAGTTATTCTCGTAAGTTAGGAACCAAAGATTTAACTGAGGTATTTATATTTTCCCGACTTTGGGATTCTCTATGTATAATGCTTACTAAGATTTGAAGGTTGAACAAATTTCTCATACACAGATATTGTGCCAAAGCTGCTCTCACTTTTTAAAATTTATTTTATTTTTAATTCATGGAATAAAACAAGCATCTCCATAACATAGTTCAATAAAAAAAAGATGATTGCATATGATACTGCAAATCTACCATGCAAAATTTGCTGTTCCTTTCAAATATACAATAAACATTTAATGCAAAATTTTCCCCCTTTTTTCTTCCCTCCCCCCACCCTGGAGATAGTCACCATCAGACACAAACAGGCAGGTATATATATATATACATATATGTATATATATATATACATATATGTGTGTGTGTGTGTATAATCTACATATACTAACATTTATAAGTTCTTTCTCTGGAAGCAGATAGTATCGTTCTTCATATGTCCTTTATAGTTAATTTGGGTATTTGTAATAGTCAAAAATAACTATTCACTCAAAGTCATTCTTAATATTGTTCTTACTATATACAATGTTCTCTTGGTTCTCCTCATTTTGCTCTTCATTATTTCATGCAAGTCTTTCTATGTTTTTCTAAAATCATTGAGTTCATGATTTCTTGTAGCACAGTAGTATTCCATCACAAGATTTCTCTTAATATAGCAAGTTATACCTGGAAAGACTTACATGAACTGATACAAAGTAAAGTGAGCAGAACCAGGATATTGTAACAGTAATATTATATGATAATCAATTATGAATGACCTAGCTCCCAAGATGGTTCTGAAGGACTTATGATGAAAAATGCTATTCACCTCCAGAGAAAGAACTGATAAAGTCTGAATGGAGATTGAAGCATACTATTGTTTATATTTTTCATGGGGTTTGGGGGTTTTTTTGATCCATGTTTTCTTTTACAACATGAATGCACATGTATAACCTATATCAAATTATTTGCCATGGGGGGTGGCATAGTGAGAGGGAGGGAGAGAATTTGGAACTCAAAAATTAAAAAAAAACAAATGTTAAAAATTGTTGTTATATGTAATTAAAAAAGAAATGTTAAAACAAAAAAGAAATTTAAAAATATAGCTAGTTCTAAATGTGTATGTGTATGTTTATATTTTGTAGCAGGAAATATTTATATTCCTTAGAATAAAAGATAGCACTTGCAGTTACAAAATTCTAAGATGCAAAACCACATTCTTATGCACATAATCTCCTTCAGAGAGGAAGAGACATTATGGAAAACATTGCAGAAATGAAAGTTTTGTTGGTCTTGCCACACTTATGGCTCCAAAACTTTGGTGGTCACATTATTTGGTGATGAATTAAGCCTAGTCTGGCTGGTCCTCAAATCACCAAGACCATAATCAAAGCCTTTCCCATTTTGGAAGACCTCCCAGAGTTTGTGATGATTGGGCATATCCTTTGAGACTCCAGGGTGAGCTCAATGCCCTAACGAAGCATTGGAATAGGGCTCTGATAAGGGTTCAGCAGTATTGGAACAGTAAAATATGAGATGATAGAAATATAAGGAAAATCAATGAGAATAATAGAGATTCCCTTCCTTCCTTCCTTTCTCCCTCCCTCCTTCCCTCCCTTCCTTCTTTCCCTTTCTTTCTTGGCAGTATATAATGCTGGCCATCAAATGTCAAAAGTCACAGAGGTTGGGACATTGTATATTTTTACTTTGAGCCTAAACCTAGTGCTAATCAAGTAACTGGATGATTCAATGCTTCCAGTGTGTCCCAGGTGCCTTAGCTTCATAGCTTCATTGTTTTAGGCGGTATAGTGTGGGGGCTTGGCTAAACCCACTACCCGCAGTTCAAAAAGCTTGACAGATGCAGCCATTGATTAAAGCAAATTATTGGTTTGTTTTTTTTAAGGATTCTCCAATTTTACACTTAGTAAATTTAGCTCCTTGTTTTGCTTTTTAAACTGATTTATGATGCTGTTTTTCTGACATGCCTTTGCTTAAGTCCTGTGGACCCTATTTGTTACTTGATAGTTTTGTTTCTTTTGCCCCTACCTTAGCTTTCAAGATGTTATTTATCTTGTTAGTGATGCTTCTCCCTGCTGTGGAAAACTACAGAAAAGAGAAACTGAGGCACAAAAGTCTGAGCATAATTTATTAACAAGGCTAGTAGTTACCAAGAGGTTAATGACCCTTCAGTGCCAAAGATACACCTTACAATCAGAGCAATTTTTTTGAATACAATTTGGTGGTTATGTAACATCCAGTGCTGCAAACTAAATTAAACCTGTGATTGGTCTAGAAGAAAGGTGAAGGGTGGGCTATACTGACTGGTAAGAGGGGTCTCCAGAGTCCATAGCATCAGGGAAAACAAAGAATTTAGGAACGCCCTCTGGAAAGCCCTGTGACAGATACCACTTAACACCAGAGAGACCCAGTGCTGGCCAAAACATCTCACCAAGTTGACTCATCTATCACTCATCCTCATTATCTCAAGAGACAGGACCAGCTTGTATCCCTTAAAATTTGAGGTACCTAAGCTCTTACAAACTCTACTGCTAAGGCCCACACCATTAAATTCAAATCTGATCCATAGATACTAGTTACAATGATTAACTAAAACTCTTAACCAATGATCCGTCATCTAAATTTCACAATTCCCCCTGACTTCTATGGATTACAAATAAGATTGATACTTTGACAAAAGTCTGGTAGAAGTGGTTTCCACCAAAAAATTTTCATGATTGTAAACATGTGGGTGCGTAGGAAGAACGGCAGGAAATGGACATTTGTCTTCTAAGCATACATTGTTACCTAACGATTGACTTAACTAAACTAGATTTATAATAGAAATATGGATATAGTAAATAAAAAGTCAATTTATCGGTCACTGGTAAATCATCAAAATCTTTTAGCTGATCCAGAGTTTGCTTAAGTATTGAGCAGTTTGGGTTTGAAGGGAGGCAAGAGACTAATGCAAAGTTTTTGTCAGATTTTTAGTCTCTAAGGAAAGATGATTGACAGCTTTGATTATGGCAGTAGATCTAAACAGTGGCACACCAGCAGGAAGGCCCTACAGGGGAGCATCCAAGCTTCTTCTCATCCATCTGAATTTCTTATGGGTCATAACTAGGAGGTAGCATTTTTCATAACTGACAAGCTGAGCACCTCCTTCTAGTGAGGTGATCTATTATTCTGATATTTACAAGTAGGAGGACTCTCATTGTCTGCCGTTCCTTTAAAGAAGGTTTACAACCCCCACAAGCAAGGACCCCATAATAATAGACCACAGCCACATCCCCACAGACTTAACAAGAACAGTCCTCGATGGAAAAGGAGGTGCTGGAGCAGAGAAGTCTTCTGGACATGGAGCAACTGGGTTTTATTTCGGTTGAAGGCAGTGACTGAAGATGAGAAGACACTGCTGACTTGTTCCATTCTCATCCTTTGAGGGGGTGTCTGTAGGCAGGCAAGAGATTTCAGGTATCAATGTAGATTTGCAGAGTAGAAGATTAATGGTATTAAGGTGATTCAAAAAGTCATTATTGCAATATTCAGATTGTAACATTCAATCAGAGAGGCTCACTGTTAATCCAGTTTAATCAATCTTGACCCAAAATTGGAACATAAGCCAGTATCACAGTTAATAAAACAAAGGACACCAATTAGGAGAATCAAAATCAGAAGTCCCTGTTTTACTAAGGTGGAGAGCCTCCCCATTGGAGCTAAGAAAAAATCCAGGACAACCAGCAAGAGAGAGTCCCAGCAGGAACCCTCTTTTGGAGATACATGGGTTTTATTAGCTATGAGTTGTGTATCTAACATAATCCATTGAAGTTCATTAATATTTGTAAGTATTTCCCCTGATTTGTTAATATAGATGCAGCAGGTTATTAACAGAGCAAGCCCCTCTAGCAGCTGCTCTGAGAACATCAAGTACTCGATAGTTTTGCAAGACTCTGCAGCCAAGGAATTAAATTCTACCTGCAAAGAAGAAATAGTACTAGAGGTCTGAGAAACAGCCTGAGTTGTATCTTGAGCTAAGTTCTCAGTTTCTGCAGAGAGATTTCTAATTGCTTGCATAGTGAAGGCAATCCCAGTAGATGGAAATAGGGACCAAAAAAATCTACATGGGAAGAGTCCTTGGTAGTCCTCTGACCTTTTGTTGCAGGAATGCTACCAAGCTCCCAGATTTCAAATGGACTTTCCTGTTACAAATCCAAGGGAGTGATTATAAACAGAAACAGGAGGAACTAGACAGGCAATACTACAGACCTTATACCATCCAGGAGGAAGAGTAGAATAAGCAGATAGATTGCATATAAAAAAGTGATCTGGTAAAACTACTCCCCAAGGATGTTCTGGGAAGTTTGAAGGGCCACGACACAAAAGAAAAATTGCCACTTACATGATTTACCTTAGCACAGACAAAGGAGGAGTCAGAAAATGGGAGTATAAGGTTACACTGAACACCATTACCCATATTCGCTGCTCTAGCAATAGGGGTCTCAGTCATATTCACACAAATGTCAAAGGTAGGCAGAGATGACATGAGAGGGGGAGGAGAAATTCTTTGCTGAAAGGAAGTCTTGAGCTACTTCTCTAACTTGGGCATATCTAAGAAAATGATATTTAGTATGTACTCGAACTGAAGGGTTGTCTAAACTGCAAGTCAAATTTCCATGTGCCATTTGCAATTTCACAGGTAGCAAAAATAAAAGGCGCAAAAGGCATTTGAAAAGAGGTGTTAGCGCTGCCCTCTACACATTCAATCGTATCATTAGCCTTAATGGGAATAGGCAACAGTGAGACAGAATCATTATGAGAAAGCTGATGATAAACCCAACAGCCAATGAGTCCAGCCTCCTAAAGGCTGTATTCCACCTGGCTATGGATCCTAACCACCACATTACCGCTCAGATATACTGAAGATGGGAAGACTGAACCAACATAGCAAGGGTTATAATGCCAAGTGTACGACTTTTGTAATTCTGGTTCATCGACCTGTTCTTCTGATGAGTGCATATTTCAAAGGATGAACTAAAATGCTGTTTTGTATCTGCGATTGCAAGAAATCATTCACCCATTTCCTTGTCAAAGTGTAGTCCTAAAGTCTTAAGAAAGGACCCTACAATTCCACTGTCCAATGAGTTTTCAGAGTTAGAAATCCAATTTTGGAAAATCTGACTTTTGGAAGGGTCAGGAGTATCATTATTCAATCACCTAGTTTTCCCTGTTTACACCAATAATAGGTGCTAAATAGTGTCAGAATCTGTATGTGAAAAGGGCACTCCTACAAACTTTCTAGAAATGGGCAACATGGTAAAAACTATTATTCGTAGGTACTGGACAAATTAGATATTGGGGTTACAGTAGTTACATTTACTAAGAAGCATTGATTCACGTGATTTAACCCTGTAGAAGGAGAAGCAATACTAACAAGTTCTATTGAAAAGGGAGAAGAGGCATGGGAGGTAAAGGGAGGGTTTTGGGACCTAGTGACAAGGGCAGAAGGCTTAAGGAAAGACACCTGACATAGACTTATATGGAGGTCTCCAAAAGGCAGTGGAACAAACTGTAGCGCTACCTGAACCAATGTTTGGATAACATACTAGATTACTAGGATTACATAAATAAGAATCCTCAGGTCCTGGTAGACAAGCAAAGAAGGAGTCAGAGCAGAAAAAAGGTAAACCAATCAGTAATGAAGCAAAGATGGGAGCAAGAGGAAGTCTGGGCTATGGGCCTGAACTAAAAATCACAAGTCCAAGAACTAAAAGGCCTACTATGAGCAGTAGGATGCAGGGAAACCACAACCCCACAAACCCTCCCTGTTTTCCACTTTCTATAGTGGTGTTATTGTGGTGTGGTGTGACAAGTGTAATTACGATTGAACAATAAAAAGCACATCATGCACAGGAATATGGCATAGGTTTTACCTGTGAACAATGAATCCAAGAGTCTTTTCCCCTAATCTTAATGACACTTGAAATGGGCCTTCCCAAGCCTGAGTTCTGCTAGTTCTTTGGAAGTTCTTTATATAGACTTTGTCACTGGGATGAAGGTTGTGAAGCAAAAAGTCCAAAGGCCCTGTTTGTATCGCCGTTCCTGTGTCATGGGCTTTTCAGTCCATTTTGTAGTTCCTATATGTATGATGCAGCAGAAATATCTCTTCCAAGCAATGATGTATACACTAGGGGAAAAAAGTTTTGCTTTTATAGGAGGATGTCTGAAAAGTATTTCATAAAGAGAACTATCTAATTCCTCCTTTGGTCTACTTTGTAGATGAAACGGAGTAAAGAGGACATCAGGCCATTTAGAATGGGTTTCAGAGCACAGTTTTCCAATAAGAGTTTTTAATTATGTGATCAACCTGAGCTGAACTTTGGGGATGATAAGGTATATGAAATTTAAGAGAGATCCCCAAATTAGAATAGACTTGAGAGAGAATAGAATCTGTAAAATGAGAATAGCAGGCAAAGTGCATTCAAGGTGGCAGGGTTGGGGGGCATACTTAGGCATAATCCCTTTAAGAAGCATTTTGGCTATAAAGGCAGCTGTTGCTTTAGAGCCAGGAAATGCCTCCATCCGGTGAATAAGTTGATCAGCAATCAAAAGACGAACTCAATAATGACCTGTTGTAGACATGCAAATAAAGTCAATCTGTCCATGTTCAAAAGGGGTATAGGCTAAGCAGTGGCCACCAAAAGTCGTATTCCGAAAAGTGTGTTGTTAAAAGGTAAACGAGTAGTGCATACTGTACAGATTCAGGATGCAACAGAAGTCATTTTTAGAGCAACCTAATCTCTTTTAATTGTGTCTACAATTCCTTGTGCGCTATAATGACCCCTCTTACAAACAGAGAGACATATCTGGTCACAGAAACTCCAAGGAAGGAATGGCTTACCATCCTCCATCACACAGACCCACTTCAGAGACCTGTTTTGCCTTATATTGTTATGTCCATTTTTTCTAAAGTCACCATAGTGGGGAGGGTGCCGTTTTCCTGTCATTAAAGGAAATATAAAAGATAGTCCCCTCAAAGCAAATTTTGCAGCTTCATCAGCCTTATCATTGCCTTGAGAAACTGTCGGTGCCAAACAGTGGATAATAGCTAAGGCCTCAGGTAGGTGAATGGCTGAGAGAAGATCTTCGATGATTTTGACGTTAGCAATATCCTTTCTGGAGGGAGTAAGAAAGCCCCTCTGAAGCCACAGTATGTTCTATTGCATGGCAGACTCCAAAAGCATAGCAAAGTCAGTATAGATAGTAACAATTTTATCAGCAGCAAAAGTGGCACACCTGAGTTAAAGCTACCAATTCCACAGCTTGAACACTAAGTTTGGATGGCAATGAGGCTACCCAAATGGTGTCATGGTCAGAGATCACAGCTGTAGCAATATAATGGACACCATCTGTAATGAAAGAAGAGCCATCAGTATAGAGAACACAGAGTTCTGGAAGGGGGTGTCGGGTCATCGCGGGGCTATTCAGCCACATAAAGGTTCGGTAGAAATGTTTAAGTCAGGAAGGCATGCTGCAGGGTTGAGAATAGAGCAATGTTTAAGAGTCACATTTTCCCTCCCAAACAAAATCACTTCATATCTCGCTAATCTTTGATCTGAAAAGGCTTGAATACAGTGATGGAGAAGAAGAGCCTCAACCTCATGGGGGCACTGCACTATTAAAGGGGTTCCCATAAATAAGTCACTAGCTTTTTCCACTAAAAGAACAGTTGCAGCAACCACAGAGCACCGGGGCCCACAGAACCCGACTGGGCAGATAAATAGACAACAGGAAATAAAGTAAGACCAAAATTCCGGGTCGGACCCAGGAGGCCACGCTGCTTGGCTCATGAACAAAAAGAGTAAAGGGCTTACTATAGCCAGGAAGCCCAAGGGCAGGTGCAGACTGCAAGGCTTTCTTGAGATGAGTAATACTGGCAAGATGTTCAGGCTCTAATTGTAGAAGTTCAGGTACTCGGCCCTTAGTGCTGTGAGGGCTTTGGGAATTTCACCAAGTAAAGGAAGCCATTGCCTGCAATAACCTGCAGCTCCTAGGAATGCTCATAATTGCTTCTTGGTTCTTGTTCCACTTGAGGAAGGTACCACTATACCTTCAGTTCAGAATCTTTATGGCCCATTAGATGAAACTGAAAAAGAAATGATGGCCATCTTCTTGGCAGATGTCAGGTGTGAGTAAGGCTAAGAGGAGGTCGTCTATATACTGGATCGAAGTGGAGTTCTTCACAATGAGAGAAGCTAGATCTCACTGTAGCAACTGGGAAAACAAGGTGGGACTTTCTACATAACCTCGAGGCAGACAAGTCCAAGTACACTGTGTATTTTTTCAGGTGAGGGCAAGTAGGTATTGAGAATCTGGGTGAATAGGGATACTGAAGAAGGCAGAATTCAAACCTATCACTATAAGACAGGTAGCCTTGTAGAGAATAGAAAAAAAAAACCAATGACATCATTAGGTACCACTGAATGTCTAGGTATAACATAAGCATTAGCAGCATGTAGGTCTTGAACAAAGTGATGAACAGGTTTGCCATCTAGGCCTGGCTTAAGCTTTTTAACAGGTAGGATGAGAATGTTACAAGAGGATTTCTAGACTATTATAATACTTTATTTTCTGAGAGAATCAATAATGGAGGAGTTCAATTGCTTTTTGAGACCAAAGGTACTGGGGGCTCCCTTTTTTTTTTTGCTTTTTGGCAGAGCAATTGGGGTTAAGTGACTTGCCCAAGGTCACACAGCTAGTCCATGTGTCAAGTGTCTGAGGCCAGATTTGAACTCAGATCCTCCTCACTCCAGGGCTGGTGCTCTACTCACTGCGCCACCTAGCTGCCCTCAAGGGGGCTCCCTTCTTAAGAGTGATTGTAACAGATTTCAAAAGTTCTACATCAGAGGATGAATTGGCCCATAATGAGTCAGGAGTATCTGGTGGAAGACTACTTTGGGTAGTGAAAGATAAAGCTGGAAATAATGGAACAATACTTTCATTATCATCATCAGAGAGGTCAATTAATATAGAAAGCATGGACCTCAAATCTTCTGGGAGGTGAGGAGAAAAGTAATTACCAGGGAGGCATGAAATAGTGGCTCTTAATGTACATAATAGATCTCACCCCAACAGGTTAATAGGCACTTCAGTCCTTAATAAAAAGGAATGTACTGAAAGAGGCTCTATAGTGAGCTTATAGAGATAACACAGAAACATCTTGGGGTGTTCCCTCAATTCCTACAACCTTTTGGAGTCCAATAGGAATATACTGAGAACTTCGTAATGTATTTAAGATTGAATTGGAGGTGTCAGTGTCAGTCAGTCATAATAAACATCACCAACCTTAAAGCAAACATGGGGTTCACAAGTAGAAGAGGCAAAAACAGGGATAACTGGGACAGACTTTTGGTCCAAGAAAAAAGTTTTTCCCAGAATCCCTGTCTCTGTCTCTCTCTCCCACCTTCATACTAAAGACTGTCCTAGGGGTCTTTCAAACCCAACTCTAGGAGACCTTGCAAACTCACTGCTGTTTCAAAAGTAAAGAGTAATGAAGTCACCCCTAATCTGAAAATGCAGATCAAGTTTTTTTCATGGAGTCTCTTTTGAAATGGCTTTTTTTGTAGCAATAAAAACATATAGAATCCTCATAAGTTGGGGTCAGGATCACTTGGGCCACAACTAGAAGGGAGGGGGCTTCCTTGACCATTTCCTTTGGAGCTTTTCCATCCTTGTCTCCACCTAATAAATATACTGAGGAATGGCTTTGAGTTCTCTTATGGTATTCTCATGCCATCTAACTACATATATCTTACTGTGACTGATTAACAAAAGCTGAATCAACTATCCTGGCATCGCTATGTTGAGTAGATCTAACCCTGTGGTTTTCTTTGCACTTTAAAACATAGTCTGTTATAAAAGTGTTTGGAAGTTTCATTTTCCTCCTCAATGGTTTCTCAGGATATGTTGCACAATTTTCCATTCCTCTAATGAAAGCATCCTTAGCTTGTGTAAGCCTAGCAAAATTACCTCAATCATTAGTATTCCAGAAAAGGTCTTATAAGGGCCAACTGGGAAGATTTCCCTGTCCAGCAGGGACTTGGGCTTCTGGTAGCCTATTGGCTGCTTCTCTAACAGCTGCTTTTTCCCTAGGTGAAAGTACAGTGGAGATATTTATGGGGGCAGAGCCAAGATGGTGGCGGCAAAGCAGGGACTAACGTGAGCTCCCTGCCAAGTGCCTCCAAAAACCTGTAAAAAAAATGGCTCTGAACCAATTCTAGAGCTGCAGAACACACAAAATAGCAGAGGGAGCAGGGCTCCAGCCCAGGACAGCCTGGATAGTCTTGGGGTAAGGTCTATCCTGCACAGAGCTGGAAGTAGAGCAGAGCCTAGCATGGGCGGCATGGACCAGCCAGACCAAGAGCTGGGCAAAGCATGCCGTAGCGCCCTGAATCAGTGAGCTGTGGCAGTTGCCAGACTTCTCAACTCACAAACACCGAAGACAACAGAGAACTGCAGAGCCCACAAAGTGGCAGAGGGAATCAGGACTGTAGCCCAGGACAGCCTGGATGGTCTTTGGGTAAGGTCTATCCCACAAGGAGCTGGGAGTAGAGCAGAGCCCAGCATGGGAGGCACAGACCAACCAGACCAGGAGCCAGGCAGAGCATGCCCTAGTGCCCTGAATCAGTGAGCTGTGGCAGTTACCAGACTTCTCAACCCACAAACACCAAAGACAACAGAGAAGGTTAGTGGGAAAAGCTGCTGGGGACAGGGAGTTTGCGGTTCGGCCACCGCCCCAGAGGCAGCGGAGGTGGGGCAGCTTCAGAACTACAGCTGCAGTTGCTTCTGGCCCCAGGCCCACCTGGTGGGAGGAATTAAGTGGGATCAGGGCAGGAGTGCAGAGCCTGCTGAAGATCTGAGTCCAGTCTGGGTTGGGGGTTCTTGGGGAAGGAGGAGTGCTGATGTGGCAGAGCTGGCACATCCCCCCAGGCTTGGAACATAGAACTCTTTACAAGCAGTCACACCCCACTGAAAAATTCAAAGGTTAGTTAAGTTGGAGGGGAATATGGCCAGGCAGCGAAAACACACCCAGATTCAGTCTCAGACTCTGGATTCCTTCTTTGGTGACAAAAAAGAC
>CM053622.1:237244885-237274392 GCA_028646595.1 Phalanger gymnotis
TCTCTCTCTCTCTCTCTCTCTCTCTCTCTCCCTCTCTCTCTCTCTCTCTCTCTCTCTCAGTATATCTATTTCTCTCTGTATGTGTACACCTATCTAGCTATTTCTCTCTATGTATGTGTGTATATACATACACACACACACACACACACACACACACACACATATATATATATGCTTTGGGACTTGTGTTATATGTACTTTGAGGATTCAAAGATTTTGTTTTGTGTGCAGAATAAGCTCTAGCTCTGAAATCAGAAGGCTTGGGTTTGAATCCTGACTTTGTCATTGAATACTTGAGTGTTCTTGGCTTGCTCACTTAACTTCTCTTCATCTCAGTTTCCTCATCCATAAAATGGGGGTGGTGGGGGTGGTTGGTATATTCTAACATCCCTTCCAGCTCTAAATTTATGATCCTATGAGCCTCCTGTGGGATGGAGGGTTGGAGTGAGAGCAGGTTACAACATGTATGCATGTAGCTGCCATCCTGAGCTATAACCATTACATTTGTTAAAGAAGCACTTATACTCACTGGCAATATTAAACACCAGAAAACATTCTCAAGGTAAGTGATAAGCTGTATCAGAGAATTAACTGCCTTTCTCCCCTTGGTTCTACTCCTTTGTGGTAGATATCCTTTTGTTTCATTGGCATGGATTCTTCTGCAAACAGATCTTGATTCAGTCTCCATCCTCCCAGGAAAACTTCCTTTCCTTATATCACTGGCAGTGTACTTCATTGATCTACCCCTAATCCAAGAACATATTTTATTTTAAAAAGTTTAATCAAAATATTCAAAATGTGTAAATTAAATTACATCAATGCACCTAGCACAGACATCCTAGTGGTCTCTATAGTTGGGAATGGGGCAGAGTCCACTAGGAATTCACGGAGTCTTCCTAAGGGGAAAAAGTGGTCCTATTCCAAGTGATGTGTGATCAACCAGACAGAGGAAGAGAAGACAAATCATATCTATCTCATCACTGCTGAGATAAATGCTAGTATTGCCTGTTTCAAACATAGCCACACCGACCTTTATTTTCCACCATTCCTCCACTCTGCTCCCTCTTTGTTCTGTGCATCAGTTTTCTCTCTAGAGGGGGATAACATTTTTCATTTTGAGTCCTTTGGACTTGTGGTAGGTCATTGTGTTGATCAGTGTAACTAAAGCTTTCATTGTTGATTATCTTTGCAATATTGATGTTTAATGTATAAATTATTCTACTGGTTCTACTCACTTCACATTGCAACAGTTCCTATCAGTCTTTCCAGGTTTTTGCTGAAATCATCTCCTTCATCATTTCTCATAGCACAGTAGCATTCCATCATAATCATATACCACAACTTGTTCAGCCATTCCCCAACTGATGGGCATCCCCTCAGTTTCCAATTCTTTGCCACCACAAAAGAAGCTGCCATAAATGGTTATGTACGTATGGGTCCTTCTCCTCTTTCTTTGATCTATGCACACTTTCAGCCTACTTCCAAATTGCTTTCCAGGATGGTTGGTCCAGTTCACAATTCTGCCAGCAGTGCATTAGCATATCTGCTCCTCTAGCATTCCTAATTTTCCTTTTCTGTCATTTTAGCCAACCCAATAGGTATGAGGTATAGCTCAGAACTGTTTTAATTTATGTTTCTCTAATCATTAGGGGATTATGACTATTGATAGCTTTGATTTCTTCCTTTGAAAACTGTCTGTTCATATCCTTTGTGTCAATTGAGGAATGGCTCTTATTTTTATAAATTTCTTCCAACATTTCTGCAGTCATCTCTATTCATCAGTGACAAAAGTGGAGCCAGCATGTTTAGAATCTGTCATTTCAGTTCTATGAGAGAAAGTAGTGAAGGCACTTAAGAAGAAGCTTGGAAGAGTGAGTGGTCCTTACCAAATACATACAGAGTAAAATGGGTGCTGGAGAAAGTAAAATTTAAATGCACTGCAGAGTCCATTTTGAAAATATCTCAAATAGGGGAAGATTCCAAAAGAGTGATAAAAATAACAGACAGAATTTTTACCTGAAATATGTGACTGCAGAGACATCAACAAATTCTTGCCCCCATAAGTTTACTTACTTAAAAAAAGTTTATTGATGATTTTGTTTTCATTTCTGTCATTTCTGAACACCATACCAATACAACTCTCTCATAAAATGTACAGTAAAGCAAAACAAAGACACCAACAGGTCATTCATTCCATTTCTATAATCCACTTCTTCTCTATGGGTCTAGCTGTGTGACTCTGAGCAAGTTATTTAATCTCTGTCAGCCTCAGTTCCTTTGTGTGAAAATTAAGGGGTTGAAATGTGATGACCTCTAAGGTCCCTCCCACTTCTACATCTAGCCTACGAATAGTACCACTAGATCACATTTGGGAAACTGTGCCACACTTTCCTCTTTTAAAAATTGATTTTTTTTTTGTTTAATATGAATGTACATGTGTAGCCTATATCAGATTGCATACCATCTTAGGAAGGGGGGGAGAGAAAATTTAGAACTCAAAATCTTATGGAAGTGAATGTTGAAAACTTAAAATTAATTAATTAATTTTAAAAAGATATTTAAAAATTGATATTTTTTGTTTGAATATGCCATTCACTTCTGAAAATATCCTTCCCCTGTCAAGACTTCCTTTAGCAATACTTCTCTTTTTGATAAATATTTCAAAATTTTAGAAATATTTTAGTGTTAAAATTATGTTTATATTTAATTTTTTAAAAAGAAGAAAAATGTTCAGCACAACTAACCCAAAACATATCTCCTGGATTATGTGATATCTTTTGCTTATACTCACCTGCCATTGCAGAGTGAGGAAGCATTTTCTCAACACTTCTCCAAGGCCATGCATAGTCATTATATAGTTATCCTTTCCACATTGTGACTTTTCCTATTGCAGTTTTGGTATATCACAGGTCAGGCATAAGAAATTATAGCTATCTCTTCCACATCATAGGGGCATGTGGCACCCCCACCATCTATGGATCCACCATGGATCTAAACTCCATGTAAAATTATCTTGCCTTCCCCTCACAGCAGAGAAGTCTGAATTTTTTCTTTGTCGTTTATGGGGTGTTTATATTACCTTGTTGTAAAATTTGCGCTGATGTTATGTACTACTATACATATACTTTAATATATTTCTGTCTAAACTTTTTCTGTATATGTGTTGGCCTTCAAGTGTTATCTGTGGCTTCTGCAAAACTCCCCCAAAATTTCCATTTAATTTCTTATGCCAACCTGCAATATACCAAAACCACAATGGGGAAAGTCATGATGTGGAAGGGGTAACTGTAAATGGGAATTTTGGGGGAGTTTTGTGGAAGCTGTAAATAATGCACAAAGGCCAGCAGATGACACAGAAAAAGTTTAGAAACTCAGAAATGCACAAAATACAAGTATAGTATTACATAATATCAACCCAAATTTTACAATAAGGTAATGTAAACACCCCTAAAATAAAAAGAAAAATTCAGATTTTTTTCTGGTATGAAGAGAAGGCCAAAAATATTTTACACACATTTTCCAGATTGTGGGAGCACCCTACCCATAACTCCTGAAATGTGGAAGGGATAACTGTAATTTTATAGTGTTTACTTGCTTTCATCATTCTTTTATGTCGTAGATGTTGTGTATGGTGTTTTCCCAGTTCTACTAATTTCACTCTATACCAGTTCGTATAAATCTTCCCATTTTTTCTGAATTCTATGATTTGTCATTTCTTGCAGTAGATTAATATTCCAGTACCTCATTGAACCATAATTTATTTCCTAATCAATTTCCTAATCAATGAACTACAATTTTGTTTTCAATTCTTAAAAGAAAGCATTATGATTAATATTTTGATATCTATGGGGCCTTTTTTGTCATCAGCCTCTTTAGGATATATGCCTAACAGTAGACCAAAGGGTATGGACATTTTAATCACCCTCTTTTTTTAAAGTATAAAACCAAATTACTTTCTAGAATGATTGGATTAATTCATAGTTTCACCACAATATATATGCTGATCTTATTTCCATCTTTTATTATTTTTGTCAATTTGCGGGGTATGAGGTGAAACCTCAGAGTTGTTTGAATTTTCGTTTCTATTATAATGAGTAATTTGGAGAAATCTTTCATATGGTCGTTAGTTTGCATTTTAAAAAAACTGTTTATTCATATCTTCTGACCAGTTATCTATTGGGGAATGACTTGTGGTGTTATAGATTTATGTTAATTTTCCTGCATTTCTTGGGTAGTAGACCTTTATTGAAATATTTGCTACAAAGGTTTTTGCCCAAACTAACAATTACCTTTCTAATCCAAGTTGCATTGATTTTATTTGTGTAAAAGTTTTTCAATTTCCTGTCATCAAAATTATCTGTTTTATCTTTTGTGATTTTCTTTATCCCTTGTTTAAATACAAATTCTCCCCTAGTCATAATTGTAAAAGAGATCTCATTGCATTTTTTCGTCTCTTTTGATATCTCATATTACTTATTGTTGTAAAAACCCACCTTCTCAATCTCAATATATTTCTGGTGATTGTGTGCTTGTGAATCATAGAATATCATTATCTCAGATGAATCAAAATTGCAGATCATCCAAAAGTAAATGGAAAGAAAAATGGAGGTTGTAAATAGCACATATTTCTAACACTGACTTATACTTAAAATGTGATATAAATGTTAATGACATGTGTGACTGAGGAAGGAGATATTCTGGTCAAAAGCAAGAGTAAGTAATTATAGCTTAGTAGCTCATGTACTGTACTGGTACACATGAAATATTAACAAAAGCAGAAGAAAACCTCCAGTATATTGTGGGTCCTTTATGGCAGAGATTTCAGACACACAGTCCACAAGACTACAGAGTGCAGTCTGAACCAGATTAAAATATAATTGGGAAATATTTAACAAAATAAATAAAAATACCATAAAACATTGATAATGTAACATTTTCAAACTCAGTTAATATGCAGCCTTCAGGGATGCTTATATGTGGTTTTAGAGCATTTGTTTCACTATGGAATATTTAATAGAAATCCACGGAAAAGAGTTATAAGGGATAAAGTGCCAAAGGGTTGTGATTTTCACCAGTGGAGAGAATGCTCACAATGGCAGATCCTTTGAAAAATTAAAATAGCTTTGTGATTCCAGTAAATGTATTTTTCCAGTTTTCATAATAGTCAGAATCTTAGCATCAACACCTTGTTGTTATTGTTAAGTGTAGCCTGGGGAAAAGGTAGTCTTTAGTATCTGAAATCTAAAGTTCTAAAGTCCTAGATGTAGATATGTGGAGACTTTGGAGTAAGTGAGGGGAAGAGGAGACAATGATAACTAGGAAATGAGGCTATTCTAATGATCAGAGCTCTCCATCAAAGGATCAGGCTGCCTTGTAAAGTGATGAATTCTCTCTCATTGGAAATATTCGACCACAGGCTTGTGGGAAATTTCTTGCATTGATGAAGAAGTTGGCCTAGATAACTTTTAAGGGCACTTCAGGCTCTAAGATATTGTGTTTATCGATTTAGGTCTCTTGTTTTCAACTGCTCCATGAAATGATGCAATGAGAAGTTATTAACATCTGTCAATCAAAATGGAATTTCCAGGAATCTGAGAGTCTCATCATATACCTGCCATTTCTTCAGTTCCTTCATTTTTCTCTAAAGTTGAATTGGATAAATTAAAGACCTTGAGTCATGAGAGCTTGACACTTTCCATGAACTTTTCCATTATCTTGGACAGCAGAGAGCAGCATTTTGAAGCTCTAAAACAGCCTTTCCTCATTAACTTGTTTCTAACCCTCTGACTAGAAGGGGCTCTTTGAAAATCCCTCCTCAGCAAAAAAAAAAGGGGGGGGCGGAATTTTGGTAGGATCTTATGGCATTCAGAGATTTTCAATGCAACAGGCCAACTCTAATATCCTTTGATTGTAATCTCAGCCACAAACTGGTCCTCTGTTCAAGGAGGGGATTGCTTTGTGGTATTCACTTTCAGAAAAGATGCTGAGCAGCATCTTTTCCTAAAAGTGACTACCACAAATCCTCCTTTTCCTTCTCTCAAACGAGAGGGACTGCCAAATTTGGTGTCTTGAATGGCAGGTTCAGGGCTAGTTGCCAGGTGTTGTGATAGCCCCTCTAGTCTTTGGGGAGTCAGGTAGACTTTTACTTTTTTCTTGACAATACATACAACTTCTGCTCCTTTGGGGAAGGGAGGAGCCAGATGTATGATTTCATTGGAAAATGGATCTCCCAGTGAGGAAAATCACCAGTTCAGTTCAGACCAGTTCAGACCAGCATCTGCTCTGCAATTTATAACCTTAGAGTTGACCAGGGCACTGAAAGGGTAAGAGACTTATACAGGGTCATATAGCCAGTATATGTCAGAGATGGGACTTGACAGTACCTTTTGTTCTTATCCTCCTTTAATTTTTCTCAATATTCTTGAATAACTCATTCATAAAATATATTTAGCATCATTCCCACTTAAAGGACTATCTTCCCTTGATTTGAGATCAGAGAACATGTTCAGACCAGAAAAAGTCCTAGGTGTTGTCTTCATCTCCCAGGAAACACGAAGATGATAATAAATCCTCTAATTTTTTGATAGTTTCTATGTCATTTGGAAAGCAGGGACAAACAGATTAATTTCATTATTAAATCTAGCTAGAACAGCTAAACTAATTATCTAAAGGCATGAAATAGAAAGGCAAACGTTTTTTCCTCTCTTAAATGTAAGAGAGAAAGGAAGTCAGACAAGTTATAACACTTCTAAAAATGTAAGATCTTTGAATATACATATGATTTCAGAATTTCCTAACAAAATATGGCTTAATTAAAAACCATAAAATAAGCTTTATGTAGTTGCAAACTGCTTTGTAATCTACATGAAACTAGGTCAGGCCATCAATATTTCCAATTTTAAATAAAGCTTCCCATTCCTTCCCTACTCTCCTTCTCCCTCCCAACTCAGTCATACTGCGACAAGTTAATAAGTGAAATTGAGGTTAGGATTCCTAATTTCTGGTGGCTAATGATGTGACTAGTGCTTTCTCTAAAGGCACTTTTAAATTTGGAGAATTAAGACAACTTTCTCTTTTCTCCCATCCTATTGACCCCTGCTCCTGATGCCAAACTGCTGGCCATTTGTTTATTCTCTTCCACATGAACTTTCAAACTCCCAGTAATAAAGGGGTCATAGTAGGTAGAAGACTATATATGCATGATCCAGAGAGATTTTTTTAAAAAGAAAGTAAAAATGTTCCATTGGTCCAAATTACTCTAATAAGTTGTCCTGCTTAAATTTTTAAGAATATCTTAAGGTCTTCATAATGTGTTATAGGAGCTGGGCAAGGTTGTTTGTTACAGAGTATTACCACATCAAAATAAAATATTATCGGCAAACATAAAAAAGAAAAAGAATGCTTGGTAGCCAGTTCAAACACAAGGAGATTGTAGAACACAGTGATTTTTGCTATAATCAGTTAAGTCAAACTGTGTAACCATGGGCAATTGGTTTAATTTCTATGAGTCCCAGCTTCCTCATTGGTAAAACAGGGATGATAAGTCTCACAGAATTTTTGTGAGAATATAATGATATAGGCAAAGTATTTTTCCAAACCTTTAATTGCTAAATATAAATGTCAGTTAATATTATTCTAAGGTTAATATTGTACCTTGGCAGTTACATTGTATAATGTCTACCTAGACTAGAATATGAGTTCTCTAATGGAGACATTAATGCTTTAAACCAGTAATGGAATGATCCTGTCCAATTAATGGGAGGCGGAGATCTGAGGGAGTAAGCATATATTAATGATGCTATATGCCCATGTAATTTTTATTATTGTAATTATCATGGCTTATAGCTATCCTCAGGAGGAACAGCCAAACTAGGGTCAGTTGCTGATGATGCTGAGATGAGGAAATAGTTAGATCGGATCTCCAGTTGAGTCCAAGAGAAAGGTGTTCAGTTTCTATTTTTCATCTCTCAAATCTAACCGTGAGTTTAGTTCTGCGAATAGTGGGGAGATAGGTTCAATATTAGAGAGCAAAAGAGTCTGGGGGTAAGCAATCATGAAGTGAGGAAGCATAGACTTAGAGAAGTTTGAATGAGCATGGCTACATGGTCTATGGCCCATGTGCTATAAATACTAATGATACTGATGCCGCCTTAGAGCCCTACCATCCTTGACAATATCACAGTTCACAGCAACTTCTAATGCTTTTGGGAAGGGATATCACTTAGCTCTGACCAATGCAGTAATGTTCCCTTGACTAAAGGGATGACTTTTTATCCTGAGTAGTGCAGGACTGCCTTCGTGTAGAACCACAGTCTCCAATGAATCATGCAGACTGGCTTGAAGAGGTGGCTTTCTATTGGGAATGGAGTCAGACCTTCTTCATTCATATATAACCCCTTTGTTGACAGAGCCTGAGATACTATCTTGCCTTTGGGCAAGGGAAGAACAGCCTTGGATATAACAGGAAGCATGTGTTGACTGAAGCATGGCTTGACTGAAGGGATACAAGTCTCTGACTTTTCTCTCCCTTCCAGTTAGTGTTGAAAGCACCAACCTCTTGACACTGCTCTGACCTTTCCTCCCTCCTTCTGCTTAGCCATGAGTCAGCAAGTCAGCATCAATCTGAACTGGTTCTCTCCTCTGGGCTCCTCCTTATCCTAAGGATAGAGCAGTAGGAGAACTGAGAAGCCCTGTCCCTCCCTCCTGTCCCCAACTTCCCTGTGGGCAGAAGTGAACTTCTTAATGAGTGAAAGAATGATGAGAACTAACTCTTTCTCTACTTCTACTTCCCTCCCTCTCCTTCCTTCTCTCTCTCTCTCTCTCTCTCTCTCTCTCTCTCTGTTTCTGTGTCTGTCTCTCTGTCTCTCCCCATCTCCCAGGAGCTAAAAAATCCATGTGGCCTGTTGTCGTCTAGTCAGGCTCTGTTAGGCTAAGAACAAATATTAATCCACTAAATAATTCTTTGTTCTCCGTTGTCTTATTCTTAAAGCTTCTATTTTTATCATATACAAGTGATTTTCATTTGTATGTTAATAGTTCTCATAATAGTGCATATGGTTGGTAATTCAATTTTTACTGGATTTTTTTATTTCTATATAGTCTAAGAGCTGATAATGCCCATTAAATCTCTCTCTTTCTTAAGCAAAATTATATATTTATTTTTTGAAGTTTAATTTCCAGGTACTTTATCCCTGGATTGTCTGTCCATCTCACAGATCTCACAAGTCTACGTGTCCTGGACTGATATAAGATGTTAAATGTATTTTAAGGTGGCAGGCCAATAATGACCCTGACAGGTTCTATCTGTGACCTTATTTGAATATTGCTGACTCTAGGATATAAAGAGGGAAGGTATCTTCTCTTCATGGGTCACTCTGGGTGGGGAATAAGCTTTTACCTGCCAGTAGTTTGTGTTCTACTGGAGAAACACAGGGTGTCCCTAAAGTCTGGACACATAGGGAAAAAATGCACATTTTGAAATATTTGCAATATTGACAGACCTTAGCCCCCTTGACTTCTTTTTCTGGGGTATGCTAAAGGAGAAGGTGTACTCAATGAAAATCGCAGATGCAACACACTTGATTGAACACATAAAGAGTGAATGTGCTAAAATTGACAGCAATGTGGAGTTACTGCATCAAGTTCATGTGAATCTTGGCAAAGCTCATCAACCTTTGCATCACAAATGATGGAAATCATATTGAAGATGTTATTTGTTAATATTCCAATTAAATAAAATGTTGTTGAAAATTTCATTCATTTGATTTCTTGAAAATATGCATTTTTGCTTCTGTGTCCAGACTTTAGGAACACTCTGTAGTTGCACAGGAGTGGGATATTAGACAGTGATTAGACAGTGTCCTCAAGGACCTCACCTAAGTCCAACAGTCTTTGGCACCACTTCCCTGTAATCATTTGCCATTTGAGTGGTGATAAATACAATAAATGTGTTTGTGTTACACAGCATACTGGGACAACTTCCTTTTTTGGTCAAGGAGAATCTAGAGCCTCTGTGGCAATGACCAAAGCCTAAAGATCCCAGGAGTCACGACCCACAACATATTAGGAGTAGAATAGGCTAATGATAGCTGGTGGCATTTGGAGTTACCCCTCTTCTAGTAGGCTTATTAATTCATTGACCAAAAGCTGAACTGGTCAAAACTTCCAGCTTGTATGACTTGTTTCAAGGAGTCAGCTAAGATAGAAATAGACTATGGGAAAAGAGGAAGTATGCCTTAGCATACTAAGAAAATATTAAGACTTTACCTCAGTATGTCGAGACAAAAATAAACAAATAACTTATATTGCCCAGGTTTTGATATGAGGCTACATAGGCAGAACAGTAATTTAGTACATTAATATATCTGTTTCAAACAAACACTGCAGACTGATAATAGTTAAACCTAGGCTGTGCAGGAGGAAGAGATATATTATTACTTTTAGAAAACTGTGTGCTGCTTTCAATGATCCTAAACTATTTATATTTGTAAAAGGCCAACAATTTAACTACAATAACCCGTCAGTGATTAAAAAAAAAGTATATTGAGAGAATAGATATAGAATTGAAAGGAACCCAGAGGACATCTGATCCACTCCATTCATTTTACAGATGAGGAATCTGAGACTCAGAATGGTTAAGAAATTTGCCCTAGGGTTAGGCCATACAGCTAATACTCAGTGGAGCCAGGATTCAAACCTAGATCTTCTGATGGCAAAACCATCATTTTTTCCTCTGTTCCACACACTCCCAAAGGGGCCAGAGCATGCAGTCTTCCAGGAAAAGGTGAGGAGGAACATAAGGCTAACCCCCAGAAAGTGGTAACTTTGTGGCCCAGATAGGGAAGAAGTTTTTTTTTTTTTCACTCTAATAGAGAAGCAGGATGAGTTTTCCCAAATGTTTGTGATTGGGTTGAAGATAAAGTGCACCAAGATAAACAAATTGAAGGGAGAACCTCTGCACAGGCCCTGATTCCTGCATGTCATATTGAAAATGGGGGGAAATGATTCCAGAATTCTGCAAAAGGCAGTTCAGGTTGTCACAGGACTAGAACTGAAAAGACTGAAAAGAAGAACTGAAGATTGACACACATCCTGTAGTAGGACCAGGGTTCAACTCTTCAAAGCTTTGTAAGGTGTAAACAATGAACATTTTCACCTTATTACTTGAGTAATCCATCTTTGGATTTTCTATGTAGAACTTCTGAAAAATCCTCTTTAAATTCCTAAGAGGTTGTCAGGCTGTTATTAGGAAGTAGGAAAAGGGATGGGATGAAAAAAAAAAACCCAAGCTCTTCTCTCCTGATAGATGACTTAAAGTATTAGTGTAAGTAAGGAGTCCTGCTGGTCATTTAGAAGGCAAAAAGCATACCAGTGAACCAAGGGCCTCTCATCCTCTCTCTACCACTTTGACGGGGCTGCAGCTTTGGCACTAGCTGCTATGGGTCAACTCCACAAACCCAAAGAAAGAATGCTCTACCTTTGTACCCAATTTTAGTTAATAATGAAGCCAAATTCTTGCCTCTGGGATGAGTAAGAACAAAAACCAAGAACCAAGTCTCTCACTGTTCCAGGCCGTCCTATCCACTGTAGCCAAAGCAATTTTCCTTAAGCACAGATCTGACCATGTGACTTTCCCTCTTAACTCTAGTGGCTTCCTATTTCCTCTAAGATCAACTAGAAACTCTTCTGTTTAGCTCTGACGTTTCTACACAACCTACCCCTAACCTATTTTTCCAGTTGCACTGAACATTACAACTTCTCCCTGAACTCTGTGATCCAGCCAAACTGGCCTTCTCTAATTTTCAGAGAGATTTCCCCTTTTCTTGTCTCATTGCTTTTGCCCCAGCTGGAATGCACTCTTTCCTTATCTCTGCTTTTCGTCTCTTTAAAATGTAGCTCAAGTACTATCTTTTGCAAGAAGTGTTCTAACTGCTGGCATCCTCCCTTTCAAACTATTTGGATTTAACTGCTTGTACATGTCTGCATATATTCAATATATACATACATGTTGTGGATTTTTTTGTACTTGTATCTTCCATTAGAATGTAAGCTCACTGAGTTTGTTACATTCTTTGTACTTGCTTCCTCAGTTCTCAGCACAGTGCCTGGTATGTTGTAGGCACTTAATAAGTATTCGTGGGTTGATTGATTAAGGAAAAGAGACTACTGATAGAAGCATATATTCTTTTGTCAGAAATAGCCACAGGAGAATTCTTAGGGCATTAGCCAATCAAGTGAAAGAAGAGGCCACATCATATCTAGAGATCTGCCCTAAGGGGAAACGGCTGGGGGGGGGGGGGGACGGACACACGATGTAGTGCTGGGTCATAAGAGACACCCAAGGAAAGACAATGGAATGGCAGCCAACACTCCACACTTTAATGAATGAGTGAGTTGCTAACAGGAATCAGGATATGGGCTCGTACAGGTAGCTATACTTACATTCTCAGATTCTGCGGATTCTAGGCAGTTGTACTTAAATGTGGCCTCTGACAGCCAGAGCTTTCTCTTTCCTCAGGATTAGTGCTGGTGGAAGGGGCTAATGTGGGCAAATGGGACACAACCCAGGGTCTGGGTTAACTTTAAAAGGACACTGTGTTCTCCATTACCTGCCAGCTTCCTCCTTGTACCCCCAAAAAGGACCTGTTTGTTTTCAGTAAAATATGTGAGTATCACTGGAGAGGCTGAGTCCTAACTTCCTTGTCTAACCTTTTCCTCTTGGGAAATGAGAATAGGTGCCAAGAGATTTCCACCCAAACCAGAATTGGCAATTTTAATGGTCCCACTTGTTCCAAGGGGAAAAAAAAAGTTTGTCTCTGAGAAGGAGTTTGTTTGCTTTCTTTTGTCTGGAAATGCAAATCATGTAACCCAATGTGTTTCTCTTTTTGTCTAAACTGACAGGAAATTTAGAGTCAAATTCTGATCCCAATTGTAGTAATCCTCTTATCTACTGTGGCTGGTAACATTTATTCCCTTTATCTAGCTTCTGGTTTTGTCTGTTTGCTTTTTTTTAATCCTTAATTGCCTTGTTTTGCATTAAGATTAATCTACATAACCTGCCTCCAAACCTTTTGGAGTACAAATATTAAATAAGTAAATAAACAAATCAAATTTAAAAATTAATAAGAAAGAAAAAGAAGGGGAGGGAAGGGAGAAAGAAAGGGAGAGGAAAAATGAAGGAAAGAAAAAAGAAAGGAAGAAAAGAGACAATGAGAAAGAAAGGAAGACAAAGAAAGGATAAAAGAGAGAAAGTAAACAATGTCACATAGCCTGAGCCTGTTGTGAACAGAGGGATATTATACTAAGAAGGACCAAGTTTATGGCTTAACATCCAGGGCATAAGGGCTAGAATGCTTGATTTAGAATCAGCAAGGTTTAGAGGTTTGAATCCTTCAGACACCAAGTGCCTAACTTCTGACAACACTAAGCTTTCACAGCCTCAGGTGCCTCATTCGTAAAATGGGAATAAGAGTAGCATTTACCTCATGGGATCTTTATGAGGATCAAATAAAACAGTGTTTATAGAGAGATTTGCAAACCTTAAATTTATATGTGACTTCTTGTTATCCATAACATTAGAAGCTTTACAGACAGGTAGTGCAGTGGAGAGAGAGGACTTGAAGGCAAGATTATCGGAGTTCAAATTCTACCTGAGACACTTAATAGCTGACCGACCCTGGGCGAATCATTTAACTTCTGTCTCAGTTTTCCTATCTGTAAAATGGGAGTAATAATAGCACCTATCTTCGCAAACCTAAAAGCCCCATATAAATACTATCTTAGATATTCATCAGCCATAGAGCAAGGTGTTCATGAAATTTCCACTGAATGGTGGTCACCTGTTCCAGAAGGAGAAGATGTTACACACAGGGTTCATATGTGCAACATGCAGTTTTGTAAATGATATTTCCCCAATGGTGGTACTGGGATAACCCGAATTCAAAACTACATAAGCTATAAAAACTGACTTTAGCTGTTAAATCATTTAAACCAAATAAACCCGGCAAACAAACATAATTATGTGAATTACTGTTATTGATGTTTCAGCATAACTGTTTTCCTAATGAAAGTTGAAGGTGTTTCCTAATTAAAGCCTTTTTTATTTATGCTGATATTTGTACAGCTGAAATGCTATAATTATGTTTAAATAAAATCGTGGTGCAACATATGGCTTGCATGAAAAGATAGTAACATTGCTAAGATTGTTTTTTAGCATTTCTTTCATGATGTAATGGTTTGTGCAATGTTAGTGTGCAGATGCAAAGGGTTGTTAATGATATGATTGTTGAAAATAGTAAGCCAAGTTCTGGCAAAAATCCTCCATCTGCTACTAGATAATTTATGGCTTATTGCATACACTAATGCAATATTTTTTTGAGGTATAGGATGATAAAGAGTGCATAATACTTCCGTAAATAGATATCATCTAAACAAATGTACTCTGAAGAAAATTTTCCAGTAGGTTTCACTGACTGTGCATTTGCAATCTGCCTACTTGGAATCCTACACAGACATCACACATTTCTGGATATTGCCAGCATGCTGATGTGCAGGTGAATGGAGTAGGGAATGGAAAAGGGAATATGGGCGAATAAAAATGGAAGATTGAGACAACATCTCATCTCCCAGTGACCATGGTCTTTTCTCTCCTTTAACTGGCTTAAAGCCTTGACATACCAAGTCAACTAACAGAATTTAAAAAAAAAAAAAAAGCCTGACAAGTGTATCCTATCTGCTGCAATTGCTAAACAAGATAGTTTTGCTTGTATAACTAAGACTAAGTCACCTGGAATTGGTAATTTGCATTTTCAAAATACAATAGGGTAAAGAGGTCACAATTTAGTTGTGTTAGGGCATGTCTGCCTGGGAATGTATTGTGTTTTTTCATGTCACATGATATTTCATGTGCATTAAGGAGGGATTGGCTCACTGAGTGTTTATCTGAAAAGTCTGTTAATGAGGCTTCACCACAAACCTCTTCAAGCTGGATCTTGAGAACACTAAGCTGTATTCTGGTTGGTGCTGACCTCTTCCAGTTGAAAAACTGACCATGAAATTCATCTTAAAAAAAAAGAAACAACAAGATTTAGTAAAAGGTAGACTAATAGACTGACTGGAAAACATTTTGACCCAAGAGAATATGTGTGCTCCTTTCTTAATGCAGAAAGCAGCTTTGTGGATTCTTGCTTTGGACCCAAACAGTAATTAGAGCAACGTGACCTGGAGCAGGCCTGCCACAATCCCCACTGACGTGAAACAAAAGCAAAGGGTCGGTAGGTTAGTTTAAGGGGTGCAAAGGTTGCTATGCACCATGCTGAATGCACATCGCTTTTTGTAATTCTCTCATACCTTCCAAAGAAATCTATCCTTTCCTCGTAGCTAATGAGACTTTTCCACTCTTCTGCCAACCTTACTGCTATTATCTTGGACTCTTATTTGGTTCTTTCACCAGATTCCAGGTAGTTAGTAGCATTTTCCCCAGCCCATTTGGTCCAAATCCCCATCTTTGCTATTACTTTCTCTGTTTTAAGAGAAAAGGCCATTACTTGGCATTCATCTTTATGGGTGACAAATACTTCTACCTGAAGAACCAAATTTGTGATTTATTCTTAGATACACTTTACAACAGTCCTCCTCTGATTCCTTATTATGGCTTAATTTGAGGATAATAGCACTGAATTTGGAGTGAGAAGACCTAGGTCCAAACCCTGGTTGATAATGACAACTCACTGTCTGTGTAACCTTAAGCAAGTCACCTTACTTTTTTGTGGCAACAAGTCCCTTATCTATATAATGATTGTGTTGGACTCGATGGTCTTCCAATGCTATATCTCTGATTCTATGATCCTAGTATCTAGAAGGATATGCTAGTAAAACAAAAGCTCTGGCAGATCTTGCCAAGATGGAAAGTATTATCTCAAAAACAGACTGTCTGCTGTGTGAATACTACCCTTGCTAAATTCAAAGGAACTGGACAACAGCTGATGAATTCTTTTTTTATGACAATCCATGAAATAGACAAAGATACAAGATGACCCACAGTTTCTTATGCAATGATGATAGTAAAGTGGCATTTCATTAATTCAATAAACATTTATTAATTGCTTACTATGTGCCAGGAAGTGTACTAAGCTCTTGGGATACAAATAAGAAAGACCATCTCTATGCTCAGAGAACTTGGCTATCTAATGGAGTGAAGAAAATACATAAAAAGGAAGGTGAAAATGAAGTGGGGCACCAAGGGGTGTGATATTCCATGGAATCTAAACCAAGGTGAGCTGCTGACGGAAAATAGAGTGTTACCTGGAAAGTTCTGAAATTTAAGAGCCTTCTAAAAGGAAGACTTTGGGAGGAGTTTACTGCTCCATCCTCCAGACCTCTAATCAAGAGGAGAGAGGCAACTGAGGGAGTGGAGAATGTGTTGGATGTCAAAAACTGAGTCAGTCTACATGGTGATTTCTGGTGATAAGCTTATCCTGGGAGAGGCAGACACCAAACAGAGGTGCTGCTGAAAAACGAAGCGACAGAAGAGGAAAGAGAAAATACCAAGAATCATAAAGATTTTAGAATATCAACAAACTTTCAGTTAACTGTTGGTTCTCTTGATATGAGGTTTTTGTCCCATGACCACAAGTTGATACATTGCTGGAGGTCCTGAGCTCTATCTGCATTAACTTTTTTTTTCAACTATGCATATGTAATCAGGCTTTGGACGTTTTGCCTGGGGCTGCATATGTAGACTCACAATAGATTCTGGATTGCTGGAGAGAATACTGTATATATTGATAAGAAATAGAGTTGGGGGCCAGAGCTTCCTGGAGAAGAAGACAAATGTGCTCCCAGAGTGTTTTGGGAAAGCAACCAAGAAATCAGGAATATGTTGAAGAGCTGGCTTCTCTACATGTTTCCACATTCCAAAGTCCTCTCCCTCTTCCTTAGACACTCTGGTATCATTCATCTCTGTCTCTCCCAAAAGCCCTTCTACTTACATGTGCATCTCTCACAAGAAGCCCTGATCCCAAATCAGTGCCTTAGGCAGGTTTACAGAATCTCCCCAGCATTTCTTCCACCAGTGTGAAGTAATGTCTCCTTGCAAATATAACAACAGCATACAAACAGCCTCAAGCTCCACTGGAAGCCTGATATAACCAAAAGGTAGAAAGAAGTTGTAGCTACTTGTACTTAGGGTTCTCAACTGGTATTCCTATTTATTCAAAGCCAGCAAGAAGCATGTGAAGAAAGGCATTATCTGCATCTAGAGAAAGAACTGATGAATAGAAGTATGTATAGAATAGTTTCACATGTATTTGTGTCTAATGGTAGCCATCTCTAAGGGGGGGTTTGGGAAGAAAAAAATCTACATAATTTTGTTGTATATTTGAAAGGAATAGCAAGTGTGCACAAGAGATTTTCAGTTTCATGTACAACCATCTTTTTATTGTATCGTTATGAAAATACTTGTTTTGTTCCATGAATTAAAATAAAATTTAAAAAAGAAGCATCATTTCATTAGATACTTGGTCTTGAAAACATCCGGTACTCAAAAAGAGTGTAAAAGGAAATCCTCCATGAAGATAGTGGCACTTATATGTCAAAAATTGGTTGCACAGGATGTAGTAGAAAAATTCTATGAAGAACTTCACAAAATCCTCTAAACCATAGGTTCCCAAAGTGGGTGATGCTGCCCTCTGGGGGGGTTCTGGAATGATGCGGGGCATTAGTAGCTTTGGGTACAGTTGGGGGGCATCGAATAAAAATAAAGGGACAGGGGAAGCATAAGGAAAGAAAAGAAGAGAATTTTGAAAAACTGCTTATACTTGTTTCATCTGTTGTGTAACAGAGTTAAAGTCAGTGATTACATTATTTTCCAAATAAACACAAAATGCAAGTTATAACCAATCAGTGGTCAAGTCCACAGACAGGTATTAACTAGCAAGTATTGTTAGGTGAGTGGGTAGCACACTGTTGGGATGTCCAGCATGCATGGGCAGGAATATATGCATGTAATGACTTGCGTTATTGTGTCATGAAAATTTCAATGCAGAAAAAACCCCACAAATTTACAATAATTATTAAATTCAACATGCGTCATTTTTAAAACAACTTTATATTTATTTATTTTTACAAATTAGTTTATTTATTTTTAGTTTTCAACATTTACTTCCATAAGTTTTAAATTTTCTCTGCCTCCCTTCCCTCCCAGATGTGTCATTTCAAAAAAAATTTATTTTTTTGAAATGATGCAAATTTAAAAAAAATTAAAGGGTTAAAGAAAGTAGATTTCCAGGGGGACGTAGAGCAAATTTTTTTTTGAAAGAGGGCAATAAGCTAAATAAGTTTGGGAACTTCTGCTCTAAACCAAGCTAATGTACATCTTGATAATTGATGACTTCAGTGAAGAGGAAGAAAATATAGTAAGTAAAAAAATCTGAAAAATACAATTCAGAACTAAGGAAGAAAAATGTTCAAAAGCCTAGTCGATTACTAACAAATGTGGGGAGAGGAGAGGACTGAAGTTTCCCCAGAATGAGTGGTCTTAGTTGTCAACAATTGGCAAATTTGAGATGGAAGTTCAGGTATAGGAACCTGGGACGTCACTGGGTTGTTAAATGGAAGGTCACAGATTTAGAGTCAGGGACAAAAGACCCAAGAAGGTGACGTGGCCAGGTGAGGAGGGCCAGTACACATTAGGCAAGATGGAATAGGCACAGTGTGTTACTCTTAGATGTTTAAAGGGGTGTGTATAATCAAACGGTCTAGAATCAGTCACATAGAAACATTAAGTGGTCAACTAGAGACAGTTACAGAATGAGACATACATTTTTTGATCTGGTCGGTTTGGGACAATGCATACTGATTACATGCATTTTTTTTCTTCTCTTTTCTTTCCAACTCAAGGATGAAGATAAACAGAAGGAGCCTAGACAAGTCAAGTCAAATCAATAAGCATTTACTATATTCCAGGTACTGTGCTAAGTGCTAGAAATATAAATATAAGCAGAAAGAAAGACAGTCCCTGCCCTCAGGAGCTTACATTCTAGTGTGGTAAGAGAGCAATTAAAGGGAAACTGAAAAGTGGAGGGGGTGGGATAGGATGGAGATTGGAGAGACAGGAGTATAGTTTATAAAGTAATAAAGACCTGGGCATCCTCCTTTAAAATAGAGGTTCCAGGAAGAATCAGCCAGTCAGAGGGAAAGGATGCAGATGTGAAAAGTACTTCCAATGTGGGAAACATTAGGGTTACAGTGAGCCTCCAGGTTGAAGAGGTATCTATGGTATGGTAGAGAATGTCCACAAAGTCTGGAGTATAGCCTTAAGAACAATGAAGGCCTAAGGATAAAGTTCCCCCACCCCCTCCAAAAAGATGATTACAGAAATAAGACCAGAAGGAATAGATGGGACATGTATATCCTGCAGGGTTTTGTGTACAGAGGCAGCAAGAATGGGGAAAAGGGTCTTGTAAAAAACCACTAGGGCGGCCAGAAAGCCCTAGAGTGGGGACTCTGGAAACCCCAGGAAATGGCACCAAATAGCGACATAGCACTCAAGTCTCAGACCTTGGCAGCCCTCTGAGGTCCTTATATGTCAGTTCTGGGGGATCCTAACTCCAGGAGATGGAAATCAGCACAGGAATGAAGGGGACCCAAGCAGGGTTCAGCAGCCCACCTAGAAGTATAGCAGGGCAAGGAGCCTGGTCCTGGCATAAAGCCCCAGTTCAAGAACTAAAATGGAACAGATAAGTAAATCAAAAAAGAACAACTCTGACCAGTATTAAAAAATCTCATGATCTCTTAAAAGAAGTGAGTCATTTAATAACAATTGCAAAGCAGAGACTAAAAGGGAAAAAAATTTCCACAAGAACTAAATGAATAACTAGGAGAAATAAAGCAAGAGATTAAAACATAAAAGAAAAACCCTGAAGGAAAGAATTAAAAGAGAATAAGTAGCTTAGAAAGGAAAATAGTAAACTTTACCCAAGAAATGGACTCCATGAAAACTAGAATAGAGCAAACAGGTCAATGACAGTACAAGAAAGCAAGAAATATTAGAACAAAATCAAAAGATTGATAAACTAGGAGAAAATGCAAGACGTAGAAAAGGTAAATGTAAAAAGCCCCTGACCAGGAAAATAGGTTAAAGAACGGTCATTTAAAAATCGCTGGACTCCCTGCAAACCATTGTGGAAACCATATTTCAAGAAATTCTAGGTGAAGACTTTGCCCTGAATCAGACCATTTTGAGAATATTGAAAGCTCATAGTTTCCATGCTTGAGATTCTGGAATAAGACAATACTCACTACCTCAAGAAAGTAGTAACAAGATGAACCCAGACTTTCCCTCCAGAGGTACAGAGAGCCTAACCTTAACATCAAATCTGAAGTCTGGAATTAGTCTGGAAAAATGAACAACAACAAAAAGAATCTTACTATAAAAAGCTATTACAGCAACAGGGATATTTAAGATGCAATTTCAGAAGAAGAGAATGATTTTAAAAACAAGTATTAGAAAAGCCTAAAAAAACAACACAACAACACAACTTGGGCCACATATTTAACTAGAATTCGTGGAAGAGATGATCTAAGAGTTAAAAATGAATTTAGCATGTTTTTTTTTCCTAAATGAAATGAAAGCACTGAAGGAAAAAATTGGAAGAGAAATGAGAGATGTGGAATTAACAACTTGGCACAAGAAGTAAAAAACCTTGGCCAAGTATTTAACTCACTGAAAATGAGAATGGGTCAAAGAGAAGCCAATACCTATAAGAGATAACAAGAAATATTTAAAGTCAAAAATTTAGAAAAATAACATATAAAGTATCTCATATCAAAAAATGACTGACCTGGAAAGCAGATTGAGGATAAAAAAAATTAAAATTGGATTACTTGAGCATCATAATCAAACCCCCTAAACTTCTGATTTCAAGAAATCTGGAAACTACCCATATCTGTTAGAACTAGAAGGCAAAGTAGAAACAGAAAGGATCCACTGGTTACCTCCTGAAAGAAACTCCAAACTGAAAACTGCTAGAAACATAGACAATGTCCAGAGCTTCCAGGTCAAAGAAAAAATACTGAAAGCAGCTAAAAAGAAAGAATTCAAATACTGAGGAGCCACAGTCAAGATCATACACAATTTAGCAGCCATAACTACACAGGAGTGGAACACTTAGAATATGATATTTCAGAATGCAAAGGATATAGGCTTGCAGCCAAGTATAACTTTTCCAGCAAAACTGAATATAATCTTATGGGGTGGGGGGATGGATCTTTAATGAAATAGAGGACTTTCAAGCATTCCTAATGAAAAGACCAGAACTGTATAGAAACTTTGTAATTCAAACACAAGAGTTAAGGAAAACAAAAAGGTAGCTATGAATAACCATAAGGGACTAAACAAGGACAAACTGCTTACATTCTAACAGGAGGAGATGAAATGCATGTCCCCTCTGATCCCTGGATATCATCAGGAGTCACAGAGGCAGTTTAGACAATACCTAGGAGTGGATCTGTTCTATCTGAATCATCTTAAAGAGAACAATGGAGAGGGGAAGACGAGTACACTGGGGAGAAGGGAAAGGAGGGTTAGTGAAAATTATCCCATGTAATCAGGCTGCACAAGTAGACATTTATACAGACCGGGAGGAGGGGGTAAAGAAACAGCTGACACTTGATCCTCACTTTCATCCGAGCAGGTCAAAGGGGGGAAGGTTACACACACACACACACAGAGGGAGAGAGAGAGAGAGAATTGGGTACAGAAATAAATTTCACTCGACAGGGCAATAGTAAGAAAAGAGGAGGAGGGAGAAAGAGTAGATTGAGGGTAGGATTATTCCCAAGCAAAATCAACTTTCACTAAGGATATGCAAAATTATTTATAACTCTTTTTGAGGTGGCAAAGAATAGGAATCAGAAGGGATGCCCATAAATTGGGGAATGACAACAAATTGTGGTATACAAATGTGTTGGAATAGTATTGTATCATAAAAAAATGATAAACGGGTTGGTTTCAGGGAAACCTAGAAAGACTTAAATGAACAGACACAGAGTGAAGTGAAAAGAATCAGAACAATTTATACGATGACTACAACATGATAAAGGCAACCATGAAAGAGTTAGGGACACCAGTCAACATAAGAACCAACCAGGATTCCAAGCACTTACAATGAAAAATGCTACCCATCTCCTGATAGAGATGTCAAGGACTCAGAGTGCAGAATGAGAGGTAATTGTCTGCACATTGTCAATGTTAAAAGTTGTTTTGTTTGTACATGTTTGTAACAGAGGTTTTGTTCTTTCATTTTCAATTGGGGGAAAGTGGTTTGGGGCAGGAGGGAGAGAAGCTGGGTTTTTGCTGATTGAAAAAAAAAATAAAGCATAATTTTAAAAACTTACCTAAAAGCTGACTATAATCTTATAGGTAAAAAAAAATGAATCTTTAATGGAATAGAGGACTTTCAAGTATTTGATGAAAAGGTCAGTGCTGAGTAGGAACTTTGAAATACAAACAGAAGAGTCCAGAGAAACCCAGTTAGCTAAATTTATTTAAGCAATCTTAAAAGGAGAGAAATAAAATGTTGCTTCAGAAACTTAATATCTTTAAATGGTATCGAGCATCTAAACAAACAAACAAAAACATGAACTGAGTTGGGGAGGCATATTAGTTGTTATATTCTCAGGCTTTTAAGAGAAGAATTCACTAATGTAAAATAGAGAAAGAAAGAGCTGGAACTTGCTATTTCTCATAATTAGGGTGTGTGAGAATAATATATAAGCATGGAGGAAGTATTGGGGGGGGGAAACAGGGGGGAATCAGATGAACCTTACTCTTATCTACAATGGAAAAAGGAGGAAAGGACATATACATGTATACCATACACAAACTGGTGGAAAAATACTTCAAACTCAACAAGGAAACAAATGAGGAGGGGGCTGGGGGTGGGGTTGAGAAGGAGGATAATACTGGGAAAGAAATAGTCACAAACAACATTTTTTATTTTTGAAGATGGAATTAAAAAGGTGGACAAAGTAAAGCAAAGAACTAGAATCTAAGTAAATGCCTTAGATTGACTCTTAAACAGCTGGGCAGTGACTGAACAAATTGTGGTATATGAAATGTAGTAGAATATTAATTCACCATAAGAAATGATGAGACAATTTCAGAGAATCCTGAGTACTATGGACGGATTCAGAGTGAAGCTAGAGAAACCAATGGAAAAGTTTATATAAGGATATGAACATTGCAAAGAATTTCAAAAAAATAAACAAAAAAACTTAAGAACTCTGGTCAATAAAATGACCAACCTGTCTCTAGGAAGCTGTGATAAAATATATTACCCACCTCCTGGCAGAAAAGTGATGGATGCAAAGTGCAGCCACGTGAATTTTTGGACATAGCTACTGTGTGGATTAGTTTTGTTTGACTATGCTTATTTGTTACAAAGGTTTTATTCTCTATCTTGATAGTTACTTTAAGTGAGGTAAGAGTGTTTGATGGATTGATTCAAGTGATCCCTAACCTGACTTAATTTACAAAGAAAACCAAGCCCTATGTAATAGAAATTTTGAGTTTCCTGTATAATCCTTTCCAATTATTGTATACTGTATATGGAACTGCTCATTTTATTTGGTTTTTAAGTTCAGAATAAAAATAAAATTAAATGGAAATTTTAATAAAGAAAATTAAGAAAGTTTAGGTTTGGCTCATATTTAGGTATCTTCAAAAGGGAGCAGAAAAGTAGTCAATGTACAAGATAGATGAGGCATATGACAACTATTTTTCTTACTACAAAAGAAATACTTAAAACATAGAAGATTCATAAAGTAAACATTGATAATTAAAACATGATACAATAAAGTCTAACTCCTACTAGTATGTACTATTTGTTCAAATTGGTGGTTAGGTATTTTACCTTCTTTTCTATTATTTACTACCTGAACAATTCTCTTAAAGTCTATGTCTTCTAGAAAGTTTTACCAGAGTTCGGGATCATCCTCCTGCCAACAGTCATCTACAAGAAGCATTATGGCAGCTGCAGTGGTCATCATTCGCAGTATACACATACCCCACTGAGGAACCCAGGAATCCCCAAATTCCAGAGGTAGCCTTTCTGGAAAAGTTCACCTCTTATACCTGCTGCTTAATCATCTATTTTCAGGGAAAGAAACACAAGACAGAAAAGATAGCCAGAGTTCTAAGGTCCAGGCTCAGATTCAAATAACTAGTATAAGCTCTAATTGTCATATGTGAGCAGTGAACATGCTGGGGGAAGAGGTATCTTTCCCCTATTCCCATGGGAAGTCAAAGGGAGAGAGAGAGACAGAGAAACAGAGACACAGACAGGAGACAGATAGAGACAGAGACAGAGAGACTCACAGAGAGAGACACACAGAGAGAGAAAGACAAGGAGAGAAGACAGAGACAGGGAGAGAGAGATATGGAGTTCTACTCTACACATTCTTGAGGGAGGAATGACAAAAATGCTATCCACCTCCAGAGAGAGAACTGATGAACTCTGAGTGCAAATTGAAGCACACTTTTTTCAGTTTATTTTTCTTGCATTTTTTTTGCAACATGGATAATATGGGAATATGTTTTGACTTCACATGTATGATTAATATCATACTGCTTGTCTTCTCGATGGGTAGGAGAGGGTCCAGAGAGAGGGAAAGAATTCAGAACTCAAAATTTAAAAAAATGAATGCTAAAATAAAGCATAATTATTTTTCAAAAGTTTTGGATTTAGAAGCTGAGGACCTAGATTTGAGTTCTGTCTTTGCTATTTAACAATCTTGTCACCTTGAGCAGGTCATTTTATCTTCCTGAGCTTCAGTTTCCCATCTGTAAAATGGGAATAATTATATATATATATATATGTATATATATATATGTATACATATGTACATGTAAAATAGAAGCCCTATAAAGATGCCAGCTGTTACTATCTTCATAACCCCTCCATGTCTTCCTACACTGTTCCAAGATTGGGTCTGGCAAAAGAAAGGCAAAAAATCCTCCCAGAGAGGCCAAGTTTCTTTTGATGATCTTCTCCATGTCGACTTAGGTTTGGCCAGTCCTCCAATGACTGAAGGACAATCTGCCATCAGGGCTTTATCCCATGCCTGAAAGCCTGGTGGTCCTGAGTTTGAGCTCTACTGTTATATTTGAGACCCCACGGTCACATTCACAGCCCATACCATGATGAGGACTATAACAGAGACACAGTACCATTAAACATTGAGATGATGTGATAATAATTTTCACACAGATAGCTACTCAAGGATTCAGGGTTTGATTAGGTATTAGAGGAATGAAAGTGGTTCTTGTAAGTCTTCACTTATTGTTCCTCCAGTGATGGCGGAGGTGGTAGGGGAAGTGGGGGGAGAATAGAAGCCTACTCTTTCACCCTCCTATTCTTCCAGCAGCAAGATAGATCTGGGTGATGACGCAAATGTAAATGTGGCTATAAAAAGTTGCAATTATGAATAATTGGTACTGTCAGTTACTGATCCTGATAAATTGCTGATATGTAGAGTCATTAAAGTAATTGGCAGAGGAATACAGTCAATCAGATACTGCTCCACTGTGAGATTATTGGGGGGAGAATGTCATTAGAACAGAGAAAATGAGGCTAATTTTATTTGGACTTTACTGGCTTCTCCAGAGCATGCATTATGCATAGAACTGTATGATGAGTGTCACTCTCTAGCAGGTTTAGCTTGAGGGGAAAAAAGAGAAGGAACTCTGGGAAAAGGCATGTGAACCTAATGCCACAAAGGGTCATCACATTTTACATGGTTGTTTTCCCTGTGATATGTCACCGAGGCATAAAGAGTAAGTGGAGTCTCAGAAAAGAATAAGATGCAAACTGATCTGATCTCAGGCAGCGAGCATCTGAAATGCTGGTTATTGCTACTTCTAACCATTTTGGTCAAAGTGCAGCAATGTCTCACTCTAGCTGTACATATGAGAGGAAAAGCAAAGAAAGACAAGTTAATTTTAAGCAGTTCTCAAGCTGCCCCAAGGCAGGGCCTAGCTACTTTTTCCCACTCTCATAAAACCTAGTCCAGAGTGGTGTTTACTAAGTGATTAGGGTGGGTTGAATTGAATAGAAATGAATGTGACCAAAGCTCATTGTGCCATACAGAAGATTTTAAATATCCCGTGTTTTCTTCAGGTTGACTACCAGAAGACAGCTGGTCTGCAGAATAATATAGGCAGGGGACAAAGAGGGTTACTGTGAAAACAGAGACATAAAATTTGATGTGGAAAGATCTTTGGCACCTTTCCACTCCCTTTCCCTCTACCCCTCCACCCTTCCCCAGAAGCATGATTCAATCATCATGGTGACAGTTGGCAATTGGTCTTACAATTGCACTATTTTCTTTGTGATTCCAAGGAAGGAGGAGAGCTCTGATTGGATATCCTGTATGAATGCCAGAGCTGATCTTATCAACTAAAGGCAAGACATTCAAACCTGAGCCAGGATCCACACTCAGAAAACTGGGGACACAAACTCCCAAGACTAGTTTTTCTTCTCAGTTGCCATTGCTGATGTTAACCAAATTTACCTGAGAGCATCGAGAATTCTAATATTCTAGTATTCTGTAGTCATTATGCAAAACGTAGTCTGGGGCCATATAGGCCCTGAAAGAAAAGAAACCAAGCCAAATTGCCTCCAGTACCACTTGCCTTTCAATCCATTCTACAGTCACCAAATTAATTTTCCTAAAGCATGTGTAACTCTTCTGCTCAAAAAAAAAAAAAAACCAAACCCTTCAGGGACTACCCATTGCCATCAAGTAAAGTCTAAACTCCTTAGCCATGAATTTAAGGCTCTCTATGATCTGATCCCAGTTTATCCATTCGTATCTTTCACTAGTGTCCCTTGCCTCTCCCCCCCGACTCATGTGTAGTCTACTCTTCAATCATTGTATAATACTTGCTGTACCTTGAATGTCCTTCCTTCCTTCCTTCCTTCCTTCCTTCCTTCCTTCCTTCCTTCCTTCCTTCCTTCCTTCCTTCCTTCCTTCCTTCCTTCCTTCCCTCCTCTACTATTGAGGATGCATGGTGTTTACGGAAATGAAGCTTAGGACAAGAGATGAAGAAGTCAGTCATTAGCAAGGGACGAAATAGTCTCAACAACTGACTAAAGAATGTGTTTGAAGATGACTAAACAACTCAGGTATCCCTTAGGAAAAGCGAAATATTTTCAGAGATCCAGAGTCTTTGGAATAGAGACCTTTGGAAGTGAAGTGAAGATGGAATCAGCAAAACTAATTAATGTGGGATGTTCTGAAGAATGAGATAGGAAATTTGGGGTTTCAGATATAGAACTGCCCTCCTTATTCCCAGGGACAAGAAGCTACAGAGCAGAAGTACAGTGAGCGTAACCTGGGATCAGAAAGAACAATCTGGAAGTCCCGTACCATACATGAAGGTAACACTGGACCCCAGTTTGGAAAGGGATTGAGAAATCCCAAAAGGCTTTAAAATGATACCACCTTGGTTCTTCCTTGGATTGTAAGCTTGAATTTGTTATTTTAGCATCCAATCCAGTCAGAATTAAGACTGGAGAAAGGAAATGAGGTCTGGATGTCCCTGTAAACTATGCCAGGCAAGCTGATCTTTAGCAAGATAGCAAAGTTAGGATCAGAATGTTCATTTCTAAGCTTTGCACTTTTTATTTGTTTTCCCTTAGTTCCCTAGTAAACATTTTTTTTGAATAATTCCACCTCAGGTGAACTTAGGGAAAAACAGATTTTTTTTTCCGCTGCTTTGTCAAGGATAAGATATCTTTAGTGATCTGATGAGATGCTGCCTGCAAGACCAGATGAGCTCCAAAGTCCATGAGAAACTGGTGGATTTGAAGAAGAAAGAGTAGTCAAGGCCTCAGTTTCCTTACCAGTAAAATGAGAGTTTGGGACTAAAGTTGCTTCAGGCTCTTCCAATCTGTGATTCTGTAAGTGTGGAGAACCCAGGAGAAATAGTGCCCCTCAGGGCACGCTGGGGTCATTGCCCCTTCCTACTTGGATTGTTTCTTCACAGGAGCCAAGGCAGGCTTCTTCCTTCATTTAGCTGTTTGCAAAGTTGTTCCAGGGATATTTTAATAAAGCATATTACTTTTTACAGCATCATGCAGTGGAAAGAACACTAGGCTCAGATTAAGAGGACATGAAGTCAATTCTTGGCTCTAGACCTTCCTAGCTGTTTGACTTCACCTTTTGGGTCTGTTTCCTCATCTATAAAGTAGAAATAACATTTGCAGTACTTTCCTCATAGTTGAGTTAAATCTAGTCAATAAACATTTATTAAGTGCTTATGACATGCCAGGCATTGTGCTAAGCACTGGGAACACAAACACAAACCAAAAGAAGGCAGTCCTTGCTTCCAAGGACTTTACATTCTAATAGGGGAAGACAGCACATAAAAATGAGCTGAAGAGGGTATAGGGCTGTGTGTTTGGGGGGGCAGGTGTAGAAAAAGTGGAGTCAGGAATGAAACTTAGAGAAGAATGAAGCCACTTATCTGACTAGCCTGTACCCTTCTTTAAAATGAAGGGTCCCCAAAGAACTGAGGAATCAGAGGAAGGGACCCAGAGGAAATGTGAACTTCCAGGCTGCTAAGACTGCTAGGTGATGGTGTGGAAAGAGATCTGAAGAGTCAGGTTGTTGGTTTGTTGTTACTGAGTCATTTCAGTCCTGTCCAACTCTCCATGGCTCCATTTGGGGTTTTCTTGGCAAAAATTCTGCAGTGGTTTTGCCATTTCCTTCTCCAGCTCATTTTACAGATGAGGAAACTGAGGCAAATAGGGCCAATAGTGGAATGTTCTGGATGTTTCAAATAGTGACTTGCCCAGAGTAACACAGCCAGTAAGTGGCTCTTCACTCTAGAGCCAGTGCTTTGTCCACTGTACCCCCTAACAGCCAAAGAGTCAGGAAAAGAACTCAAAGAGGAAGGAAGGACTGAGGATTGTTGTCAGGAAAGTAAGCACTCTGTAAACCATGAGCTACGAAAACAGGAACTATAAATATCTTTATCTAAATTATATATATGTATGTATAAATGTTTGTGTTGGGTTTTATATCTATACCTACTTATATCTATATAGTATAAAGATACCTATCTCTATAATATCTAGATATAGATATATCACTTTAGTTATTGCTCCACAGCTAATCATATATATTATATATAGTTATATATAATAAATATAATACTACATATAGCTATATAACATTTATATATCATAATAAATATAGATGGAAAAACTAATATACTTAACTGTCAGTTTAGATGAAATTGGTTAGTGCTCCACTGTTCATCAAAATGGCTCTTCTTTACCCTGGTTGACCAGAACCACTTTCAGAATGTTTGTAGGCTTCCTAGCCTCTTCCACATGGGGATTGCATAAGCAGGACATGCTGAACATGCTCACCAACCTTCATTATTTACATAGATAGATATGCAGCTCTCTCTCTATCTCCCTCCTCCTCTCTTCTTCTTC
>CM053622.1:237274892-237291490 GCA_028646595.1 Phalanger gymnotis
AATTGAATGATAAATGTAGAAAATACAAGACCCTGCTGTGTCTTTTTGTCGATTTTTGAAGATCTCTTCACTAATTTGAAATAAAACAAAATCAAAAAACCTGAAAGCTTTCCTTGAACAAAGTATATCCCATGTTTATGTTGCACTCAATAGAGAAGGCTTGGTCCCAACTCCTTCTCTCTCTCCCCCACCTCGCCTAGCTCTCTCCCCTCCTAGGCTGAATCTGGCACACTCTCACTCACTCCCAACCTATACCTGTGCTCCAGAAGGCAAAGACATTGTCATAGCTCATTTTTCTAGATCATAGAGGCAACTTCAGTGTACAGGGAAGATGTACTCTTACTACTTGCCTCTTGAACCCCTGTGTCCCTACCAGTGTGCTTTCCCATTTACACAAATCAATCACAACCATGCCATTGACTTAAATAGAAAACATTTACTAAATGAGAAGGTAAAAGCAATAATAAATATAATGTAATGTTTTACTCAATGGAAAGCAAAAGCAGGAATAATTAAAACATAAAAATCCATCCCCAAATCTGGGTAACCCTCTCCCAGCAGTATACAGTGGTAGAGGGTGTAGAGAGTGGCTACATATTTGCAGAAACCTAATAGCAAGGTACAGGAGTAGTTTTTATGAAAAAAGGTCTATAATCTTACTGCAAAAATGTCTAATATAGTTTCTTTTTTAGAGATTATTGTGTTTTATACACAATGGTAACATAAACTCATTCAAAAAAGCCACAACAACCACAAGAACTCAAAAGACCTTTCGAGTAGTTGTGACAATATTAAATTCTGTCCATCATCATGACTCACCCAGGACTCTGAATTGCAGGCTTGCGTGTCAGTGATCTCTCTGAGTGCACAGTCTGCCCCATATTCCTCCTTTGAGCCTCTGCTCTCTCCTTCTGAACAAAGTCAATTCTTTGCTACTCTTGAGCCACTAAAGCAGTGCTGAGCAATTTTAGTAAAGTAGCAACATTATACTTCTTCAATAAAAAAGTAGCCCTAAGCCGAGGGGCTAAAACTTTCCAGGTCAGCTCTCTTGGCTGGATGCTGAAGCCATATTAAAATATTTCAGTAGCAAAAAATTCACTAAAGCTAGAGAACTGCAAGGTTCCTCTCATCAGCTCTCTGGGCTCTAAGGAGTTGCCTCTTAAGACAGATAGGGCAATAGAGGACAAGGAAGTGTTTTTCTGTCTTTCACACATAGGTAGAGTACATAGTAGTAGGGATAAACCCAGCTCTGCCTCCACACACTAGGAAGATCCCACTTTCTCCAATAAGCTTCCCACAGCTACAGGGCTCTCCTCCAGTGAGCAACTTCACTCCCTTCTTTCTCTTGTCTTTTGGTTCTCCTCTGTTCTGCTTTTAGGCTGTAGGTTGCATTCTTCTCCCTCCCCCACGCCCCCACCTCTCTGCTTCTGTCTCCATCATCAGATTCTCTTTTCTGATGATGGTGGCTTCTGGGTTTTCTCATTCTTCTGATCTGATTCTGAATAACTCACATCAAGATCTCCTCATGAGTAGAGACCCATCTCTAACTCAGGTCTAAGAAACCCTAAATCCACGGTACTATCTTGGCTACTACCCAAAGAAAAGATAAACAATTTCCCCATAATTTCCAGATAGGTCTTTGGTTTGTATTAGTAAAAATATAGTTGTATGTAATATGTCCTTTGTAGATATGTCGTATGTAAATCATATGTAGGAGACAACAATGCATTGCAGCCATCTTTAACTCAGTCAGTATGCTTGACTCTGAGCTGCTTTCAAACAGGCCCTCACAATGCATTTATCTAAGGAGCTGTTTTCTGTCAGGTCTTCAGAACTGTCTAAAGCTGCTGTTTTCACATGAACATCTTTTTTTTTCTTATTCTTCTCCTTTCAGAAAATAAGATGTGTACATAATACATGTGTACATGTGAACACAAATATTAAACTCACATAAGATTTTATAATAGATGGGACTAAGGAGATATTCAGGGAGGCATAAAACAAGGGAATAAACATTCACCTAAACTAGGTTCTCATTTAGTGGTTTACCAACTCCTTAGGGGTTTGTGATGACGGTTCAAGGGGTTTGTGCTAAAATTCTTTAAAGGCACTTGAAGCAGTAAATACTTGCCTGGTTGTGTTGTGTTATATTTTTCCTCTGTGACAAGCATGCGTATGTTTGAAAGATTATGGGTTTTCTTCTTCAGTGGCACAAAACTGTCATGATCGTGCACACAACGATTTTGGCGTTTCTACAGTAACAGAATTCTGACTGCTTCTGAGTAAGTATAATGTGTTCTTGCAGTTTCTCAATCTATCATAAAATTGTTTCCAAATTAATTTGAATGCACATGGATTTCCAACAAATGGTCAAAAATATGTGTATGCTCTCATTTGCATTCTGTATACTGCATCAGAACAGCTTCTTGTTCTTTTCTGTTATTGTATAATCATACCTCATCACCTGTGTAATCATGTGATCAAGATATTACCTTCTTGCAGAATAAATGTCAGGCTATTTGAAAATCATCATCACTGGGAATGTGATCACAAGCTATCACTAATATGTTGCAGAAATCAACTTTTACTGCCTTTCATTACAGTATTAATGCTGTCTTCCAATTTAAACTTGCCTCCTACTTATGCTACTATTCTTGTATGTAGAAGATTTTCTTTTGTTATATTATATTTTAACTATTATTTATTTATTTTAACATTCTTTTCTTTTTAAATTTCATGTTTTAAATTTTCACCCTCTTTCCCATGTCCTAGTTACCCACTGAGGAGGCAAGCAAAATAATATTAATTAATTAATACATGTGAAATTAATGCCCAAAGGGCTATAAAATCATGCATACCCTTTGACTTAGCAACACCACTACTAGATCTGCATCCCAAAAAAGATAAAAAACTAAAAAGAAAGGACCTAGATGTACAAAAATGTTTATAGCAGCTCTTTTATGGGGGTAAAGAATTGGACATTGAGGGGATGCCCATCAATTGGGGAATGAATGGCTGACCAAGTTGTGGTGTATGATTATGATGGAATACTATTATACTACAAGAAATGATGAGCAGGATGCTCTCAGAAAAACCTAGAAAGACGTGCATGGGCTGATGCAAAGTGAAATGTACTGTGTACAAAGTAACAGCAATATTGTAAAATGATCAGCTGCGAGTGACTTAGTTATTCTCAGCAACATAATTATCCAAGACAAAAAAAAGGAAAAGAAAAAAAAGAAGCAAAAAGACAACACACTGAAACATTTAAAAAAAATGAAAATATATTTAAAAAAAAGAATAGAAAGGCCACCAAAAATGGTAGGGCACAGAGATAAAGTGGCCAAATATCAGAAATATTTTCTATTGGGAATAAATATTCAAACATGTAAGATTAAAAAAAATGTGAAATTATACTCCTGTAAAATTTTTTGCTATTACTTCATTGTCTATGGTACCTTTCAGCAAAACTTCTTTTAGAAGTAATTTAGATGATTTCTTTTAGATTTCTTACTGAATGTCTCAATTTTCTTACTAAAGTTTTATATTTAGAGTTTTCACAGTTATATGCAGGATAAAATTTTACATTTTATAATCATAGTTAAATAATATACATTCTAATTTGGAGCTTTTGAGGACAAAGTTTATCATTGTAGTTATTGTTCTTAATAAGAAATCCACAAGAATATTATGAGTAGCATATTAAATTACCCTGGGTGTTCATAACATATTTTTGTTGGTATTAAAAGTGATTCACAAAACAAAAATGTTGGGAACTACTGATCTATAGTGTTAACTTGTCGCAGGAAATATTCTCTGTGAAAAGTTCAAGTGAAAGGGATTCCTTATGAATCACGTGATTCTTCAAATGTACCAGTTTACAAATGACGTTTTAGTAAATGCACTGAACAAAGACTCCTCAATGAAATAATTATTATAATAGGTGAAGTGAGTCAGATAGTTTTCTTAAGTTCCAGCAATACTCAATCTAGTCCTATATAGCCCCTTTCCATTTCCACTCCTTGCCCTCCAAATAAGTTGACATTTATATAGTATCTTACAGTTTTCATAGAACTTTGTTTAGAGAGAATATATACCAGATAATACAAAGTGAGGGAGTCCTCCCATTGGGAGCAAACTAACTCAGCTCAACCAAGACAATCCCAGATCTCAGTCAAAGGTAAATTCCCTAAAGTCTCTAGTGTAGCAATCTGGGGATGGGGACATGATGGAAATTTTTAGCTCCTCTCATGTCAGTTTCTTCCCAGAGTCTTATTCTCCCTTTAGCAACTTTAAGTGGGGTTGGCATTATTCATCTTCTCTCTTGAAGCTAGAAACCAGAGAAGCCAGAAGAAATGCAGCACCAAAGAAGACTGGAGCTTGACCCTCACACAGTTTTGAGGCATCGATCTCCATTAATAAGGAGAGTCCCATACCAGTGGGCTTTGAGATTTGGATTACATAATAACAAAGAAATTTTTTTTAAAGACAAAAAGTAGCTCAATACAACTAACCAACACATAAACCTAGTCTGACTGTATATGCAATATTCCATGCCCAAAGTAAAGTAGGAAGGCTTTGCTATACTTGTTAGCAAGATTATATTTGTTATAAGAGAAGGCTTCTATTGGTGTGTGTGTGTGTGTGTGTGTGTGTGTGTGTTGCGCACAATGAAAAGTTGTAGGGAGGTTGGTAAGTAGTGTTAGTGATGCAACAAAAAAAGGAAGAAAAGAATAAATGAAATAGTAATAATATTTAGAAGAGAAGAGAAGGAAATTCAGAAGGGAGCCCAGATAAGCAGGGCAGTTTTGCTACTGTGATAGTGCTTCTTTCAGCATTGTCTGGCTGCCTCGAAGGGGAGCCTAGGCCACTGAGAACTCTGGGAGCTTTATTTCTTCTCATGCTCAGAAGAGAAGCTAATGAAAGATCAGGACTGAAGGGTGGGATTTTCCCTCTATAGTGGGCATTTGAAGCTTGTCTTGAAAAGGAGAAGAGAGGACACAACAAGAGGACTGAGGTACCATGACTTTATACAGCAGCATCTTCACCACATGGCCAGTGGCAGTGAGTGACACTTGTCGTTCCCTAACTCAATTTTGAGCCTCTAAAGAAGACTCGGAGAGGTGAAGGTTAAAGGGACAAATGGTAAAGTATGAGATTTTGTTTTGTTTTGTTTTAACCTGGATGGATCACTCAGATGGCTGGAGCACTGAGGGGAAAACAGAAAGGGAAGCAATGACAGTTATCACCACTCTCTGCCTTCCTTCAGAGAGGTGTGACTGAATTAAAGATTGCATCTGACTGATCTCATCTTATTTCTTATAAACCCCTGTGTGGGACCTTGCCCTTTGGATTTCCTTGTGGTCCTTTGCTAACAGCATGAAGACATGGAACAGCTCAGGGAAAGAACGACTTTTCCTAATGCAGGATCAGGATCCCAACCCCCTAGCCCATTGTCAGAAAATTTCACTCTAACCGGGGGCCCTGTCATGAGCCATTCATGTTTCGTAACTACGCTTCCAATATCAGAATCGCTATGAGTTTTGTTGTCATTATTCAGTTGTGTCCAACTCTTCATGACCCCATTTGCGATTTTTTGGCAAAGATACTAGAGTGGAGCTCATTTTACAGATGAAGAACTGAACTTGCTTAGAGTCATGCAGCTAGTAAGTGTCTGAGGCCAAATCTGAACTCAGGGAGATGAGTCTTCCTGACTTTAGGACTGAGACTCTATCCACTATGCCAGAGGTGGCTATAAACTTGGGGCTTTTTAAATCTGCCTTATCAAAATGTGGGCTTAAGGTTGTGATCCTGGGTGCTACGCTACAATTATGTTAAATTTAATGTACACTCAGGGGTGTGGAGCCAGCTGAACAGAGTTTGTGAAGGCTGATTGTTAAATTTTTAGCTTTTATACCTGAGAAATGGACAACTACCATAAATCGGAACTTGAATCATTTAGATTTAAGAATGTAATAAAAAAAAAAGTTAATAATGCACATTAAACTTAAAAGTGTGTCTTGAGACTTGGTGGTGGGGGGAGCTAGCTGTTAAACATTAGCAGGCTGCTGTGGCACTCTTTGAAAAACACTGTGCAACAGAACTTTATAATTTCATATACACTCCTTTTTGTGATCTTTTGTATATTGAAATGTTCATGTTTGTTGATATTTAAGTTCATAATAAAAAAGGAAATTTATATTAAGAACAAAAAAAAGCAGAAAGAAAAAGAGGAAGAGGAACATTTTCTCATCTCATCTCAGCCAAGACCTATATATATTGTCTCATCCTGTTAAAATGTGCATTCCTTGAGAGCAGAGACTGTATTGCTTTGTTTGTATCTTAGTCTAGCACTTAGCTCAGTGCCTTGGAAATAGTTAGTGTTTAATAAACTCTTCTTCTTTCATTCATTCATCTCTTTCGGGGGGCCTTGTTTGGTCATGTTAATTACACAACAGCCCATGTACTCTTGATTGTCTGATCGAGTGGTGCAGATCGCCACCCATTCATCCCATCTCTCAATTCTGTTATTCTTGTCTATGTCTTTCCATAAATCCTTAGGAGAAGATCTGCCCAAATTACTGGAGGCTTTTCTCTAGTTTTTTCACTATTTTGTGGTTACCAATGCACAAATTTTGTGCTCCATCTATTATCCTTCACTTTAGTGTATAATTACCAGACCTTCTCTGTCACATTTCTCTAGATTTAAACCCCTTGTAGTGCTTGGTAAAATTCTGTAGCCACCTTTGATCCACCATGACTCTTTTCATGGTAATTTGGGCCACCTTCAGGAAAATATTCCATGCAACAAAAATTCTAAATTCCATGGACTTTATTTGCTGGCCTGACAGAATTTCAACCTTAGCTAAGGTGAAAATGTCTGGTAGGAAGACTTTACCTGCTCAAACAAGAAAGATTTAGCTTGCTACTCAGTTGTCCTTTATGTATGTGCTTTCCACTATTGTGGAGACAAATGAGATCTCTGACATCCCATTCCTCTCCCCCAGCTTGCTGCACTCATTTCGGACTTCTTTTGACTTCTTCATCCTGTGTCAGACACCTCCCCTACCTCCCCTTTTCCTTCCTATCTTTTCAGTTTCTTCCCCCATTAGATTGTAAGCTCCATGGAGGCAGGGAATGTCTTTCATAATTATATCTCTAGCACTTAGCACACCATACCCAGCACATAGTAGGTGCTTAACACGTATTTCTTGACTATCAACCATCCCTATTTTATTTAGTTTTGAGGGTATCTCCTTTACATGAAGATACTAAGGATTTCCATTTTGAATTCACTGAAATTCTTTGGACTTTGAGTTTAGAAAAGTTTTACCAGGAACACAGTTTTGAAGTTTCGTATCTTAGGTACACAAGTTTTATTCAGTTACTTACAGTTTTTTTTCCTATTTCATTTTTGTTCTTGCTCCACAGTTCCAAGGTGCCCAATGAATTGACTGAAAGCCCACAAGCATCCTCATTTTCATAATTTCTATCATTAGATTACACCATATTATAGCTCCTTTTGACGGCTGGCTTTATTTCAAATTTAAAATCTTTCCTGAGGCTGCTCAAGGATTGTGTTCCATTCCTAAATGGAGCCATTCAAACAGACAGCCTTTTTACCTCTCCTGGTTTGTCTAGATCTATTGTGGGTTACTTGCTATTAATCTACTGACAGTGAATTCTGAAAAGAGTTTGCTACTTAATTTGCTTCCTCCTCATTTGCAGTACACAGAGTTCCTTTTACTCGGCTTTCTTTTATAATTTTCCACATCCCTTTCCTCATACTTGTGTTCTGTTAATGTCACTTCTATTCTGGATCTTCATCACTGGCTTACCCTTTTCCCGACAAAGCTCAGCTCACATCTTGAATACCTTTCCTGTGGTGTGGGGATTGAAAAAAAAAATAACAACTCTCTTTTTCTTTCAAAAGGAGATTGTGTTTCCATTATTTAATTATTTGAATGAAAAAGGTTATAGTAGTTTTTCTGAACCCCATGTGATCCCTACGTGACGACAGTCATTGAAACAGCAATACCGACAAAGCAATGAAAGATCTTTGTAGCAGCAGCTGGCATAGTGCACTTACCAAGGGCAACCAAGGTCTTTACTTTGTTGTAGTCAAATGTAGTCAAAGATATCCTGTAGCTGAAGGAGCAGCTTCAACTTCCTTCTCAGTGCAAAAGCAGAAGCTGCCTTTAGCAGCTTGGGAGGAAGGTAATGGATTGAATTCAGAAGATTAGCCTCGAATAGCTTCTTAACTAATAATCTGCTTTGCTGGTAATCCTTACTAAAATCAAACTGGCTGTTCCTGGAGGAATTATTGTACTTGGGGCCACATCTGTAGGCTAGGAACAGACCACAGAAAATGGCCTTGGCCTTACCAAGGACTCTTAACTGGATGAACCAAAAACGAAATTAACTTTAATGACTGGGGTGGCTTTTTAAAAAATGACCAAATGGCATGCCCAGCCCTGGCAGTGTCCTTTCTTCAGTTAGGAACATTTCTTGGTGCTTTGCTTCATTTTCTCTTCCTAGATGTTTTCTACATTGCTTCTCCAAACTCAGTCAGATGCAGGGTCCCAAAAACAACTCCTTCCAAAGCAGTACTCACTCACTGATGAGATCTGAATAGGCATTCCTTGGGAAATAGGGAGGAAATAGGGAGATGCTTATCTGTTGATAGGCTATTCTTGCTTTTGAAACAGAATGTGTTGAATTATTTTTCTGCTCCCATGATAAACCTCAAATAAATGAGAAGCGCTTTTTATGTTGAGAGGCAACTCTGTGGCACAGTGGATAGAACTCTGGTCTGGAGTCAGGAAGATTTGACTTCAACTCTGGCCTCAGATACTTACTAAGCTGTGGGACTCTGGGCAAATTACTTGGCCTCTGTTTGCCTCAGTTTCCTCATCTGTAAAATGGGGATAACAATAGCACTTACCTCCCTAAGTTGTGAAGATGAAATGAAATACTGATTGTAAAGCACCTAGAAGTGCCTGGCACATAGTAAATGCTTTATGTTAGCTGTGTATATTATTATTATTATTATTATTATCATTATTATTATTATTATTGAGAAGTAGCTATGTAGCACAATGGATGGAGTATTGGTCTTGGAGTCCGGAGTTCAAATGTGACCTCAGATACTTAATAGCTGTGTGACCCTAGGCAAGTCACTCAACCTTTGTTTGCCTCAGCTTCCTCATCTGTTAAATGGGGATAACAATAATAATGGTTGTTTTAAGTCTAAAATGAGATAAATTTGTGAAGAGTTTTGCAGACCTTAAAGGGCTTTATACATATCAACTATTATTATTGGAACAAGAATATAATTATTATTATTCTAATACACCAACAATAATAGCTATCATTCCTATGCCATCTACTATGTTCCAGGCATTGTGCTAAGCCCTTTATAAACATTATCTCATTTGATCCTCACAACAACCCTGGGAGGAAGATGCTATTATTATCTCTATTTTACAATTGTGGAAACTGAGGCAACAGAGGTGAAGTGTCTTGCTCAAAATTACACAACTAGTTACCTGTCACAGGTGGGATTTGGGCTCCAGTCTTCTTAACTCCAGGCCAGGTGCTCTCTCTTCACTGAACCCCCTAGCTGTCAAAACAGCATTATAGTGTTTTAATATCCTATTACGTAGCATAGATATTAAATGTAAGTAAAACTATAAGATTTGCAAAGTGTTTTGCATACATGATCACATTTGATCTTTCCAGCAATTTTGTGAGGTTACTACTAGAGATATTAGAGATATGACAATTCCCATTTTGCAGACAGAGAAATTGAGGCTTAGAGAGGGAGGTTAAGGATCACAGAGACAGTAAATCTCAGAGGTAAGACTCAAAACCAGCTCTCTCCTAAGTCCCTTCCCACTACTGCACCATTCTGTGGTGCATGGTGCATGATGGATGGAAATAAATTGAGACAACATTTTTTAAAAAGACAACAAAGGAAAAACTAAAAGTGTAATCCTAAACCAGTTCCAGCATATTTTTAGTGGCCCAGGACCTTTCATATTGTTTTGGGCATCAACAAACACTGTGAAAATTTAAGTCAAAGAATAAAATGAGATCTGGGGTAAGGGAAAGAAAGGAGTATATTTGTATTTAGAAATGTATTTTCAAAGTATGGCAAAAGGTATAACAAGACGTGTTCTCAACAGTTCTGAAAAGTGCTACTTTCAGTCATGCTGGATTGTGTTTGAGAAGATTATTTGTACACAGGAAATGGTTTACAGCTTCACCTGGCTCTTTCACATCTGGGAGGACCATGTAATTAGGATTAATGGTATCAGTTTCTGACAACTTTAGGACCATGGTGAACATCTGCTCTGTAAGTACATTCTAGATACTGAGACAGCTGAATCCTCCATTCCAGACCCAACATAAGCAGCTTAATATGCTACTAAAACAGAAGAGAAATTGCTACTATTGAAAATATAATGATTGTAGAAATGCACATGCCAATTTTTAAAATGCCTAAAACAAGAACAAGTGTTAGAATTTTTTAAGAGAAAAAAATTAATTTTACTTTGGGTTCAAATAAAACAGTGATCCAGCTGTCACTGTTAAAGTTTGTGGAATTTGAGGCTTAAAGGGAATTCAGAGAGACAGTTTTTATGTTAGCATTGGATATCATTTTTTGTCTAATAATAATAGCTGCGATTTATATGCCATCTACTATGTTCCAGGCACTGTGCTAAGCCTTTTACAAACATTATTTCATTTGATCCTCACAACAACCCTGGGAGGAAGATGCTATTATTATCTCCACTTTACAATTGTGGAAATCGAGGCAACAGAGAGGTGTCTTGCCCAAAGTAATACAGCTAGTTAAGTGTAATTCAAGCCGCTGGGATGTACTAGAGACTCACTGGAATTTAGAGAACAGGAGAATGGCAAGGTCATACCTATGTTTTAGGAAAACTACTTTGGCAGCTCTGTGGAAGATAGATTAGAATGGGTAGAGACTTGAGGCACGGGTCCAATTAGGAGGCTATTGCCTGCAAAGCACCAAGGTGATCAGTGCCTGAACCAGGGTTGTGACGCTTTGAGTGGAGAAAAGGAAAAAGATGCAACAGATGTTTGGGAGGAAAAACAACAAGATGTGGCAACACATATAAGGTAAGTGAGAGTGAGGAGCTGAGAATGAATGGCACTTAGGCTGCAAATCTGAGTAACATGAAAGACTCGAAAGACATAAAAAGAAAGTATGTCAAAGGGATGGGATTTGAAGGAGAGGATAATGAATTCTATTTTGGACATGTTGAGTTTGGCACTCTTATAGGACATCCAGTCTGAAATGTCTAAAAGGCAGTTTGTGATCTGTGACTAAAGTTCAGTTCAGGAGAGACATTTGGGCTGGATAAATACATCTATGAGCCATCAGCACAGAGATGATGATTCAAGCCATGTGACCTGATGGAGTCACCAAGTGGCGTGTGGATGGAAAATGGAAGAGGGTCCAGGACAAATTTTGGAGGGACACTCACAGTTTGGGTGGTTGGATGTTGATGATGTTCTAGCAAAGGAGACTAAGGCATGGTCAGGAAAGTAAGAATAAAATCCAGAGAAAGCAGAGTCAGGAAAATCCAGAGAGGAGAGAATATTAAGGAGGTGGTGGAAAAGGTCCAATGGTGTAGGGAGGTCTAGAAAGCCAAGGACCGAAAAAAAGCCCTTCAGATTGTATCATAATACTTTATACATAAGCATGTTCAGAACTTATCTGTGAAATCAAGCAATAGATGAAAAAGAAAGAGGCAGCAAGATAACATGGCCATGTAATGGCAAGCAAAGTGGGTTTTGTTGTCTTTTCTTTTGGAATGCTTCTCAGCACTAAGGCAATCAAGTGCCTTTGATTGAGTCTTGCCTTTGTTTGTAGGAAGACCCACACCCTTTTGCTAGTTAAGTCACAAGAAGTGTGAAACCCTCAAGAGGTATGCAGCCCTCTAGAGGTGTGAAGCACTCTGACCTTGAAGAAGTGTGTATATACTCTGAGGTTAGCATTTTGTTTGGGGCTCACTTATTGGAAGAGTCTTGGTATGGAGACTCTGGATAGCCATTAAGGAGCACCCCCAGCTTTGAAAACCCAGATGTTGGTGTGTATGTATGTATAGCTTTGGTCAGATAGCTAGAAGCCTGTCTGTTGATTTGTGTTATTTGCTCTGTTTATATTTTCTCTGTTTGTAATTTCTGTTTGTATTTGCTCTGAAGTTCAGGGTGCTAATTTTTACTCTGAACTAAGCGAATATATGAAGATAAGAAAAATATATATATATGTACATATATATATACATATATACATAAAATGAAAAATATATATGTTTAATTAAAGTGAGACTGTTAACTCCTTAAAGTTGCTTTCCTTAGAAAAGCAGATCAAAGAACCTGTGCTAGCAGCCCTCCTATGTGCTAGTGTTATTGGTCTTTCATCTCCACAGCAGCTGCTAGCAACATTGTTGTTACAGGCCCTTATAGATGCACTTGGAAAGTAGCTGCTTTTGATTGCCATCTTCTTGATATGGCAGCAACAAATGGTACTGTTTACTCTAGAGCATTGTACCTGGCATCACAAGACTTGGAGTCATGTCTTGACTGTTACTTACTAGTTGTGTGACAAGTTATTGAACATCTCCTAGTCTGTTTTCTATTCTGTAAAATGGAGGTGGTGACCCTTGTACTAAGATGAAATAATAAATACATATCTTTTTTAACATTAATTTTAAAAAATTTAATTCTAAATTCTCTCCCTCCTTCTAGCCCTTCCCCATCCAAGTGATAGGATATCCATGATACATGTGAAGTCACATTTTAACATATTTCTATATTAGCCATGTTGCAAAGAAAAAAAAAGAAAAGAAATGTGAAAAATAAAGTGAAAAAATGTTTCAGTTTGCACTTAAAGTTTATCAATTCTCTCTCTGGAAGTGGATAGCATTTTTCATCATGAGAGCTTTGGAATTTTTTATTCACTTTTTTTCCCTTGAGATCACAAACATATTCAAAGCATTTAGCAAATCTGCAGGTGCTACAGAAATATTTGTTGAGAGATTCTGACATTGTCAAGCTGGGAAGGGACAGTAGGGGCGAATAGAGAAAGTCTCTCCTTAATTAATTTTTTTGTTTTAAATTTCAGCACTTTCAGTGCTATATAACACCAAATTGTAACAAAAAATTGGCACTTATTCACAGGGTTTCATTCCTCTATTCTGTTTTCATTAATAGCACCTTTGTTTTAACCAATAAACCAAGCTTGTATTCCACCAACCTGGGTAGTTCCCTCTTACTAATTCACTTTGTGATGCATCACCAAGATTATTTAAAAACCCAATACTTTCACCATTTCCCCTCAACATATTCAGTGAGAGATTAGAAATGTGAACGAAGGGAAGACAATGGACCAATTTCCCTGTCTTGAATCAATCAAGCACTTTAGTGGAGATCATAGACCTTGAATGTTCTCAATACAGAATAATTCATTTTATCTATTTGTCCTGGAATTTTTTTTCTCATAAAAATTGTAAGGCAGAGAGGCAGCTCAATGTATCAGTAAGGCAATAATAACAATGTAGATGATAATTGTCAATATGCCTATGTAGTTCTGTATTGCAAAGTATATGAAACTCTCCACATAGAAGGTAGAACTAAACCATTTATGCAGACACCGGAGAACCATATCCCATAAGCCATTTATCCAGTCTATCAGAGCAGTAAAACATTCAATACACAATATCACAACATGGAGCCTTGCCATCCCCGAACCTCTCCAACTCCCTGCTGGGGTCTTCCCAAAAACAAACTCACAATATAGCTAAGTCAGCCTGTTCAGCTCTAATTATCACTGCAGCAGCCACTGAGCTCTCTCTCTCTCTCTCTCTCTCTCTCTCTCTCTCTCTCTCTCTCTCTCTCATATTTCCTGTGACATAACTTCCTTCTCCTATCAGGAAGCTCCTCCCACCATATGTGACTTAGGCTTCCTGTGATGTAAGCAGGTCACATGGCATATTCATGGGTGGGAAAGATCTTCAAATCTAAATTCCTACTACATACAGCATAGTGGAGAAAGAGCCAGACTTAAAGTTCATGTCTCTACTTGTCTTAAAAGGTATTTAAAAATACTCATACAACTTCTCAGAACAAAATTTTACAGAGAAGGACAACCACGATGTAGAATGACCTTTTAAGAATTGATTAGAGAAACTGGGGATGTTTAGCTAGGAGAAGAAAAGACTTAGTGGGCATAGCATTGATTCTTAATTTTTTTCTTTTTATTACAAACCTAATAAATGTCAACAAACAAATATTTCAATATTGTTGTTGTTCCTCCTTCATTTTCAAAGAGGACCGATGACATCAGAGGGTGATGTCTTGACTTGTATATGAATTGGATTGAACTGAGGCAGAATTGCACAAAGTCATCAGTCTCACTTTCTCTTGCAGAGCCAGGGAGGTCCAGTGGCAAGACAAAAATTAAGACAACTGGCGATGGCCTGGGATGCAGTGGATGACCTTGGCATCTTCAATGTCTGACCAAGCACTAAGCAATCCACAGTGCCTGCTTTAGCTGCCTTCACGGCTGCTGAAACAAATTGTTCATATCTGCCCATTCTGCCGGGGAAGGCTTCACAAGCTTGGGGTAGACATCCTCCTAGCTCACCAATGGATTTCATGCTTATTGGTTACCCTTAACCTGATTTAGCTTGTCTTCCTAGATGGTTTTACCATTTTGTGGCCACTGAGCATACTACAACTTTTTTGGAGCCACAGGTCAGAGTTTAGTGCCATGTAAACACCAAAGACAGATGAGCAAGCCCTGAAAAGTCTTAATACCAGAGGTGCTCTTCCTTCTCGAGCACCCTATTCACCTTAAATATTTAAGTATACAAAGAACAGGAAAGAAGATTGCATATGAAATGGTGTTTCTATCATATACAGTTTTTTTAAAAAAACTTATATTAAATTTAAAATGATAGTACAACTGTCCTTCTCTGTGTCCTTTTCTGAACTAACTCCTCTTTTTTGCATTTTTTAAAAAAGGTGTTTGATCAATTCTCTTTTCTTTCTTTTCCTCTTTTTTTTTGCGTGAGAAGGTAGGTTAGAACCTACTTACTAACTCAATTGCCCCTTTTAAATACACATCCTTCCTTCTAATAAAAAGTACAGTCAAGTAAAATAACATGCTCATTGGCCATATATGAAAATGTATATCTCATTTTGTGCTTCCAGTTTATCACTTCTCTGACAGCAGGTGGGAAATATGCTTCATCATTAGGCTTCTGAAGCCATGATTTGTCATTACATTGTTTAGAGTTCTTTAGCCTTTCAATGTTATTTTTGTTTACATTGTTGCATAAATTGGTTATGTTCATTTCACTCTGCATCAGTTCATATAAAACTTGCCAAGTTTCTTTAAATCTATCATATTCTTCAATTCCTATGATACAGTAATACCCCATTACAATTGCATATCCTAATGTGTTCATCAATTTCCCAAATGTTAGACAAACACTTTGTTTCCAGTTCTTTCTTATAGCAAAATATAAATATAAATATTTTGTACTTAGGAGTCCTTTCCCTTTACTTTTGACTTCCTCAGGGCATATGCTTAGTAGTGGTATTACTGATATAAAGGGTATGTACAGTTTAGTAACTGTGCATAATTGTGCATAACTGTGCACATTGCTTTCCATAATGGTTGGACCAATTCACAGTTCCACTACAGTTGGACCTCAACAGTTGTTCAAATCTATATTATTCTTACTTTAGTGATATAGTTTTTTTTCCCAATATGGCTATTGATAGTTTACATTTCTTCTTTTGAGAACTTCCTGTTCATATCCTTTGACCATTAATCTACTGGGAAACAACTGACACCTTCAACTCTTCACTCTTCCTCATCTCCATAATTCCAAATCTTGTCACATCTAACTTTAACATCATCTCTTTCACATATCCCCTTCTCTCTGCATACAGTTAACACCAATTTGGGCCCTTATCACCTGAACTATTACAATAGCATCCTAATGGTGTCCCTGCTTCCAGTCTCTCCTCTTTTCTTTTTCTTTTTTTTTTTTTTACTTACTTATTTTTATTTACAACATTCAGTTCCACAAGCTTTTGAGTTTTAAATTTTCTCCCCATGCCTTCTCTCTTGCCTCCCCAAGATGACACGCAATCTGATATAGGCTCTACATATCCAATCACATTAAACACGTTTTTACATTAGTCATGTTGCAAAGAATTATAAGCAATGGAATGAACCATGAGAAAGAAGAAACAAAACAAAACAGAGAGCAAATAGTATGCTTCAACCTGCATTCATATAATCCTTATCTTTAAGAAGCTTTGAATGAGTTGACCACCTCTTCCCACACACTACCAACATGCTCCTAGAGATTCATTGAGATGACTAGAGACGACACTGCTCTATGTTCCAGCCTCCAAAGTTGGGGTTTCCCCAGGAACCTGTTCTAGACCTTTTTCTCTCAGTACTCTTTCTCCCAGTGATATAGCTACAATTTTCATTTCTATACAATTAAGTCCCAAATCTGTATACCAATCCCAATCTCTCTCTC
>CM053622.1:237291990-237324998 GCA_028646595.1 Phalanger gymnotis
TTTGTGCAGGGCTCTCGAGATGGTATTGATGAGGAGACTCTGGGCAGCTGTAGCTAAGGAGCCCTCCAGCTTATAAACCTGGATGCTGAGACTTTGTTGAACTCTGGTAACTATGTATTGGGATTTGAATCAGACAAGGTCTGTCTGTTGATGTTCGTAATTTGTTTGTTTTTTGTTCTGAAGTTCAGTGTGCTGGTCTTTTTCACCTGAGCTAAGTGAATGATATTTGTGTGCTGAATTAAAGTAAGCTTGTCAAACCCCTACACCTTGCTTTCCTTAGTTAAGCAAATCAAAAGAATCTGCGCTGTTGGCAGCTTTCTGGGTGCTGGCTGTGGGTGGATCTTACACTCCCACAGAAGCTGCTAGCCGGATTGTGGAAACAGGAGACAGAAGTTCCAATCTCAGTTTTGCCAAGAGCTCCCGAGGTAACCTTGGATTTAACCTCTTTGAACTTCATCAGAATGAGGGAAAGGATTAATTTTATCTCTTTTAGCCTAAAAATATATGATGCTATGATTTTTTTTACATGGAGTCATCCCATTGAACATTTCTAAAGCCATACATAAGATTCTGCTTAAAGAAATTTAAAATAAGAAAGAGATCATTGCAGGGAGGAGTTAGTCAAGGTAGCAGAAAGAAAGAGATATGTTAGGTAATGTGGGTAGGTCACTCACAGTGGATGGGGGTTATAGCCCCACACTACCTGGTAAAATGTGAGCCTATATTTACTCATACTCATATATCATACATATATATGTACATGTGTATATGTGCACAAATAATGTTTAACTCTATTGAAAGTTTAATGATTGAAAGATCATAAAGGATCATGGTCTGTGTATTCATGGCAGAGAGCCTTTTTGAGTGAATAATAACTACTGAGAGGCAGACTATCACAATGGGGAGAGCAGGGAGTCATGGAGACTCAGATTCAGATTCCTCCCATCATTTAACACTTAATTTCCCTGAATCTCAGTCACCTCATCTGTAAAATGGAAGTAACAATACCTATAATTCAAAAACAATACTTACTCTATAAGGTTGCTGAGAGGTTCAAATGAGATGTTGTATATAAAGCACTATGCATATCTTTCTTTTTGTATTGGATCTGTGATTTTATTGGTGAAGGGAGCAGCCAGTGAGAAGTTTCTTCTATAAATACATATTGGCATTTTCTTCATAATTTATAATCTTAGAGAGTTGTATTAAAAGTTTTACATAAATGTCATATGCCATTATTATCCTGCCCATTCTGGGGCAGCATTGTTCTTGACCCCGAGAACCCAGAAGATCTATTAATTATCATTATTTTAAAAAGTCAATCCTAGAACCTGTCCATCCTACTAAGAAAGAATTCTTTGCTTAGATCTAGGGTTTACTTCTTGGTGTTTTTTGTTTTATATTTACATTTACAGATTATAGAACTCCTGGAATTTAGTTTACTTGGATAATATAGGTAGATTATGAGTTTGGTCCAGAGCTGGACAGACGAAAGAGAGCAGGCTGGATCATCTTCAGAGGATGGCAAGGCTCCTTTAATGACCGCAAGATTCCCATGAAAGCAAAAGCTCAAAGAATGCAAAATGAATATCACATAGAGGGGAGTGGAGAGGCACATGGTAGGTGTGAGCAGATCACAACACATAATCAACGAAAAATTTTGTGGAAGAACAAGAATAAATGACATTACCAAGGAATTAGACGATAGGAAGAGAAATTGGTTGGTCATGTGGAAAAGGCAAAGGATGACAGATATTCAACCAGAATGTTCTACAGTGTCCTTGCAATGTCAGAAAAAGCCCAGGAAGGCCTCCAGCACATTGAGTGAACCCTTCATGGTGAATTTATTGAAAGACATGAACAAGATGGGTAGGCATGGCTGGGTTACAAATTGCATCATTGGAGAGGGCTTCCAAACTGATAAGATTTCAGATCCATTTGAGTATCATTGTTATTTTTTTCATCATAGTTAATGTTTTGAGAGGCACCTCTTCTCCTCAGATCCCTATGATGGCTGGAGCCATAGAATCCTAAGCCAGGGACAGATCTATGGCAGCTAGCTGGCATAGTAAAGGGATTTCCAGGCCTGGAGTCAGGAGGATTTCAGTTCAAATTCTGCCTTAGAAACTTACAAATTGGGTGACCCTGAGCAAGTCACTTAACTCCTGTTTGCCTCAGTTTCCCCAACTATAAAATCAGGATAATAATAGTACCTACCTCCCAGGGTTTTTGTCAGAATCAAATGAGATATTTGCAAAGTGTTTAGCACGGTACCTGGCACACTGTGGTTGCTTAATAAATGCATGTTTCTTTCTTTCCATTTAGTCCAATGCACTTATTTTATAGATGAAGAAACTGAGACTTAGAAGTCAAGTGACTTGTCCATAGTCTCTTTGTCCTTGAAAACAAACAGGTAATTTTGAGTGGAAGAGCTTCTTTTAGATAACTTTTAAAATCTGCCTGACAGGCAGTATGGTCTTGATACTAGGGTACTACACTTGCAGTCAAGCAGATTAGGGTTCAGATTTCATCTCAGCTACAGAGTTTGTTATTCTTGTTGTTTTTTTGTTGCTGAGTTGTTTCACTTGTGTCCGTTCTTTGTGACCTCATTTAGGGTTTTTTTTGGCAAAGATTTTGGAGTGGTTTGCCATTTCCTTCTCCAGCTCATTTTATAGATGAGGAACCAAGGCAAGGAGGGTTAAGTGACTTGCCCTTGGTCCCATAGCTAGTAAGTGACTGAGGCCAGGTTTGAACTGGGGAAGATGAGTCTGTCTGACTCCAGGCCTAGCACTCTATCCACTGCTCCACATAACTAACTTAGCTGACACTCAACCTCTTTGTGCATTGGTTTTCTAATCTTTAAAATGGAGGGGTTGGACTCAGTGACTCTAAGGTCTCTTTTATCTATGATCTTATGACCTACATAGAAGTACCTGTATTTGCTATTTATCACCTTCATAGCTAATAAGCGAATCTACTTTATCTTAACTTAAATCTCCTTTAGATTGAAAGTACTACACTGGATCAAATGTGAATTAGTAAATTCGTCCCATAATGAATACTCCCTGTGGGGTAGTGAAAGCATCATGGACTCCTTCAGAGTTGAGGGTCTCTGGTTCTTGCTCCACCTAGCTATCTGTGTGACCCAGGGCAAGCCCCTGAACCTCCCTAGGCCTCAGCTTCTTCATCTTCAAATGAAGAGGCTGTAAATGAAGGAACTTAGATATTTCCTAGTTTCCTTTCAGGTCTCAAGTTCTGTGGTATGTGACTAATACAACAGTTAAAAAAAAATCTATATAATCCATAAACATAAGCAGAAGAGAGTTAAAACATTCCATTCAGGGTGTCTTATGAATCTTCTCTGAGGTCAGCTCAGTTGTCAATCATTACATTTAAAACTCATCCTGAAAAGTTTTTTTTGTTTGTTTTTTAAACAAGATTCTTATTTCTAGAGACTGTTGAGAGGAGACATAAATGAGATAGTTGTGAAAATAGTGCTGTATTCCTTGAGTAACTAGCCCTCTGTGTGTATATATATATACCTCCTTGGAGAGTATTAGCCTTTTTACCTTGATATATTTGTTCACAGAGTTAAGGCCAAAGACTTTTAAAAATTTGCTCCTACGAATGGAAATTAACCTTTTTTTTTTTCCTAGGCCCTTTTGCCCTTGGGGTCCAGGAGGGCTAAGTAATCTACCTGTCAGAATGCTGGCTGGGAGCTGTCTGTGCTCTAGGGAGTGAACATTACAATAAAAGCTAATCTTTGGAGCTAATCTGTGAGTGATAGAGTAGCCTGACAGTCCTCCTCCAGGGGCTCTAGCACATCAGAAGCGCTGTCCACCTTAACCCTCAAGGATTCCAAACAGAGATGAGTCAGGACCTGGCACAGACCAAGCATTCCCTCCCCGCTTGGTAAACAGAACAGCCCTTTGCCGTCACTCGGCTCCTTTCAGTGCCACAAGACTCCAGGAAGAAACAAATACTTTGGAAGCCAAAACCCCAAGGCAGGGTAAGAAAACAGAATTGTGTGTATCCGGAGTGATGATTTCATTGGCAGGAATTTCTTAAAGGAGAAACTCTGGATGGTTCCAGCTAAATGCCCGTTCTTGTGACCTTCCAAGCTAACAATTAAGCTCCTCTCTCTTGAAGTTTCTAGGGGTGACGTTTGGCTTTTTAACCTTGTCATTTCTACATGAGATCTTTAGAACTATTCTTTGCAGCTAATGTGCATTCAGGTTTATTCATCTACCTTCATATGTCTCTTGGGCTACCTTCTGATGTTATGCTTTATTTAAATAATTGCTTTTTTTTCCTTTTTTCCTCTCATTCTTTCCAGCCATCCTGGGAAGGACACACACACACACACACACACACAGACACACACACACACACCCCTAACCCTACTGAGAAGAGTGACTGTTAGGCAGCAAGGTAAAACTACTTCAGCATCAGAGAGGCAGCCTGGTGTAGAGATCAGAGCACTGTACTTGGACTCAGAAAGATCTGGGCTTGAAACCTATCTCAGACACATATTAACTGTAGGCCCCAGGGCAAAATCATTTAACTTCTCTGAGCCTCGGTTTCCTCATCTGTAAAATGGGCATAATTACAGCGCCTGATTTATGGGGCTTTTGTGAGGATCAAGTGAGATGACCTATGAACTGTATTTTTTAAACATGAAAGTGCTATGTAAATGTGACCTCTAGGGTAACATGTACCTTTTGCATGTTTCCAGTTATCTAACCAAAATTTTATATTTTACCACCTCTCTCCATCCTTTGACTGGGGTTTGGGGGGGGCGGGGTTCTGCCTAATGGTTCTGCTTAATGGCCAATCTCCAAGTGAAGTTGTTTGGCCTACTTTGGGGAGACAACTCAATCATATTTTTTGGTATCTCCTTCCAAAGCCTTATGTGGATAGTTCCATGTAGGTTCATGGGCCTGTCCTTTTTTTCCAGTTACTCAGAAGACTTTATGTCATATTTAAGTATCTTGATTGCCAGTTGAATAGGGTCCTATGATTCTAATGGTTGCTCAGCTTTAAGAGAACGATTTGAATGTTTAACTCTTTTCCTCCTCGTCTTTTAAATACCTGACCTTTCTGTTCTGGACTTAGTAGAAATCACTCACCCTGTTGGATGGCATGGCTGGCTAGTGCCTTCGAACTTCCTCTGGTAGAGTCACACCTGTAGTCTACCAATAGCTGAAACTCCTACTAACCCCAACTCTTCTCATGAGTAGAAAGAGAGCCATGCTCTGGATATTGTGATGTCACAGAGTTCAATTCTTGGTTTTCATGAAGGCCCCAGGGAGACCCAGAAGCTATTGGGCTTCAACTCCTACCCATGTTTAGATCATAGCATAGACCACCAAAAACCACCCTCCCTGCCCATTCACACTCAAGTACTTCATGAACAATGGACTTCTCAGGGTCAAACACTGAGGCACAGAATCATAGAACTTAGAACTAAGTGCTGGAAGGACCTTAGAGACCAAACCCCTCATTTTACAAATGAGTCAAGGTTAACCAAAGAGGTTAAGAAACTTGTCCCAAGTCACACGGGAACTTAGCCGCCGAGCCAGGTTTAGAACTAATGTCACCTGATTCCCAAATCCAACTTTCTTTCCAATACACTACATTGACTCACTAGCCAGCTCTCTAAATTACTTCATCATTGTGGTTTTCTGGTAGGTAGCTCATCTGTCAATCTTCCCAAAAATGTCTTCTGCCAGGGACCATTAGAACAGTTTATTGTATGAACAAGAAACAAGAACATTGTGAGGTTCAATGACCTTTCCCCAAACAGATTATTATCAGAGCTAGCTCTGGCTAGAACGCAGAGTTCCTGACCTGCAAGAGCCTAGCACTAGAACAAAAAGTATAATGTATTGATAAATAATAGAACGTATTGACATGAAGAAGAGTTGAAGCAAGTGGATGTATTTAACCTAGGGAATAGAAGATGTAGGCACAACAGAACAGCTGTTTTCAGATGTATGAAAACCTTCAAACATATGAAAGAGATTTGTTTTGTTCTGTGTAATTTCAGAGGGCAGAGTCAATGAGTGGAGGTCTCCAGCAGGCAGATCTTATTTTCTCATAAAGAAGAATTTTGCAAGCATTCAAAATGGTAAAAAATAGAATAGGCTGCTCTACAAGGGACTGAGGGCCCATCACTGGAAATGATTAAGCATGACTTGATAACCATCTGTCAGGGATGTTGTAAAGAAAATCCATTCTTTCCAATGCTGACATTCTATAATTCTGATGTAGTCTCTAAGAAATGAACATCTAATTGACGTAATCACAAACCTCCTTCCCCCTCTCCCTGCCCTGAGGTGCTCTGACATCCCGTGGAACAGTCGTGGGGTTGAGCTCAGAGCACATGTGGACCCCTGGAGATGGTGCGTGGGGGAGGGGGAGCAGGGAAGTAGGGTAGAGAAGGGATGGTTTGCAATTAGAGACATTACATAAAGATATTCCAAAACAAGTGAAGATCAGATAAAAGTTTTAAAATAGTATCAACTACTTGTTCTTGTATGTATGGGAATAATCAGTAGAAAACTTTCACTAATATTCAGTATTTTTCCTTTTACACTTCAAATTGCATAGAAAATATCCATAAATGGAATTCTTTCTAATGCAAAAAGATAGTTGAATTTTGTATGACTAATGATATCTATGATGCCAGAAAGTGGTGCTTCGAAAGTCTCCAAATAGGGAGACAGAGCTCTTACCCTTTTGTCCAAGTTGAGGATCATAGTACGTCAGAATTAGAGGAGATTTTACAGAGATTCTAGTTCAAATCCTATCATTTTCCCTATGCAGAAACTAAGACAAAGTGACTCGATTAAGGTCACACATTTGATAGGTAGCAAAACTATTGGCTTGAATCTAATTTGACTCCCAGTCTGGTGAGCTTTCCCTGACATGTTAGTCCTCTTTTGATACCTATTCTGTTACTCTTCTCCAATTTAATTTCCTTGTTCAATTCGATCAATCGATAAGCATTTACTAAGCACCTATTATGTGTTAGGCACTGAGCTAAGTGTTGAGAATACAAGAAGAGGCAAAAGATAGTCCCTGCCCTCAAGGAGCTTACAATCTAGTGGGGAGACAATATGTATGTATATACATATATATGTATATATACATACATATATATCCCATATATACATATATATATATATACATATACATATACAGAAAGACAGAGAGAGACAGACAGAGAGAGAGACAGAGAGAGACAGAGAAAGAGAGAGAGCTATATACAGGATAGAAATAAATAACATAGTAAATAAATAACAGAGGGAAGACACTAGAATTAAGACGGGTTAGAGAAGGCTTCCTGTAGAAGGTGGGATTTTAGTTGAGATTTAAAGGAAGCAAGGGAGGTCAGTTGAGCCAGAGGAGGGAGAGCATTCCAGGCTTGGGGAACAGCCAGAGAAAATACCTGAAGCAGAGAGATGGAGTATCTTGTTTGTGCAACAGTCAAGGGACCAGTGTCGCTGGATCAAAGAGCATGTTCTAGGGAATAAGGTGTAAGAAGACTGGAAAGGTAGGAAGGGGCTAGGTTATGAAGGGCTTTGAGTGACAGAGCATTTTGTATTTGCTGTTGGAAGCAACAGGAAGTCACTGGAGTTGTCGTGTTTATCCTTTGTTCTCAAAGAGGACCATGACATCAGGGAAATGATGACATGACTTGCAGTTGACTTTGATTTGAGTGAGAGAGGGCTGTGCAAGATCACCAGCCTCACTTTCTCCTCCAGAGCCATCTGGGTCCAATGGCCTGATAGTCACCAGGACAACTGGAGATGGTCCCCACTGGAGTGCATGTGACATGATTGGACATATGCTTTAGGAAAATAACTTTAGTGGCTAAATAGAGGATGGATTGGAACAGGGGAAGATTTAAGACAGGCAGACCTACCAACAGGCTATTGCAATAAGTCAGATATGAGGTGATGAGAAGTCTGCACCAGAGTGGTAGAAATGGCAGAGGACAGAAGTGGGCATATTCGAGAGATGTTGTAAAGGTGAAATCCCCAGACCTTGACCACAGATTAGATATGAGGCGTGAAAGATAGTGAGGAATTTTTAAGCCTGAGGGACTGAGAGGATGGTATTGCCCTTTGTTGTTGCTTTGTCCTTCATTTTTGAAGAGGACCAATGATATCATGGGGTAATGTCTTGATTCATGTGTAAATTGGATTTAAGTGAGGCAGAGTTGCACAAGGTCATCAAACTCTCTCCTTCCTCCACAGTCATGGAAATCCAAAGACAAAAGTCAAGACAACTGGTGATGGTCCAGGATGCAGCAAATGACCCTGGTGTCCAACTAAACTCTAAGGGCTCCACAGTGCCTGCTTCAGTTGCCTTTATTGCCATTGAAACAAATTATTCTCACCTACCCATTTCTCCAGGGTAAATCTTCACATAAGTGGGGTAGACAGCCCTCTAACTCATCGATGGGTTTGAGGACCATCAATTACCCTCAACCTGATTTAGCTCATCTGCCAAGAGGGTTTAACCACTTGTGGCCACTAGACATACTACAGTTTTGTGGGGCCATAGGTGAAAGTTGAGTGCCAGGTAGATACGAAAGAAAGGTGGATGAGTAGCTCTGAAAAGGGCTCCACAAGCCAGAGGTGCTGGTCCTCCTTGAACACTCCATACACCCCTGTAAAGTAATAGAGAAGGTAGTGGGGGAGAGAACTCAGGGGGAAAGATAATAAGTTGTTTTGGGTGAATGGAGTTTAAGATGTCTATTGGACATCTAATTTTCTGATGTCTGAAAGGCAGCTGGAAATTTGAGGTTGGAGGTCAGCATGGAGTTTGGGAAGGATGGGTAGATTTAAGAATCATCAGCATAGAGATAGTAATTAAATCCATGGGAACCGATGAGATCAACATGTAAAGTTAGTATAGAGGGAGAAGAGAAGACCCAGGACAGAACCCTGAGGGACACCTACAATTAGAGGGCATGATTTGGAGAAGGATCCAACAAAGAAGACAGAGAAGGAGCTGTCAGGTAGGAAGAGAACCAGGAGAGAGTGGTGTTCCAAACACCTAGAGAGAAGAGAGTATCAAGGAGGAGAGAGTGATCCACAGTGTCACAGGCTGCATTAGAGGTGAAGGAGAGCAAGGGTTGAGAAAAGGCCATTGGATTTAACAACCAAGAGATCATTAGTAACTTTGAAGAGACTCAGGAAGACCTGAAATTGAGTTCTACCTTGGTCACATCCTGGCTAGTGATCCTGACAAATCATTTAACTTCCTAGTGTTCAAGACAACTTTCTGAACCTGTCAATTGCAGAAAGCTCGCTTATCAGCATTGATAAAGGAAATTTCTTTTACTGGGAGTTTCTAATATCACTGAAATCACAGGACTGAACCAAAATTTCATAATTTATCCCTTCTTTCCATCCTTTGACTAGGAGGCTTCTCCATTCTCAAGCCTCTTTTTCAGTCTCCTCTGGCCGCCTCTATGTACCTCCCCTTGTCAATTTATTTCCTCACCAGCAAAGTACAGAACTAAGATGATGATTAGTCAACAGACTGGGGAAAACTGGGCATTAGTTTCTCTGGCAGAGGTACTCCTGATTGCTCACAAAATCCATTTTCACTAGCTGTAGATGATCCAACCTAATCACCTAAGAAATAAACAAAATGTTTTGTAGCTAAAGAGAGAAGACAAGACCTAATAGCAGGTTAACTTGAAGACTAGGGGAAGTGAGGCCAGACCTATGTTTTTAATGGTAATAGGAGCTCCCAGTGAGTGGGCTCCCTAGACCAATATAGTTCTGCAGTTTATTGTTCTAGAGAGCAGCCTTGGGCCCTGAGAATTAAAACAGCTAGCACGTGTCATTGGCAGGATTGCAACTTAGGTCTTGATGATTGCAAGGCTGGTTCTTTAATCACCACGCCATGTTGACTCAAATTCCGTGGCAGCCAAGAAGTTTCATCCTATTAAACATAAATGCTGTCCAGGTCATGGTTCCACATCTGATGCGATGGAGACAAGGGTTCACAGAAATAATTCCTTTAATAAACATGTGTCCAACAACTGATGGGTAAAAGCAATCCCCAAAGCAAAAAAAAAACAAAAACAAAAAAACAAAAACAAAAAACATTTTAAAGGCAGTCTAGGAAGGTATAAACAACAGTAGTACATACTGGCTCATGGTCCCTTGGTCTAAGAGGAATAAGAGTGGACATACTTTAACTGCTTTTATTCTAATTGTTTGATTTTCCTAGGCATCCACAATTCATTGAAGGAATTCTGAATAAATTTTCTTAAAGGCAAGTGCTTATAGGTGCTTTTCTTTTGGTTTTTGATGGGAGGGCAAGTTGCCACTCTAGATCTTTGATTTCACCAACTTGAGGAAACTCCCTCCATCAATACAAATAAGCAACCCTATAAAAATTAAACCCTTAGAGCTGCCTCAAGCATTGAAAGGTTAAGAGACTTGCTAGTGATCACACAATTAGTGAGTAGGACCTGAAAGTAGGTTTTCCTGACTCTGACATCTCTTCATTATACTACACTGTGACTCTCTGACTCTCTCTCTCCCTCTCTCTCTCTCTGTCTGTCTCTCTCTCTTTGGTTAGGCAATGGGGGTTAAGTGACTTGCTTAAGGTCACACAGCTAATAAGTATCATGGGTCTGAGACCAGATTGTAACTCAGGTCCTCCCGAGTCCAGGGCCAGTGCTCTATCCACTGAGCCACCCAGCTGCCTCCACTGCTTCCTTTATAAATCTGCAGCTCTCAGTATGCCCTGTACTAATCAGGCCACATCTTGCTTAATTTCCAAAATCAGAAGAAATTGGGCAGTCAGGATGAATGGTCCTAGATATACTAATCTACTAACATGCGGAACAAAAGAAGGTAGCTGGAAAAGTAAAGACATAAACAAGTGATATGATGCCATAAAGTTAGCTGACATATTTAACCCTGATGGTCTCCTGAATATTTTCCCTGGAGCAGGTCATTCTGTCATATGCATCCTCCCACAGAACAAAGACAACTGTAAAACAACACTATGTCACGTATTAGCTTCATGGGACCCAAATACCCCTTTACTGAAGTACCAAAAGTCTTCATAAATATTTGAAAGAACTATCTGAATTCACACCAACAGCTGCCTTCTAAAAGAAGCCACTCATAATTATAATGAATGGGCATCAATTCCTAGTCAGTTGAACTACAAGCAATGTATCTGTGGCTTTTCTGACATGATGAACCAAGATGGCTTGTTTTTAAATCATCATTTTGAACGTGTTTTGACTCATTTTCAACTCAGTTTAAGAAAATGTTTACTGACCCAATCCTACCCCGCAAAATGAAAGCAACAACAAACAACAACAACCCTCCGTCGAAAACATAGCAGCTCCCATGAAGTAACATTAAAGAAGTAAATAGCTGCCCCAGCCCCTTGTCCATGTTTTCACATACTGCCAGGGATTTAGTAAACAGCCACTTAAACAAACATGTCTCAAAGGCCACCCACCGATTCACGAGGGCGTGCCCACTGAAGGGAATGGCCACCAAAAATTGGTTGTCCTACCCTGAGCACTCTGCCCCAGGCTGATAACTCGGGAAAAACAAAATTATCTCCTTTATAATAAATCTTGGTTTAACATTTACTTAATGCTTAACACATTGTTTGTAAACGTCTTAAAACTGATTTAGAGCACAGAACACTGCATCGCTGCATAGAAACCTACTGTATTTACAAGAACCTGAGCAGGGAGATGACAGATAGGAGTTTGTTTAGGTTCTTTTTCCTTGTGTGTATTTGGGGGGTGTGGGGAAGGAAGAAGGAGCAAGGGAGGGTTACAGTCTTGGATTAGAAGCCATTTCAGAGTGAGGAGGGGAATTGCTGTCTCAAATAATTGTCCTCAAAGAGCTGTTAAGTAGAAACTGTTTGAACCTGAGTATAGAGAGGCTCCTCACCATCAGGTTGACCAGCAGATGGTACAAGTTAGGTAGCTCAGCAGATAGAGTGCTGCACTTGGAGTCAGGAAGTCCTGAATTCAAATCCAGCCTCAGATTACAGCATGGTCCTGGACAAGCTACTTAACCTCCCAGCCTCAGTTTCCTTATCTATAAAATGGGGATAATAATGTCATCTATCTCCCAAAGTTGTTGTGAGAATTAAATGAGACCGTATATACATATATACATATATCTAAATTCTTTGCAAACCTTAAAGCACCATATAAATGCTAGATTTGTATTATTTTTAGAATATAAACTACTTGAGGACAAGGACTATTTCTACCTTGCCTTTGAGGTCCCAGGGCCCGGCATAGTGCCAGGCAAGGAGCAGACAATTAATAAAGCTTTGTTGATTGAAATTTATTTATGGATTTCTTTTTTTCTCACAGCGACTCTTGAGGAACCATCCAATAAGGCCTGGGTTGACTGTTGCTACCGTCTCATTAGAGGGAATCACCACACTCCTTAAATGTTGGATCTTTGAAAGAATTTCAAAGAGTTTATATTAATGCTTTATGGCTCCAGTGGATAGGACATTTACCAGTTCAACATGAGGAAGAAATTCCTAAAAGAATTATCTGAAAATAGAATGGGCTGCTTCACAAGGTAGTGAATTCCCCAACATAGATGCTGGCTAGCGGTACCATTCTTTTCTCTTTGGAAAGCAACATTCTGAGGAGTTACTGTTTGCCTAACTGAGAATTAGGAAATGGAATGTCCTGGGAAAAGATACACACTAGATCTTATGTTCAAAGGAGTCTATGGGGAGACAATGAGGCCATTTCATAAGCCCTCCTGGGAAATGTCAAATTTCAAATCTGATTACTGATCCAAACCTTAGAAAATAATTTATGTCCCAGGAAGTTTTTCTGAAAAGTTTTAACAGGAGTTTGATTTGAACACCAGAAGGCTTGCTCTTTCCTCTGACTCAGCATTCTTCAAGGTTAAACCCACCCATGACTTTTATTCTGTCCATTTTATATTTGAGAAAGGTAACAAACACCATTCACTTCTGATTTTCCACTTGTCTGCATTAATTTGATCTTAATGTCTGATCGAGCTACAAAGAGAGAGCATAACCACAGTAACCAGGTGCTGAAGCTGCAAAGTGGTCACTGGTGGATGAACAAGCAATGTGAGAGAAATTATAATTAAGCATTAGTGACACCAGAGTAGGAGTTTTCCTTTGGTAAAAGATGTGAGAATTGGGTTCAGCGAGCCTGCATCAGCCTTGAAAAAATAAATCTAAACCTAGGCATGTTTCCAAACCAAACTACTTAGGCTTAATAGAAATGTAAACATGCTTGTAAAATCAGAAAGATCTATATGGCTAGTATTTGTTCCCATGTGAGCCATTGTATACACTTGTGAACTCATCATTTTTTTTTCCCTCTCAAAACAAAGCACACAGAGTCCATTCCAATATAACTCATTTTTAAGCAGCAATAATGACATTCTAAAGAGAAAACGTGATCTGGGCTGTAGTAGGCCCTTTTCTCTGTTAGGGTAAATGAAAGTTCTTTGAAAGGTCTGGAAAATAATTGGCTTTGAAAGGTTAGAATAATAAATGATTGCTGATGCAAGAAATATAAGGTTCAACTCATTCACAGAGGCATTTTTAATTTCTGCTATAGCATAATTAAAGCCTTTTTCAGACCTTGCAATGCAAACCCTGCAAAGCCTTTGTGTAACCTTGACCTCCAAGTAAAGCTTGAATAGATCTCTGGTCATCTAGTGATTATCCATGATATGCAAATAATCTCCAATTATGGATAATCTTCATTAGGAAAACCCTGGATGCAAAGGTTTTTTTTTCCTATTTGGGAAAACCCTTTGTACTTGCTCCCCAACCTTTCTTGAATGTTGAGATTGAAGCTTTAAGAGGACCTAACCCAAGGGTGGGGAACCTGCGGCCTTGAGGCCACATGTAGCCCTCTAGGTCCTCAAGTACAGCCCTTTGACTGAATCTGGAACATTGTTCTGTGAAGTTTGGATTCAAAGGGCCACATCTGAGGACCTAGAGGGCTACATGTGGCCCTAAAGCCACGGGTTCCCCACTCTTGACCTAACCCCTCACAAACACACTCCTTAGATAAAATGCTCCATTGAGGCATTTTCTCAAGAGAGACGAGGGGCAGGGGTGGGTTACTCATGTAAAAGATAACACAGCAGCTAAGGAACCAAAAATAGAATGACTACCCTGGATATTGGGAGTGTCACATGACCCACTGGAGGGAGGGAGGCATCACCTTGAACCTTCATAAAGTAAGGTTTCCCAAAACAAGCATGCTTGCTTTGGCAAATTATCTTTAGTCTTTTAGGGATCTTGATCAATTCCAAAAGTTTGAAACCTGGCTGCAACCATCCAAAAAAGCATTTAGAACTGGCTTTGTAATGTGTTTATATTTGATATGGTGGTGTCTGATCTTCTGTAAATATTACAAACAAAATAATGAAAGTGTATCTGAAGGCATACCCCAAGTGGAGCTGCAAGGGTCCAATTTCCCTATTCCTGCTACTTCCTTAGAATTCTTTCCTGTGCTCTGCTCTGTGAAAGTTTGTCTTAATGAAGACTTGGGAGAGTTTGGCAAATCGATAGTCTAGTAAAATGAAAAATAGAATACAACGCAGTAAGGCAAGCTAGATTTATTGGGGAGACATACTTACAATATGAAGGCATACAGAGAGAATGGAGGAAACAGTTTAAGTCCATTGGAACTCTGCTGGAGCGCTGGGTGGAATTAGGCACACCCAGCAGGGGCCCCAGAGGAAATGGGGTGCCCCAATCAATAAAATCTGGTGGGTTTTCACAGATTTCTTATCTGGATCTAACATGACCATGTATTGGGGAAGAGAGCGAGAAGCTTGGACCAAGGGACTGGTGATGATCCATGCTACTGACTGGAGGGAAGATTCCTAGAAAATTGGTGGCTAATTCATATCCAATCACACACCCCTGCCAGTGAGAAAGGGTCTCTTTTCTGTTAGTTTTACTTGGTTTTGAACATTCACAGGGTTTCTTTGGTTTTTTCTTCTTAATATTTAATTTATTTATTTTCAGTTTTCAACATTCATTTCCGTAAGTTTTAAATTTTCTCTCCCTCCCTCTTCTCTCCCTCCCCAAGACAGCATGTAGTCCGATGTGTGCTCTACACATACATTCCTATTAAACACATTTTCACATTAGTCATGTTGCATAGGAGAATTATAATGAATGAGAGAAACCATGAGAAAGAAAATAAAACAAAATAAAAGAGAAAAGAGTCTGCTTCACTCTGCATTCCAACTCCAAAGTTCTTTCTCTGGATGTGGATCGCATTTTCCATCATGAGTCCTTTGGAAAAGTTTTAGGTCCTTGAATTACTGAGAAGGGCTAAGTCTATCAAAATCAGTCCTTGAACAGTATGGTCGTTACTGTGTACAGTGTTCTCCTGGTTCTGCTCACTTCACTCAGCATCAGTTCATATAAGTCTTTCCAGGTTTTCCTGAGGTCTGCCTACTCATCATTTCTTATATCACAATAGTATTCCATTACATTCATATACCACAACTTGTTCAGCCATTCTCCAATTAATGGGCATCCAGTTCTTAGCCACCATAAAAAGAGCTGCTATAAATATTTTTCCCATTTTTATGATCTCTTTGGGATACAGCCCTACAAGCAATATTGCTGGGTCAAAGGGTATGCACATTTTTATAGCCCTTTGGGCATAGTTCCAAATTGCCCTCCAAGGCAATTCTGGACCTTTTGTTCTTCCAGATGAATTTTGATATTATTTTTTCAAGCTCTATAAAATAATGTTGTGGTAGTTTGATTGGTATAGCACTGAATAAGTAAATTAATTTAGGTAGAATTATCATTTTTATTATCACAGGGTTTCTTTGTTAAGCAAAGTGGGGAAGCTACTACTTGGATCACTACAAGGTTTCACCTTTCTGGATAAAATGAAGAAACTATGCTAAAGATAAACTGTTCAAATTTTCTTTGAATGTAAACTATTGAAACCTTTCTTGGATTAGAAGTAGTAGTACAATGCACAATCCTTTGTGCCATTCATCTCTAGATTCACACAAATTAGGGTTCAATGTGGGGGGCTTTTAAATGGCCAAATGTGATAATATATATAAAGAACTTTGCAAACTATGAAATTTCTATAAATGTTATGTTTGAATTAATCTACTATGGTGAAATCTTCCTTTTCTGTCTCCATCAAGTTTCTTGTTAACTGATCTACTGATTTCAATTGGTACCATATTAACAGACCAAGCAAGACATATGGATTTAAATAGTGAAATATTTAATCAAGACAAATAGTAAAACAACAAGAAACAATCTCAAACATATTCATAAAGTCATAGAATCATAGGATTTCCTTGAGGTGGAATGGACTTCAGAAGACACCTAGTCCAAATGGATTGCTCAAGTCTACACAAGTACTAGGTAACAGAACCTAGATTCAGACTTAGTTCATCTTGATTCTAAAACAAGCACACTTTCCATTATAATAGTATTTGGAAAATGATCACCTCCAGGACTCCTGCCTCTGACTTCTGTCTCCCATGTAGGGTCTTCCCAGTTAATCTTATGAGCCCTACTATAGCCTAGCATCTGGCCACACACTGTACTCTCTGTTTTACCTCTAGGCCTTCTTATCGATCTTTCAGTCAGTCCAGGATCTGGCCACCTCAGTCTCCTTTGGCTTCCCTCCATGCCTTTTCCAGGAAATCTGTGATCCTTCACAGAGAGCCCTGAGTGAACCTGGAATCCAGCCCCTGGCCTTTGGCCTCTGTTCTCCTTCCAGGGCCTTCACAGGAGTGGGGTCTGAAAATCTTATGTCAAATAAGATCTAGTGTTCATCCTAGGATCTTCTCTAGTTCTCCAGAGTCCATTCCTCTAACCCGTCCTTCTCACATCACCTCCTACCTTCTGCTTCTTGACTCTACTTCCCCAGGCCAGTTACTGCTTGCTGTGAGTTGGGTCTCCTGAGGCAAAACCTTACCACTTGCCACAAGTTTGGATCTTCAGGCAGGACCTTGAACAGTCTGATCACCTGCCTCCCTCAACAATCCTCTCTCCAATCACAGATCCTTTGCTTAGACTCATTCCTCCATGGTTATAACATCCTCCTACCTCCCCATACTCTCCTAGTTCCATTTATTCCTAATGCCTGACAGCTGAAGTACAAACCCCATTCTGCACCTTCCCCCATATTCCCCTCTCTTCAACAATCCCTTCAAAATGCCCCCTCCAGATTTACTTACCCCTTCCATTGTGTCCTCTGGATTCTCTGCTCAATAATTAACTAACCTGCTTTCATCTTAAACCCTTTCCCTTGTTACTCCTTCCATCTTCTGGCCCTTACTGAGACCTGGCTCCCTCCTAATGACAATGCATGCCTGGCCACCCTTACTCACAACTCATTGGTCTAGGTGGAGGAGTTGGAATACTCCTTGCTCCCCATTGCCGCTTTCAAACTCTCCTCTCCCACCATTACTCAGCAACCTCTCCTTCTTTGAGGACAGGCTACTCAAATTTATCACCCAATCCAAATCCTGGTGGTTATGATCTATCAACTCCAAGGATATTCTCCTTCCTCCCTCCATGGCTTCAGTGTGTGGTTCATAGTCTTTCTACCACAACTCCTACCAAAAGGAGTTCAGCATACATATTAATGCTCCTTCAAATGACCTAACCTTCTAGTTCCTCAGCCTGCTCAGTGCTCATGACTTTCTCTTCCACACCATTTCATCTACACCCATAGATGGTCAGACCCTTGATCTGACAGATAATGAAACACTGGGGGAAAGAATTGCAAAGAGACAGATTTAAAGTTGACAAAAGGAAATACTCCTTTGGCAGAATTGGCTAAAAAAAATCTACCTTATTGTAACTTCTAGCTATTGCTTATTTGGCCCTGTGCAGCCTAGCAATTAAAAGCCTGATTAAGCCCTCTTAAAATTCTTGAAGACAGCTATCAGGTCCCATGTAAGACTCCTTTCTCTTTTATAGGCTAAGCATTACCATTTTCTTCAACCAATCCTCATATGATGTAAAATTAAGGTTCTTCATCATCCTATTCACCCTTCTCTGGACACCTTTCCACTTATCAGTGGCCTTCTTAAACTTCGGTATCTAGAAGTGAACACAATACTGATGAGGCAGAAGCAGGACTCTCCCCATATGACTCTCTAGTATTTTTTATTATGTGGCATCATACTTATTGTAGCATTTAGATTTATTTCCTAATAATATGAATTGTCTCAATGTCATTTCTTAATTAAGTCTGTAAAGTATTATTTGAAATGCTAAAAGAATCTCCTTAGACATCTGAATCTTTCTGTAGTTAACAGTGGATTCTATTAATATCTCTATATGCTATGTACTAATGTGCAAAGGTAAAACTGATTTGTTTGTGATTATGCTGAATTTATTCATTTATTCAATAAGTTTCTATTTGTGTCCTTAGTTTGAAATTGATCTTTCTCATTGAATTACTACAATGTTCAGAGAGCCAGGTAAAAGGTAAAAAAAATCCTATTTCGAATGAGTTTTATGGTGAAATCACTTTAAGAGAATGTACATTCTCTGTTATTGATAATAGCAGATGTATTATGTACTTATTGGACTATCATCTTGTCTGGGAAATATATTTTGTAAAGACAATAAAAGTAGGTAATTATGTTTCATATGAAACATCAGCTTGAATGTTCCTTTCCTTTGACTTTGAAAAGTAAGATTGTGACAAGATTGCTTTGTGGTGGTGATGTGAAGAAAGACTGGAAAATTGTTTTTATAATAACTACTAGTTAAAAACAACTAATCAACCATTAAAGTCCAAAGGACTTAGAAGACTTGGTCAATTTTCATTTTGACAAACTTCAGAGAACTGTTTAAGTTCTTTTGTTATATTGGAATTTTGTTGTATCAAATATTCCTTGAACTAATCTACTTGTAGGACTTGAAAATTACTTTGTGGGACAGGAGCTTTTTGTTTTACCAATACTTGTAATTGAAGTAGACCTGCACAGAGGTATGCTGGAGCCAGTCTGAACCATTTGTTTTGGGGCCATTGTTAAATTTGCAATGTAGCCAACAAACACTTGATTCATTGTTTTGTAGATTATTTAGACTTAAAGTCATAGAGGAAATTAAACTTAAAATTATGCCATGTGTACATAGTCAGGGAGGAGGTTTTGGAGAGCCGTTTGTAAAACGTTTACCAGGATATCACTGATTATCTCTTTTGAAGTCTTTTTTCATCTCATCCACTACTTTAACAATCGGTTGCCTCTCAGCTGTTGAACACACCTAATTCTTTCATACTTTTTGAAGTTAAGGCCATGTCATGAGTTTTTGTGAACTCTATCTAAAAGTCTTTTCAGTGCATTCATGAACATAGTATCCCCAATCTATCAAATGATTCCTGGGCGGGCTACTTATTTTAGGACTTTCCCTATCCAAGATGTCACCTTGTTTTTCAGGTTGATACTTAAAGGTCAAGAAATACTCAGTCATTGTTAACCTTTTAGAAATTTTGCTCATTCCTCTTGTAGTAGTAATAATATTTAAAATGCAATGAGGATGGAAAAAAATTGTTTTCACAGATTTGATATACTTTTATCCAGATTTCAGGACTCTCCTAGTATGCTTTCTTCATGTTCAAATTTTGACTCTGAAACTTAGTCATGTGACCTTGGGCGGGTCACCTAATCTATTTGAGTCTGTTTCCTTCTCAATAAACAAGAGATAATAATACCTATAGTACCTTTTGTTCAGAGTTGTGAGGATCAGATGAGAAAATGCATATAAAACACTGCAAACCTTGAAATGATAGCTCTACCAGCAATTATGTAAATCCATTAGGAGACAGATTATTTTGATTTTTCGGTTTTTATCTCCATCAGTGTCCTATATATAACAGACATTTAGTAAATGTTTGTTGGACTTGATTGACACTCATTGATTAGGTACCTATTTATGTAACTGTTGTTTCCTCCACTAGAGTGGAAACTCCCTGAGGGTGGGGACTGGTATTGTGGGTTTTGTTTTTGTTTTTTTTTATGCTTTATATACCTTAGCTTAGCACAGGTTCCTGGTGTGAAGTTAGTACTTAATACAAGCTTGTTCATTGACTGGTGGGTTGATGAATAGAAATGTTCCAGAGATCACACTGGACAGAAATGAACAAATGACTCTAACCATACATGTTTCCTTACTCATAACCTTCTCTCACTTGTTGGCCCTAGGTTGTCCAGGATGGGACATTGCTTCAAAGGTCAGATACTGGAAGGGAATTAGTTTCTTTTTTGCCATTAAAGACCAGCACATTATTTGAGTCGAAACCATGATTACTGAGACTTTCCTTTAAAAAAGGAGTTGGGAGAGTTTAAGTACTTCGAGGACCTATGGTCTCATCAGCTGAATGCTCCCTCTGCCAAACAGATTACAATCCCTCTGATCCCTAGTAGATATGAATTACTATAACTGAAAAAAAGTTCATCACTTGGCGCTTAACTTTCTGATCTTGAGCCTTTCTGTACATAACCAGGTCGATCCTTGAACATAGACAGTGGCTGGGCACATACTTAAAGTCATCCCACACACCTAAGTAGACCTTTCTATTGCCCACATAGTCTTCAAAAACTCAAGGTCAACTTCATTTTGTGATGCAGCATTAGAGCAGAACCTTAAAAAAGGGATCAAATACATGCCAGTAATGGCAATATTGCCCTAAAAATTAGCATTGAACCACAGGCCAAGGATTTGAAAAAAATCCACTAGATGGTAAGGTTCTTGGAAGCAGGAATCATGTTTTAGCCATCCTTGTATCCCCAAAGCATCTAGAAGACACACACACACACACACACACACACACACACACACACACACATTTAGAGTCAGAAAAACCCAGGGCTCAAATCCTGCCTCTGGCACTTATTACCTGCGTTAGTCTGAGCTAATCACACTCTATGTCTTAGTGTCCTCATCTGAAAAAGGGGGACAACAACAGGACCTACTTTACAGGTTGTTTTGTGGATCAAATAAGATTGAGCTTATTGAAATCAGATCATCATTATGGGAAAGTATATTGTTTTTAAAATGAAAACTGAAAATGGCATTCAAAGCACTTGAGCTTTGAACCATTAAAACATTGATAATATACTGAGAGACAGCCTGGCATTATGTATGGGAGGTCAGGCTTAGAGTAATCCAAGTCAGAAAGACCTGAGTTCAAGTCCTGCTCGCAATAGAGACATATGGGCTCAGTGACCATGTCACCTAATCTCTGTTCCCATAGCAACTGTCTAATATTCTTTTCTTTGTGTGTGTGTGTGTGTTGGGGGCTTGGGGTGGGGGAGGCAATCAGAGTTAACTGACTTGCCTAGTGTCACACAGCCCATAAGTGTCCGAGGCTGGATTTGAACTCAGGTCCTCCTGACTCCAGAGTCAGCGCTCTATCTACTGTTAGGGCACCCAGCTGCCCTAACTCTCTAATTTTCTAAGTTGCTGATCTGTGTGGACAGCAGGAGTTTCCTCTATGTGTATTCCCTACATCAGTGAAAGTTTAAGTCTGGACAAAACTTCCATTAGAGCTTCATTTTTTACGCTACTGGTCAGTAAAGAGAAAGCTGTTAAAGTCAGTATACTAGAATAGAGAATAGGGACTAGAACTGATTTCATTGGAATGAGGAATTCCCAGGGGAGGAAACTCCATTTATCAATGAAGTTCAACGCTTTCTTGGCAACTTAAAGTCAGAGACTTGCTTAGAGTAATGACAGATTAAGTGATTTACCCAGGGTCACCCAGAGGGTATGCATCAGAGACCAGACTTGAACCCAGGTCAAAGGTGACTAATTGTCCTTTCTTCGTGCTTCTGACTCTCAGGACTGGAGCTGGAAAGTTAACATCAGTCATCCCACTTCCTTCACTCTAAATAGGAAGCCGAGACAGGAGGATCTCCTGAGGTCCCTTGAGAATTCTCTAGGGCCATCACTGTGAAGTGGACTTTTGATTCCTTCTGTCTTATAAACAACGGGTAAAAAGGTTAAGTGACTCAAAGACGGGGCACCCAGAAATTCAGTGATATAGCTGGAGTAACAATAGCTAGCATCTGTATTGGCTTTAATGTTTGCAAATGGATTTTTTTTTTTAAAACATGGTACAATGGATAGAGTGCTGAGCCTGGAGTCAGGAAGACTCCTCTTCATGGAGTTCAAATCTGTCCTCAGACACTTCCTAGCAGTGTGACCTTGGGCAAGTCACTTACCCTGTTTGTCTGTTTTCTCCTCTGTAAAATGAGCTGGAGAAGGAAATGACAAACCACTCCAGGATCTTTGCCAAGAAAACCCCAAATTGGGTCATGAAGAGTCAGATACGGCTGAAACAACTCAACAACAGTCTTATTTGATCTACAAAACAACCTGTAAAGTAGGTCCTGTTGTGGTCCCCTTTTTCAGATGAGGACACTAAGGCATAGAGAGATTATGTGATTAACTCAGAGTAACGCAGGTAATAAGCATCAGAGGCAGGATTTGAGCCCTGGGTTTTTCTGACTCTAAACCCAACACTTGATCCCCTTTGTCACTTAGCATAACCTATAAAACCATAAATATGACCCCATCTACTAGGCAGCATTACTTCTTCCTCTGTATATTTATCTAGAACAAATTTGAGCAATATTTATAGATAGTGCTATCTTTCTCTTTGTCACAAGCACTTCTACACACAACGCCATCCGCCATAGGAGGCTGAATGCATTTTTGATAACTGCCTGCTCCCAAAGTCTACATTTTATATCTTCCTGCTTTCTTCCATATTCTCAGCCCCAGTATCTAGCACAGAGCCTCACCTAGAGTAAGCATTCAATGAAAACTTGTGAAATGGCACTGGAATGGAAAGTGTTGCTTGTCTATCAGAGCATCATAGATAACCTCAGAGGGCCAACTCTTCCACATCTGGTTAATAGACTAAGTTCTTTGGCTGTGTGAGATAATTCATTCTTCGTACTTAAATGTCTGGCACCGGCACAGTGCTTGGCACAAAGCAAATATTTAATAAATATTTGTTCATTGATTGATTTTGTTCAAGGAATCTAGACCCTCTTCGTGGTCCAAGGCAGACTGTCCTTATTAATTTGCTGTTTCAGGACATTTCAATTTATATAAACAAACTCGCTCTGAGTTTGAGAGTTATTTTATAAACTCTCTTTCATTCTGCCACATTGCAAATAACTCCATTTTCAAATAACTTGGTGAAAAAAATCTTGTCCAATTGAAACAGTATATCTGAATAAAATTAGTAAACAATTTAGATTTAACAGTTAATAAAACTTTTTTTGTTTCTGTCCATTAAAGATTAGCATCGATGCTGCTAAGAGCTGTTTATTAAACTGATAAAACGAATATTGTCTTTAAAAAGTCAAGCTGCCTTTTATCTGATCTAAAAGGTGAGCTTGTAAAATTAATCCTTCTAGTGTTTGCTTGCCACTCAGGCATAACTCTTCCTCTCTCACACACACCCACCCACTGGTTTCTTTGTTCAGCTCCATCAAGTTTCTGGCAATGGTTCTATCAGTTCCTCTCTGCGTGAAAAACCCTGTCAGTTGAAAGCAAACAGTCTTTCCACCGCCTCTTGTAGATGATCTGGTCAATGATGTTGAAAATCAAAGCATCTCAAGCCCATGGATGTTGATGAGAACTGCTGGAGAACCACTTAACCTTAGTTGAGGCTTTTAATGACCTCACAAGGTTAAAGGCAGGGAGAATGTATCCAACATTCCTCCCTTCCACCACTTCCTACAGGGATGGGAGTGAAAGGAGAGAGGGAGAAAGAGAAATCTCCCTCGACCTCCCATAGCTATCAACAAAGCCATGGAGCGGGAAGAGGGGATAGGGATGGAAGGATAAGGAATTAGCCTGACATTTTTTGTTGCAAACAATAGAGTTGGGGGGAGAGGGATTTCCAGGGAAGATAGGCAAAGGAATCTTAAATTAGGAATACAAATTTCAGTTTTCTGTGCTAATAGTCATGCATTAATTGTTTTCGGAGCTTTGACTCATATTGAGTCCATGAAAATCCCCAGGTCTTTTTCAGACAAACCACTATGTATTATGAAGTTAACTTCCTGTACCCTAATATAATGCTTTCTCCCACGTGATTATGTCTTATTAAATTTGTCCCAAAGCTGCAGCATTTCAAGACTTTTTGTATTCTTATTTTGTCATCCAACTTGGTAGCTACCACATCTATCTCTGTGTCATTTGCAGATTTGATAAGTGTGCCATTTTGCTTTTATTTAAATCATTAACAAAAATGTTAAACTTAATATCAAAGACAGATCCCTGGGCTGCTCTCTACCACAGACCTCATTCTAAGCTGACATCAAACCATTGATGACTATTCTTTGGGTCTAGCCTTGCAAATACTCCTCAGTTTACCTAACAACACCATGACATAGTGAATAGAGCACTGGACCTGGCATCAGGAAGATCTGGGTTCAAATCCTGCCTCAGACAATTATTAGTTGTGTGACCCAGGGCAAGTTACTTAGCCTCTCTGTGCCTCAGTTTTCCCTTCTATAAATTGAGGGGGTTGGGCTTAATAGTCCATAAAGGGCCTTTCAAATTCTTAATTTATGAACCCATTTGTCTAGCCCATAGGTCTCCATCTTGTCCACAAGGATGGTATGAGAGACTTTGCCAAATATTTTGCTAAAATTCGGGTCAATCATATCTACAACATTCTCCTGGTTTCTGAAAATAAGTCAGTTAGTCAATAAAAGCTAGAGGATCCCTGCTGCCTCTACTATTAAATATAAACATGCCTGCTTAGCTTTTAGATCTCTTTACTGCCTGGTCTCAATCTATTTTTTCTATACTTATGATACAATACTTTCTTATCTGAACTCTGTGATCATATTGAAACTTGATTTCTTTACATATGATTGGGAAAAATATATTATTAAAAAAAAAAGAAGCTTGATTTCTCTCTGGTCCTCACACATGGCATTCTGTCTATCACTCCAGGCCTTTGCACTAATCATACCCTCTGCATAGAATGCCCTCTCTTCTCACTTCTGCCTCAGAGGACCCAGCTCTTCCTTCAAGGTGCAGCTCAAGGATCACCTGCTACATGAAGTTTTTCCTGATCTCAAATACTTGTACCTTTTCTCCTAATTAACATGTATTTATTTGTATGTATTCTCTATTTTTTTAATTGTGTACGTATTTATTTATGTGCTTATCTCTCTTTAGAAGTAGGGTTTATTCCTGTCCTATGTTTAGCAGGTTCAGAGAATCACAAGATCATAAATTTAGAGGTGCATGGGACCTCAGACACCACCTAATGCAAACTCCTCTTATACAGATGATGAAATTGAGGCTTGGGATAGGAAGTTTTGGGCAGCTAGGTGGCACAATGGATAGAGTGCCAGGCCTGGAGTGAGGAAGATTCATCTTCCTGAGTTCAAATCTGGCCTCAGATACTTACTAGATGTGTGACTCTGGGCAGGTCACTATAATGGCAAGCAGGGTGGGACTTTTTGCTGTTTTTTGTTTTAGAGTGCTTCTCAGCACTAAGGCAATCAAGTGCCTTTGAGTCTTGCCTTTGCTTCAATCAAGAATCTTTGATTGAATCAGGAGTCTTTGATGACCTGCTTAAGTCACAGGAAGGCCTAGGTCACATGGGTTTGAGTCTCATGGTTGTGACACCCTCTGACCCTGAAGAAGTATATATATATATATATATATATATATATATATACTCTGAGGTTAGTATGTCGCTTGGGGGCTCACTCATTGGAAGAGTGTTCCTGTAATTTGGCCAGATGAGATTCTGGTTAGCCGTTAGGGGCCGTGCCCCAGCTTTGAAAACCCAGATGTTGGTGCTTCTCTCTCCGGTAATTATGTATGTTTTGCTTTGGACAGACAGAAGCCGTGCCTGTTGATTTGTGTTATTTGCTCTGTTTATATAATTCTGCCTGTAATTTCTATTTCTGTTTTCTCTGAAGTTCAGGGTGTTGACTTTTCCTCCTGAACTAAGTTAATGATATATGTAGGTTTAATTAGAATGAGATTATAAACTCCTTAAAGTTGCTTTCCTTAGAAAAGCAGATCAAAGAACCTGTGCTAGCAGCCCTCCTATGTGCCAGTGTTGTTGGTCTTATACCCCCACAGCAGCAGCAAGCAGCATTGTTGCCACAGTCGGTTAACCCTGTTTGCCTCAGTTTCCTTAACTGTAAAATGAACTGGAGAGGGAAATGACAAACCACTCGAGTATCTTTACCAAGAAAACCCCAAATGGGGTCACAAAGAGTTGGACACAACTGAAACAAATACAGGAAATTTTAGTGATATCCCCACTACCCGATAGAAATGCCTTTCTAACAAGGGTGGTGAATTGCTGTGGTGAATTCAAAGGTGGAAGGGAGGAACAGTTTATCTGGATTGTAATTTTTTTTATAATGTATCTAAAGTAAAGATTTTTATTGCATTTTCATGTTCTGTGTGCACCAAATTGCTTTCTAATCCTGAGCCTGAATCATTGGACTGATCAGAGTTAGGCCTGACCCAGTATACCAGGATCAACAGTGGCAATAGACAATGAGTTGGGCCTAGAATTAAATGAAGAAGAATAAGCTGGATTCACTTTAATAAACTGCAAAGTTCCTTTAATTTCCATAAACTTCTCCTGGAAACAAAAGCACTTTTTTTTTACTATTATTCCAAAAAATTGAATATGAGTATTACAGATGCCAGTCAAGAAGGGTGTGGAAGATGGAAGCAGGCTGTAAGATAAGCTGATCCTCTGGCAAGATGGGGGAGGGGAAAGGGAGACAGGTGTCCAGCCTGGTCCCCTTGGAATGTTAGGAGAAAATGTAATGCCTCAACATCCTCTGGCTTGTGGAATGGGTCCTCAGCAGTGAATTTCTAGGAAGAGATAGATAAGAATCTCACAGGATAGTCAGGGACAGACAGGTTGATTGGCATCATTGGAGGGAACTTTTTTTTTTTTAACCAATGAGAGTATTTGCATATTTTAGTATTGCACCCAGGTAAGTCTCCTCCCTTACATCCACATTTCCAATCACTTGTCAAATCTTATCAATTTTACCTCCACTTCTCTCACATCTGTTCCCTTTCCCACCAGTTACATATCCACTACCCTCGTTTCGTCATATCTCATTTGAAAACGATCGTAATAACCTCTTTATTAGTCTCCTGGGCAGCTAGATGATGCAGTGGATAGAATGCCAGGCCTGGAGTCAGGAAGACCTGAGTTCAAATGTGACCTCAGACACTTACTAGTTGTATGACCCTCGGCAAGTCACTTAACCCTGTTTACCTCAGTTTCCTTGCCTGTACAATGAGCTGGAGAAAGAAATGGCAAACCACTCCAGTATTTCTGCCAAGAAAACCCCAAATGGGGTCACAAAGAGTCAGACACAACTGAAATGAATGAACAACAAAAACAATAAAAATTGATCTCCTTGTTTCAGATCTCTTCCATACGCCAACCAAAGTGACCAAAATGATTTTCCTAAAATGCCAATATGCCATTCCCATGCGCATCAATTCCAGTGGTTCCCTATTGGCTCTAGTACCAAATATTTCACCTTTATCTCATCCTTTTTTAATTTTTCTTTTTGTGTTTGTTATGTCATGTACTTAATTATAGGGGGGGGCACAGTGAGAACAAACATGTATACAGTACTTACTATATGCCAGGCAATCTCATTTAAGACTCACAACCTTGTAAGACAGGTGCAAATATTATTATCCCCATTTTACAGTCGAGGAAACTGAAGCAGACAATGGTTAAGTGACTTGCCCAGGGTCATACAACTAGTAAGTATCTGAGACAGTATTTGAATTCATGTTTTCTTGACTCCCAATCCATCACTCTATCACTGTGCCACCTACTTGCTCTAATTATTACTACTGTAGGACATGTATGTATTACTTATAAATAGGGAAATACACACATATCAGGGATATTTGTTCAAAACATTTTTACCGAAGGAGTGTGCAATTAAAAGTCTGGGGACAGAACTGATCTAGGGCTGTACCTTGAAGTTAGGTGCTGATCTACATTGGTAGAAGGAGTTTCCTCTCAATCAGAGGGAACTTCCTCATGGATAAGTTTCCTCCCTGTTTTATCTCATTGAAATCATAGTTCCAGACTTTTCCCTTTCCTTTCCTAAAAAAAGAAGAAAAAAACATAAAAACTGATCTGCATTCACTGACCAAACATCAGCTGATGAGTGATGAGCTTGCTCTGAAGAGTCAGTCAGCCCTGAAACCAGCAATAAAGGGATGATATGACACCATGATTAAAATACGATGGCACTGTCTTTGTTGGCTGATTGAAGTGGACAAGATCTAATAGGCTTCCAGTTCTTATGAAATGAATGAAAAGGGACTGTCGCATCAATCCCAGGCTGGCTAGTTATGCTCTCATCTAGACACTCAACACAAGACCAGTCCTCACTGATGTGAACTTCCTTCCAAACAACCTTACACAAACACTGGATTTTCAGAAGTCAGTGGACTTGATGAACTGCCCATATTTCCTTCTAAGTCCAGTTGGCTTCTTCCCTGATTCCTTCACTTTGCTTTGCCTTGTATTTGCCAGAAGAATGATGGTGCCCTTTCTTACCCAGCCAGAGGACAGATCGATTTATCCCGACTGTTGCCTTATTTATTGCTTTTGTTCTTATCTTATCCTGATTCAAATCTCTTTCTCTGTCTCTCTCCCCTCCCCTCCTCTCCCCTCTGTTCTTCTCCCTTCTCCTTTCCTCCCCTCCTCTCCTCACTCCTCCTTTTCCCTCCCCTTCCTTTCCCCCTCTTTCTTTCTATCTCCACCTCTTCTTTCTTTTCCTTCTCCTTCTCTGTCTCTTTTTCTCTCTGTCTATCTGTCTCTTCTTTCCTCTTCTCCTTCTCTCTCTGTCTCTCTCTCTGTCTCTGTCTGTCTCTGTCTCTGTCTCTCTCTCTCTCCAAGAAAAAGGTTGTGAATTTCTTTAGACAAATTTGGCTGTCAGTGATAACTGAGATACAGGAAATGACAAAACTATGTGTATTTCTGGAGCACTCTCCCACTGCAAATCACTGTCCTGCTCCTTCTTAAAAGGCTGAAGGTTGTCGGCAAGGGTAACTGGAGTTGATCTTTTGAAAGGTCTTTGGTTAACGCATTCTCTCATGTGACTTGGACCTTGGGTAGGGCAGAGAGGGAGTTGGCCTTGTGTTCCTAAGATAAGGAAAGTCACCACTCTAGGTCCAATAACAGACTGGTGCCACCTGATATTTTGCAGTTTAATCTGCCCACATTTGAAACCTAAAATTTTAGAAAATCATAGTTTTCATAGATATCGGGGCTTATCTAATAGAACATTTCCATTTCATAGATGAGGAAACTGAGGCCCGAAGAAGCTAAGGGATTTGCCAAAGGTCACAGAATGGCAAAGCCAGGATTCAAACCCAAGCTCAGGACAATGGTCTTTCCAATGCATCAATATGAGCCTTTATGGTCTTGGCAATAGCCGTGGGAAGTTGTACAGAAACCTCCACAGAATATTTTCCCCTCTATACACTTGATTATACAAGTTCTTTTGCCATCAAAACCTGTTATGACTAGTACTGTCTGCAAGATGAACTGAGCTCCTCTTAGGTCCTAGAAATGTCACTGGAAAAACTGCTGGAAAGCCCCTCCTTTGATCACAGCAGCAAAACTATTTTCAAAATGCCATTTTTCTATGGTCTCCTTGAGGCATCATTGGAAATGAGTTACTTTTCTTGTATCCAGAACAGAATTTTTAAATGTTTACTCTCCAAAAGAAAATCTTTTTCACCATGTATATATTTTTTTAATTTAAGAGGCCTGGTGTGCCTAGTTAGTATACTTGTAAAGGGGGACAAAGAGGAACCTTCCTCTCCCTACATGAGCCCAGCACTTGTACCTGATCACATCACGTGGCCAGAGTTAGGGCCAAACGTGAAGCGAAGGAAAGAGGAAGCTTGCGGGGTGAGACAAGGGCACCAGGGAAGCTGGTTAGTTTGAGAGCTAAATACATTCCATGAATCTTTGTATTGCTTCCTTGGAGTAGTCGTAGTTGACTTCAACCTGCATATGTCTTAGAAGTTAGGTAAAGAGATACTCTTTTGGGCTTCATTTCTGGCCTATGTATCCTATTTAATCTCTTTAATTGCTGTACATGGCAGTATAGCACAAGAGAACTGGATATACAATCCCAGAAAACATTCACTTTTCTCTTACCTGACTCATCCCCACTGAAGTATGTTGTATGAAAATTAAGTCAACCATATTTTTCTAAAGCCATAAATGCTATAGAAAAAGCACTGTACTTAAAGTCAGAAGACCCGGGCTCTGGGCCAAGCTTCTCTACTTACTTAGTAGCATGACTTTGGCCAAGTCACCTGACTTCTAGGAGCCTCAATTTCTGCATCTGCAAAGTGGGGAAAAATAAAATTTTCACTACTTGCCTCAAAGGGTTGTTGTGAAGATCGACTGAGAAAACCCTCTATGACACTAAAGGATCACAAAAATTTCAGCTATCATTGTCATTCTTCTTCACATGAGATACATTTTACTTGCCCTAACTAAGAAAATGAATAAATATGTCTTTTTTTTTAAACACTACATTGTGCTTCTTAATTAGTGTGGCTATCTATATTCTGATGGCCTGCTAGGTGGTACAGGGGATAGAGTACCAGGCATGGAATCAGGAAGGCCTGAGTTCCAATCTGGCCTCAGACACTTAGTAGCTGTATGACCTTGGGCAAGTCACTTAATTGTTTACCTCAGTTTCCATATGTGTAAAATGAGCTGGAGAAGGAATTGGCAAAAAATTCTAATATCTTTGCCAATGGGGGTCACAAAGAGTTGGACACGACTGGAAAACAACTGAGCAACAATCTATATTCTCTTTAAAGTTTATGTATAAATGTAACAATAACCAAAAAGCAGCTTTACTATTAGCCTCATACTTCCAGGACACTCGTGGCTTTTTACAGAACCATAATTAACAAATAGACAACAATCTCCATCGCATCCAGAGAGGCGAAAGTGTATTCTTACTATTGAATTCATGGACATAGGTGAGAAGCTTGTTTAAGTAAAGTTGGGATAGAGGAAAGTTTTGGTGATCCCTGGGTACAGGAACAGCCTCTCTCTGGCAAAGCTTTATTCCTTTTCTCTGCTTGAACTGCCCAGTCCTTTAGGGAAATTCAAGAGCTCACTCAGCAGGGAGAGAGGGAAGAAAAGCTGCTCTTATCTCACTTCCCCATTTTCCTGTCTAGTAGCTGTGTGATGTGGCCCATGGCCTCTTTGAAGGGGATGATCTTTAATCCTCTCTATGGCACTTGACATGTTGGAATGCCCTTTCCTCCTGACTACTCTCTTCCCTGTGGGTTTCCATGAACCACTGTCTCTTGGTTCTCCTCCTACCTGGCTGACTGCTACTCTCCGGCCTACTTTGCTAGATCATCACACATCTCCCATTCCCTAATTGTGGATTTAACCTCCAAACTCCAACCTGGGAGCTCTTCTCTCTCTTTCTCTCTCTCTCTCTCTCTCTCTCTCTCTCTCTCTCTCTCTCTCTCTCTCTCGTTGACCTTATCAGCTCCCTGAGTTATATTTCTATGTCAACAACCGCCTGTGAGATAATATTTGTAAAAGCCCTTAGCACAATATCTGGCACAGAGGACATGCTTAATCAATGTAACCTCCACCCCAATGGACACTGAATTACATGTTCCATGGCCACCTCAAACTTAACATATCCAAACAACACTCATTAGTCACCCAGACTCACACCCTCAGCGTCATCCTTGACTTCTCACTCTTTGTCACTTCACACACCTATGTATATATCTTATTTGTACATAGTTATTTACATGTTGTCTCCTCATCAGACTGTGAGCTCCTTGAGAGCAGGGACAGTCTTTATTGTGGGTGTGGTTTTATTTTTGTTTTTTCTTTGGCCTCTTTTTGTATCCATAGCAAAATACCTAGCACATAGAAGGTGCTTAATAAATGCTCGAATCAATTGCCATATTTCCATAATATCTTTTGCATCTGTCTTCTTTTGTTTACTCATTCAGCCACCTCCCTAGTCCAGACCTTCATCATCTCTCACCTGGAACTCCTATGATTCCTTCCTAATTGATCTCCCACACTCCAGTCTCTTTCCTCTCCAATCTATCTTCCATAGAGTTGATAAGGTGATATTCCTAAAACATACATCCAGGTCCGATCATGTCACTCCCCTGCTCACTAAACTTCATGGGCTCCCTATTACTCTGAGAATAAAATATAAAGCATTTGAAGCCTGTCATAACCTGGTTCCATCTTAGAGTTTCATATTATTACCCTTCCTATATTCTTTGGTCTAGCCAAACTGGCCTTCTTGCTCTTCCCAACACATGCAATTCCACCTCCTATCTCACATTCTCCTCTCCTCTGCCTCTTAGAATCCCACATTTCCCTCAAAGCTCCATTCAAGGGAGCCAAAATGGCGACTGGGAAGCAGTGACTGGCATGAGCTCCCCACCAAGTCCCTCCAAAAACCTATTAAAAAATGGCTCTGAACCAGTTCTAGAGCTGCACAACCCACAAAGTGGCAGAGGGAAGCAGGGCTCCAGCCCAGGACAGCCTGGATGGTCTCTGGGTAAGGTCTGTCCCACACGGAGCTCCCAGCCCCCAGCTGAGGGGAGCAGAGCTGAGCCCAGCGCGCATGGCGTAAACAGACCAGACGCAGACCTACCAGACCAGGAGACTAGCAGAGAGTGCCCCAGCATCCTGAATCACTGAGCTGTGGTATCCACCAGACCTCGCAACCCTCAAAGAGCAAAGACAACAGAGAAGGTTAGTAGGAAAAGGTGCGGGACAGGACAGAGTTTGCGGTTTGGCCACCACCCCTGGGGCAGCTTTAGAACTAGGGCTGCAGTTGCTTCTGGCCCCAGGCCCACCTGGTGGGAGGAATTAAGTG
>CM053622.1:237325498-237340745 GCA_028646595.1 Phalanger gymnotis
CCCTGTAAGAAGAGAAGACAGAGCCATTTGCGCAGGGCTCTCACTCTTGGTGGCATTTGGAGACTCCCAGGCAGCTGTAGCTAAGAAGCCCTCCAGCTCATAAACCCGGATGTTGGGACTTTGTTAAACTCTGGTAACTATGTATTGGGATTTGAATCAGATAAGGTCTGTCTGTTGATGTTTGTAATTTGTTTGTATTTGTTCCGAAGTTCAGGGTGCTGGCTTTTTCCCCTGAACTAAGTGAATTGTATTTGTATGCTGAATTAAAGTAAGCTTTCCTTACTAAAGCAGATCAAAAGAACATGTGCTTTTGCAGTGTGTTGGCAGCTTTCTGGGTGCTGGTTGTTGGTGGATCTTACACCCCCACAGAAGCTGCTAGCTGGATTGTGGAAACAGTGCCTCACGTGCAGAATGAGAGGATTGAAGCTGACCATCTCTAAGATCACTTTGAACTCCCATGCCCATTATTCTATGATAGCTGATACTCCATAAATATTTTGCTAATTGTGATTTTCAGTGGCCTAGCAAAGAGGGTAGAAAATGGGGGGTGGGGGTGAGGATGCAGCCAAGAGAAAGAATTGAGACAAAAATGAAAGAGTGAGACTCATCCTTTATTATAGGTAAGAACTATGCAGGACCTAGAATAGCAGCTTGCCTGATTTGAAAAAGAATAGCTGGAGATTCCTTCTTCTGTTTTCACAAAGAGCAAGAAAAAGTTACCAACCGACTTCAGAGGCTGACTGACCCCAACAACCTTACAGGTAGGTTCTTTAAAACTCGTGGTCCAAGCAAACGCATCCACCTGTTTGCATGCTTTCCCCTACTTATCCCATTTGTCATTCATGCTATCTTTCCTCTTTATTCGGGGGCTGTCTCCAATCGTTCTGATGGCTATCTGGCCACTGGACCCAGATGGCTCTAGAGGAGAAAGTGAGGCTGGTGACTTTGCAGAGCCCTCTCTCACTTAAATTCAATTCACTTGCATGTCATGGCATCACCTTCCTGATGTCACAGTCCCCTTCAAGAACGAAGGACAAACAGCAGCCCTCTTTATCCACCCTCTCTCCAGATTTCTCTTTGGTGTATTCACTTGTAATTCCCAACACAGCTAAGCATTGCCTTTGACCTTAGAAGGATAAGACTCTGGATAGGTATACAGAATTGCAAATATCTCTCTGGGACTGAATTTTTATATATTGCGCATACCTACACACACATATGATGTTGAGACAGCATAGAGAAGTGGCCAGAGAGCTGGCTTTGAAGTCAGAAATGCCTAGCTTCAAGTCCTGCCTTTGAAACATACTGGTTATGTGACCCTGGGCAAGTCAGTGGCCCAGGCAACTCTTTAAGACTCTAAATTTAAAAGTCAATACTGATCTGCATTGGTAGAGGCCCCTTTACTCTTGAAATCATAGGTCTAGTCCAATAAATATATATTATCTATGCATATAAATATGAATGCACATGTTTATTGGGTTAAATATGTCTACTAATAACAATACCAAAATATTACTATATTATGACTGAATCTATTAGTTTAATAAATAATAAATGTATATTAGACTATTGAAGGATAAAACTGCACTAAGATTTTTGGGACACTATATATGTATATCATGTTTCTTATTGTTCTTTTAAAACAAGCTTTTCTGGCTCTGGTATGCAGAATGTTGTATTTCTTGGCAGAAGGGAGGGGAAACAGTCTTTCTTAAAACCATTTTGCCAATCGGCCCACCAGTAATGACTCCTAAAGCACCATGCTTTAGCACAGAAACCAGTGATTAAGATCTGGTATGTGACGTGATAAATGACTAACACCTTTTCCACAACATAGTAGGGGTTGGGACCTGGAATGTACAAGTATTCCCTTTACGCCATCTGGGTGTGAAAGAATTTTTTTTTCTCGGTAAGACTATGCGTGAACAAATTAATACTTGGCTCTAAGTCAATAATTTATAAATGTTCTGACCAGCCAGCAGAACTGGGCCTGATAGGAGTAAGCAAGGTCATATCATGTGCTGGAGAACACAGTGAAGGATGTTTTTAATAATGCTTTTTAACAACACATATGTTTTAATTCCTTAAATGCCACTATGGTGCATAAGTATCTTAGAACATAATCCCTAGAACTTAGAGGGAGCTTACCCATCTATCCAATTACTCAATGAGCATATATTAATTACCTACTGTATATACCAGGCACGTAAAGGAAAGTGAAGGGCATTGAAAGCCTAAATCCCATCTCTGACATGTGCTGCCTGTGTGACCCTGCACAAATCACTTAATCTCAATCCTTCCTGAGGGCAGGATTCTAAGATCCTCAATTTCAGGGAAGGTACTGAACTGCAACAGGAGAGTGAATTTTCTCACCTGTGAATTCCCTATACTGAAATCTCAATCACATAGCTAAGGCACTAACATAAGTGAAACTGTCCTTGATCTCGAGCAGTTTATATTATTACAATGATGAAAAAAAATCACTTTTTAAACATGATGTACTGTACTAATATATTGTGATTACCGATGATGATATTGTCAATTAGGCAATAAACATTAATTAAACACATACTATGTTCCAGGTATATTGGAGGCAGCTAGGTGGCTCGGTAGTTAGAGCCTGGAGTCAGGAAGAGCTGAGTTCGAATCTAGCCTTAGACCCTAGCTGTGTGACCCTGGAAAGTCATTTAACTTCTGTTTGACTTAATCCACTGGAGAAGGAAATAGCAAACCATCCCAGCATCTCTTCCAAGAAAACCCCATAATGGGGTCACAAAGAGTTGGACATGACTGAACATATTCCAAGTACTGTGCTAAGGGCTGGGGATACAAAGAAAGATGAAAGACGGTCCCTGTTCTCAGGGAGCACACAGTCTAAGGGGGGAAGCTACATGGAACATAAATTGGAAATAATCAACAGAAGGAAGACACTAGAACGGGGGTAGGGAACCTGTGGCCTCGAGGCTATATGTAGCCCTTTGAAATAATCAATACCTTGGTGGTGCACTGGATAGAGTACCAGGCCTGAAGTCAGGAAGACTCACTTTCCTGAGTTTAAATTTGGTTTAACTGTGTGACTCTGGGCAAGTCACTTAACCCTGTTTGCCTCAGTTTCCTCATTTGTAAAATGAGATGGAAAAGAAATGACAAACCACTCCAGTATCTTTACCAAGAAAACCCCAAATGAGGTCATGAAGAGTTGGACACAACTGCACAACAACAAATCAACCAGTCTAGTAACCTTTTCAAAAAACAGAAATGAGATTTGTTTATCACTCGTTTTTGATAAATTCATGTCATCACTGCTTCCTTTTCTAGATATTCACATATCGTCCTTTGAATGATATATTCTAAAAATTTTTCAAGAATCAAAATCGAACAAGTTGTCCTATAAAGTTTTGTTTGAAGACACAATCTTCTTCACCTTCTAGAAAATGAGGAAAATGTTTGGGAGACAAATATGAGGAAGTAATGAGAAGAAATAATGAGAGCCTGAGCAAGGGTAGCACTCATGGGTGCAGAGAGAGGGGATTGATGCTAGAAATATTGTGGAAGTAGATTGACAAGGCTTGGCGATTGATTGGATAGGATGGGTGAAGAAGAGTGTCAAGTTGAGGACAACTTTGAGGTTGTGAACCTGAATGACAGGAAGGGTGGTGGCACCCTTAACAACAAAAAAGGAATTCTCTAGTTCACCTTGTTAAACTTTTGAGTGTATGAACACCTGAGTTCATAGGTTTTATTGTTGGTTCCTTTCATGTATTTTGGTTTTTGTACATTACTCACCATCTCTACTGCTTTCTCCCTGACTTCCCTAATCCTAACCATGTAGCTACTCTTTATAACCTCTAAATTGGTAGACGAATTTAAAGTGAACCCCAAAGGCCATTGGTATGTGTAATGTTAATGGAATAGGAAGATCTTCCCCGTCCGTTAATAGGCCCACATGACGTGTTTTGAGCTCTGGCCCAGCTGTAACAGACAGACACGGTTCTGAGTCACATAGAGCCCATTGGGGGAGGAACTTGCCTAAGAGGAACTTGCTTAAAGGGAAAGCTTGCTTAGGGGAAACTTGCTTACAGGAAGGCTTTCACGCCTTTTGGTACTAAGCCAATTAGACTCTGAGTCATGAGGGTTGTGATGCCTTCTGGCTCTGAGAAGTGTGTATATATTCTGAGGTTGGTATTTTGCTTTGAGGGTTCGCTTATGAGGACCTTTTGATTCCCTGCCTGGGATTCATTTGTTCAGAGACCCCTGACTACTCAGATGTATCTGTGCTCCCTCATTCTGGTGGTATATGTAGGTGGTTGTATTGCATTGTTCAGGCAGTTGGAGCCTTGTCTGTCGGTCTTTGTACTAATTTCTCTGCTTGTACCTTTTCTCTGCTTGTATTTTCTCCATGTTCAGGGTGCTGACCTTGCCCCTGAACTAATGGATGTAATTAAAGTAAGATTGTTGAGCCCTTTAAAAAGTTGTCTTTCCTTTAAAAGTAGATAAAAGAACCTGTGCTAGCAGGTCATCCTGGATGTGCCAGGGTGCTTACTGTTACAGTATGGACCTCTCCCCTCATTGGCGGAGACCAGGGGAAGGGAAGGCTCCAGGCTCTTGAGTCTTGCCAGTCTCCTCAGTCTTGGCCATATCTTCAAGTTTCTTTGATCTTTTGAGTCTCTTTGAGCTCTGCAGTTGCTTTGGGCTCTTCTGGCTTCTAGCTTTGAGACAGAAGTTGGCTAATGCTTCCATTTCAGGTTTCCGAAGTGAGAATAAGACTCTAGAAAGAAGCTGACATGAAAGGAACTAGCGGTCTCTATCATATTCCTATCCTCAGCTTGCTACACTAGAGAAACTGGGGAGTTTCCCTTTGGAGTGAGTTCTGAAACTGTCTCTTGGTTGAGCTGAATTACCTCGTTCCTGAAGGGAGTGGTCCTTCGCTCTATATTGCATGTTTTATATTCTCCTGTGTTCTCTGATTTCTGCTTTTCTTTGCTACTTACTGCGTGTATTCATTGTGCAACTGGTATGTGGTAGGAAAGAAGTCAAGCCTTTTCTGTAGAGCTTGGGGTCCTCACTGTCCTTGACCTCTCCACAGACTTTGACACTGTTGATCACTTCTCTTCTTTGATAATCTCTTCTCTCTAGGTTTTGGGACACCATTCTCTCCTGACTCTCCTCTTACCTATCTGATAATTCCTTCTCTGTCTCCTTTGCCAGAAACTCTTCCAGATCACTCCTTTTAACCATAGGTGTCTGTTCTTGGTCCTCTTCTCTTCTCCCTCTATACTACTTCACTTGGTGATCAAATCTGGGAGCATGGATTTAATTACCATCTATATGAAGATGATTCTCAAACATACCTATCCTGCCCCAGTCTCTCTGCCAACCTCTAATCTCTCATCTCCAATTGCCTTTCGGACATCTCAAACTGGGTGTCCAGCAGACATCTTAAACTCAATATGTACAGAACAGAACCCATTATCTTTCCCCCAAACCTTCCAACATTCCTAAATTCCCTATTGTGTTGTGTTTGTCCTTCATTCTCAAAGAGGACCATGACATCAGGGAAATGATGACATGACTTGCAGTTGACTTTGATCTGAGTGAGGGAAGCTGTGCAAGGTCACCAGCCTCATTTTCTCTTCCAGAGCCATCTGAGTCCAGTGGCTTGATATTCACCAGGATGACTAGAGATGGCCTAGGATGCAGTGGGAGACCCTAACCCTTTTAGGCTAAGGTCTTTTCACCTTTGAGTTTTGATTAAAGGGGCCATCCCTTGATTAACTTCTTAAAGAGACCTAAATGTGCCTCTCTCCTCCTCCCTTCCCCTCCCTCCCTTCTCCTCCCTTCCTCCCCCTTCTTCCCCTCCTCTCCCTTCCCTTCCTCTCCCCACCTCCACCCCTCACCTCCTGGCAGGGATCAAAGTCCCACTTGGAGAAGAATGGGGGGAGAAGAAGCCTAGAGATGTTTATTCTGCCTCCCTTTGAGCCACAAATGACTCCCTCATGCTACATGTGGAGGACAGCCTTGTTACATATATATAGACAATTTTCTTCCTCTTTCTTTTATGTTCGAAGCTCTTTTGATTGGATTTAGAAGATTCCAGGCAAATACATTTTTTTTTTTTACCAGTTCTTTAACAGTCCATCTTTTCAGAAGCCTATTGTTCAATGAATGGCCTGGACAAAAAGACATGGAACAAAGAAATGACAGGAGCCAAATAAATAATCTTTGTAAAAACATTATTTTACAACTCAGGCTATGCATCTGACTTTCTTTCTAGGATGCTTATCATGTAAAAAAGCATGTTTATAAACTGTATTACTAGGGTTAACATTCATAAACATCAACTACCAGTTTTGTCTTACCTTTGGCAGAAAAAAAGCCCATTTTGTACTTCTTTTCTGATTTGTACTTTTGAACCTTCTTTTTATGCTTTGATTTATGGGTCCATAAGGACAAAAAATAAAAAATAAAATTGGTGTCAGCGTCTCTATATTACCCCAGATATAAAAAAGAGACTCCCATGTTTGGCATTTAAAGTCCTTCACAATCTAGCTCCAACCTATTTTTGCAGACCGATTTCCCATTATTCCTTTTCATGTACTCTTATGTTCCAACCAAACCGACCTACTGCATGTTCCCACTACCTCATAGTCCAGCCTTCATTTATGTGGCTTTGCGCAAGCTGTCCCCCATGCCTGGAATGCTCCCCTCCTATACTTCTGCCTCTCAGAATCTTTAGGGTTTTTTTTTCAAGACTCTGCTAAACTGCCAATTCCTATACAATTGTGACTCCCTCAATAATTAGTTCTCTAGACCCTAAATTACTTCAGCCTTCATTTCAATTTACTTTGTATGTGTAACACCAGTGGGTGGTTCTAGATCTCTGGGAAGGGCAGAAAAGAATCTCATCAGGATTACATCTATCTTTACCTTGTTCCCCTTCTGTTCTCACTTTGGAGGCTGGTGATTTTATTGGCCACATCTGGTCACAAGAGCTAGCTTATTTTTAGCCTAAGGGCAATATAATGGCCCTCGGCTTCTGAACTCCATTATTTTCTGTTTTAGGGAATTTGTATCAGATGAAAAATTATTAGTACCATCATGATAGCTCAGAGCCCCCAGTGGGAAGAATTCATAATATTCAGACAGAGGTTTGACTCTATCTTAATTTAAATTCTTGTGTATCACTAGCCAACCACTTGTCTCTATATTTGAAGCAAATCAAGATAAAGGAAATATTTAAGTAAAAAAAGCAAGCAGAGTACATTACAGTGTCTCTTCCTGGACAGGCACCAGACAAGAGAAGGAGGAGAAGATAGTTGAGGAAAAAGCAGGCATTTTTTGAGACTTCCCTTAGTCCTTAAAGCCCTTAAGGCAACTACTTGGTGAAGTAGAGTGCTGGGTCTGGAGTCAGGAAGACTTAAATTCAAATCCTGCCTTGGATACTTACTAGCTGTATGATCCCTAAGCAAGTCACTGAACCTCTGTTTGTTTTGGTTTTTTTATCTGTAAAAGAGAGCTAATAATAGCACCTATCTCCCAGGGTTGTTGTAATGATCAAATGAGATAATAATTGTAAAGTATCTAGCATGTAGTGGGCATTATGCAAATTTAGTTATTTTGATTATTATTGAAAAAGCGAATACAACCAGCTGCTTTAATCTAAGTCTTCCAGCTAGAGATACATACAAGGGCCTAATGGCTATTATCTCCTCTATCAAAATTCAGCTTCCCTTTTCAGTTTCTCTTTTTGTTTGTTGCCACTGAACTACCAATTGTTTCCAGCTAGCTTGTCCTGGGCAGGGCCACAGCGGCTCACCTCAGTTATTGCTGCCTTGCTGCTGCTGCTTCTGCTCAGCTCTTGTAGTCCATTCCAGGTGTGGGGAACCAGCAACCTAGAGGCCACATGTGACCTTCTAGGTCCCTGGGTGAAGCCTTTTGACTGTTTCCAAGTTTTACAGAACAAATCCTTTTATTAAGGGGATTTGTTCTGTGAAGTTTGGATTCAGTCAAAAGAATGCACTTGAAGACCTAGAGGACCACATGTGACCTTGAGACCACAGATTCCCCCACCCCTTCTCTTCTAGATTTTGTGTGTCTCCTTTAAATTTTCTTTGGCTTGACTTGTCTCTCTTACAGTTTAAAAATTATGATAGACTAAATTGCTCTCAAGGTTGCTAACAAATTCTTGTCCCTTTTGACTTCAAATCCCAGAATGCCAATCAGTTCTCAAACCCAACTAACTATATCTGCATCATCCATATCTATGCACACACACATGTGTGTGTGTGTGTGTGTGTGTGTGTGTGTGTGTGTACAAATTGTTTCTCCCAGTGTGATGTAAGTTTCTTGAGGGCAGAGACTTTTTAGTATTCTTTTTATTTGCGTTATACCCTTTTTATTCTTCGTATCTAGCGCAGTACTTGCCACATAGTAAATGCTCAATAAATGCTTGTTGAATGAAAGAATACATACATATGTGTATATATACATGTACATAAATATATAAACATATTACCTATATGTATATGTAATCCATATGCATATTGGTATATGCTATGCAACATTGTCCCAAATAATATTGTTTGCAATATCATCTAACATTATTATCAAATTCCACAGTGATACTATGAATCTCATTGTAACCTGACTAGAGTCCCTGACAAGATGGCACTAGAATTCATTTCTGACTCCCTATTCTGGTTTCGGTGGCTTCTCTTTCTGTCCCAGTGGCCATGGCTCCATTCTACAGTTCTGTATTCTTTTGGAACCAACTGCCTAGTAATGTGACATAAGATAGGTTTTGCTCGGTATATCAGATAGGAGCAAAAACATTTTGTGTGTGTATGTGCGCGCGCATGTGTTTTATAAATCCAAATATGGAAGTTGCAAATGTTCCTTACTCAGAATTAAATGAAACTTCAGAGGATTATCGAATGTCCTAAACCAGCCCCTTCATTTTTAGCTGAGGAAAGTAAGGCCACATAGGTAGCAATTATCAAAGCTGGGATTCAAACCCAGGTCTGTTGACTCCAAATTGAGTGAGTTTTTTCATACAATTCCACTGCTATTCACTAGATTTTTAAAAAAATTTCCCTTAAAGACAAATGACAAAGAATAAGGCTGATACTCGAGAATAATTTTTCTAAATCTATATGTAATTGGGAAATATTTAATGAAATAAATAAAAATAATTTTTAAAAAAGATAGTCCTTGACTTCCAAACAAAACAGAACAAAACTTACTCTCAAATAGGGAGTGTGGGGCAGCTAGAAATAATAAAGCTTCACAGATCAGAAGGAGAAGCTTCCAGGGTTTCAGTTTGATGTCAGAGGTGAATTCTGGACCTTAGGAGCTTAGCATGAAGATGCACAGGGAACAGTATGGAGCCTCTGAACCTCAGAATCCTGATCTATAAAATGAGAAGGATAATAGCACTTTCTGATAGGGTTGCTATAAAGATCAAATGGCATAATATATGTGTTCTATAAATGTCAGCTATTATTCTCCAAAATAAATAAATAAAGGAACAGACAAATAGATAAAAATTAAAAATCTATCAAGATAGCTTCCCAAGTTTTTCTTGAGGAATGTTCATTCAGTCCTATCCTTTACATCTTCTATATTTAAGTACCTGTCATGTAATTTTATTTTTCAGTCATTTTTCAGTCATGTCTGACTCTTTGTGACCCTGTTTGGGGCTTTCTTGGCAGAGGTACTGGAGTGGTTTGCCATTTCTTTCTCCAGCTCATTTTATAGATGAGGAAGCTGAGGCAAACAGGGTTAAGAGACTTGCCCAGGGTCTCATAGCTAGTAAGTGTCTGAGGCCAGATTTGAACATTTTACAGATGAGGAAATTGAAGCTCAGCTTGACTTGGTAAGGTCAGGTAGCTAGAGAGTGTTAGGCATCAAGGATAGAAAGAGAAAAACCAAATGACCTTGGTGAGCCTATATTCTATAGAGGAGCAGGACAAATGTGAACTTAGGTCTTCCTAACTTCAGGCCTGGCATTCTATCCACTGTGACACCTATCTACCCTTTATCTATTGCTGTCCAAAATGAAATACAGCAGTATAGCCAAGGCCCTACCCAGGAAGAATTTCAGCCTTTTCAAATTATCTCAGAGAAACATGCCTGTAATAGTAGGGGTCCTTGACTATTTTTCTGTCATGAACCCCTCTGGTGAAGCCTATGAAGCCCTTCTCAGAATGTTTGTAAGTGCATAAAATAAAATACATAGGATTACAAAAGAAACCAATTATCCTAAAATTAAATTTTGTTTTTTCCCCATTCAATTCACACTCCCCCTGAAACCTATCCACATCCCCCAGGTTAAGAATTCTTGCTGTGCAGACTTGCAGGTAGAGATTTAGGCTTAAACTATGCTGCTTTTTGTTGTTTGTTGTTGTTGCCGCTGCTCATATCCTGGGTCCTTTCCCTGGTCTCTGTCAGGCCTGTTGGATGGGAATTTGCCTGTCAACAATATCTACTTCCTCCTTTTCCTGAGCTGATGTCCTTGGACACGTGACCTCTTGAACTGATGTGACCTGCCTGAACTGATGATACCTGCTTCCTTTTCCCCGGTTTTATAGGTTTCTCCGGACCTCTGGGTCACCTGCTTTATGCTACCCGTCAATCTCTGGTCTAGGCTAACTATTGCTCCTGGCTCTTCCTCTAGCCCTGCCCTGCAACTGCCTGATATGCACAGTGAGAAATAAAGTTGGGAATAATTGAGGCCTCAAAAGGTCTTAATCATCAAAGTAAAATGAAATTGAGTTAATTTTGTTCTACTTATTAAGACATGAAAGTGGACTGACATTTGTCCATTCAACAATTTATTTCAGGGTCTAACATAGTGTTTTGCATTTAGTTGAATCTCTCTAAATGCTAAAAGGGCAAATGAACAAATTCTAATGAGTGTTTACTTACAATTAACCTTCATAACTACTATTACAAGTTAAGGAATTGTTGAAAGAGGTAGCATGATTCCCCTTAATTCTAGGGCAAATCAGATTTTGTTCTGTAAAATTTGGAGTCTAAAAGCTGTACTTAAGCATCTAGAAGGCCACATGTATCCTCAAGGGCACAGGTTTGTTAAGCTATATGAAAGCAGACTGGGCTGCTGTAGCAGGTATCTCCCTCACTGGAAGCATCCAAGCAAAGGTTCAATGTCTATTTAGCAAGGGGATGGTAGAGGACACTCTTGTTCAAGCATGGCTTCATTTAGATTCTAAGGCCCCTTCCAACACAGAGATGTTGTGATCTTGTGATTTCTTAAAGGAAGATATTGTTCTGACTAACAACTGAATGATGGTATTAGTGGAAGAAATTCCACTTCTCCTCAAGCAGCAGATGGTATCAGACAAGTCCCATAAGGTTATGGGCAAAGGACTGATTGACCATGGCATTGACACAACCAGGAAGGCAGGATGGCTCAATTGTAAGAACAAGAAGGCAAAGTCTACTCCAATAACCATAATAAAAGTTCCAATTTCTTTTCTGCTCTAAGGCTTCCTGAAGGCAGTAGAATATAAAAGGAGGGAGAGCCCAGGCTCCTGGGCTAGTACTGCCTAACCTGCCATTTATACTCTGACTATAAAATTGGCTGTATTGACAGGCGGGAGAGCACAAAAGTCAGGTGAGACCTCACCATGGCAGAGCCATGTAGCGACAGGGAACCTGTTCGTCTGAGTGGCCTTTTCTTGTGTCTGCAATGTTCTCTGTGTAACATTTCTGCTAATCTGATTTGTGTACAAGCTTCTTGAGGGAAAGTCTGCTGTACCTACCTGTGTGGCAAACTGCCTAAGGTCTTAGGTAGAGCACACCAAAGATCAATACATGGCCACAAGGTCAGCAATAGCTACTGTCATGAAAACACCTTGTGAACCTTTCCCTATTCTCTCAGGGAGATAGTATTGCTCACTGGATAGAGCTCTGAACTTGGAATCAGTAAGACCCAGGTTCAAATCCTACCTCAGAGATTTAACAGCTGATAGACTCTGGATAAATCACACATTCCCAGAGTTTCAGTTTTCCCCTCTGTTTCTGATATGAGGCTGAAGCTCTATATATGAGCTAGCACCCTGGGAAGCAGTGGCTGTAGGACAGTGGAAGTAACATTAATTTCCTATCCCATTCTCTGTAAACTGATAGGGGCTATGCAAGAGCTGAATGAAAAAATTTAGGAGGTGGTCACTTGGTTTGTCCTGTGCAGGTGTCTGTAGAAGCTTCCTCAGAGTCCCTGAGTCTGCCCTTGTTTCATGAACCAAGTTCTACAGGCAACAGAAGTATTAGATGGATCTTCCTAGTTCATTATTGACTGGTCTTGACAACTTCTACCCTGGATTTTTTTAAGTGATTTGCAAGGATAGCCTTTATCATGAGTAGACTGGAAGAGGTCATCTTGGATTAGATGGCTTCTCAGATTACCAGGAAAGGGAACACCCTTCTGTGAAGTTACCAACAGGTTGAGGACAGGTTTCTAGTCATTTGGGAAGTCATTAGTCTAGTCCATTGTCAATGGGATATATGGCTTCTACCATGCTAGGTCTCCAATAAGAAAGATTGTCTTTTACTATCTATATAAATGAATTCTTCCAACTGAATACTATCTTGGGCTAGAAGGCAATGTCAAGAGCTTGAAAGAAAACAAGCATTTATTATGTGCCTACAGGGGTGGGGAACTTGGGGCCTTGAGGACACAAGTGGCCCTCTAGGTCCTCAGGTACAGCCTTTGACTGAATCCAAACTTCACAGAACAAATCCCCTTAATAAAAGGATTTGTTCTGTAAAACTTGGACTAGGTCAAAAGGCCACACCCAAGGCCCTAGAAGGCCACATGTGGCCTCAAGGCTGCAGGTACCCTACCTACCCCTGGCCTATTATATGCTAGGTATTGTGTTAAGTGCTTTACGAATATTATTTCATTCCATCTTCACAACTCTGGAAGGGGGGAAGGGTGCTATTATTTGTAGGTCTTACTGCCTCCAAGGTCAGTACTCCATCTACTAGACCCTGCTACTTACAGTTTAGGAAATTGAGGCAGACAGAAATTAAGTCACATAGTCGGTAAGTATCTGAAGCTAGGTTTGAAATTAGGCCTTCCAGGCCCAGTGTTCTATCCGCTGTGCCGCCTAGCCTTGCTTGAAATGGAAACTTAAAGAAGGCACAGCTCAGTGTTTCCTTTTCCATGGGACTTGCTCCCCATCTCTGGCCATTGTAGGGGTAACTGTAAAGGGGTGGAGAGTGGGAAGGGAGAATATTATCATTTCACAAGGGCATTTAAAGGCATCAGGAAGTAGCCAGAGTACTTCTGTGTGTAGCTTTGAGGGGTTGGAGGCTGGCATGCGTTCTGTGAGTGTGGCAGGGGTAGTGGTTAGCATGTATGTCATATGTGGCCTAATACAGGGAAAGTGAGAACAGGTGAAGAGAGAAGGTGAGAGGTCACAGGGCTACGAGATTCTCTGGACCTTCTTCTCCTGTGTGAGCCATAGGACATGTACCTGGTGCTGCATATGCTGCATGTCATGTGTAAGCTAGAGCCACCCACATAGTGAACACCAGTACAGAACGAATAATATTTAATAGAGACAATGCTGATGGAAATAGAGAGGAGTTAAAAACTGTTCCTGAGGACCAAGTGGGTTACCTTAAACTGTCAATTCAATTGGATGACCATATAAAAGACAGGAAGTAAGGTATAGGGGCCACAAAAACTGTACAGAGGCACTGGGACCACATAATGGCTGAAGCCATGCCGCTAAAGGTCAGCTAAAGAGAAGTAGGACCAGGACAGAGCCAACCTTAATGGAACTGTTGTTACCATTATAAGGGCCAGGTCAACTGGTCTTCTGGTACAGACAGCAACCAAGAAGGGAGAGTCACCAGCCTAAGAGAAATAAAGTAGCTATCTTGATCACACTGGAGAGAATATACAGTGCGGAGCTGTGGAAGACAATTTAGTCCCAAACCCTTCTTTATTATTGTAATGGTAATTAGGGTGGGACTTTTTTTTTTTTTTACTGTTTTCTCTTTTGGAATGCTGAGGTAATTAGGTACTTTTAATCAGTTTTGCCTTTCAAATGTAATAGCAAGCAAAGTGGATTTTTTGTTGTCTTTTGTTTCTTTGATTAAATCTTTGATCTGCTTAAGAAACAAGAAAGCCTGGTTCACATAAGTTTGAGTCCCAAGGTTGTGATGCCCTTTGATCCCGAAGAAATGTATATAAACTCAGAGGTTAGCAGTTTGCCTTTGGGGGAACACTCATTGAAAGAGTGTTGGTGACAAGACTCTGGGTAGCCATTGAAAGAACCCCATCCCTTTGAAAATTCAGATGTTGGACAGACAGCTAGAAGCCTGTCTAATGGTTTGTGCTATTTACTCTGTTTATATAATTTCTGTTTGTATTTGCTCTGAAGTTTAGGGTGCTGACTTTCCCCTCTGAACCAACTGAAATATATATATATATGTATATATGTATATATGTATATATGTATATGTGTATATATATTATATATTATATATACATATGTTTAATTAAAGTGAGATTGTTAACCCCTTAAAGTTGCTTTCCTTAGAAAAGCAGATCAAAGGACCTGTGCTGGCAGCCCTTCTGTGTGCTGGTATTGTTGGTCTTTCACCACCACAACAGCTGCAATTAACATTGTTGTTAGAATTATGTATGGTTCAAGGAGATTATGGGAATTATATTGCCCACAAGGTGAGTCATGACACTGTGGAGAAAGACCATCCCTGAGTCAGTTATCACAGCTAAAAGGGACATGCTCTGGGAGGAGAGCTGATGTGGAAAGAAGCCATTTTACTGACCTGAGAAAATCTTACACATTTTATACCTGTGCAGATAAGCTGCCTGAGATCTTGGGCAAAAAGTATACCAAGAGACTGGGTAATAATGACTCTGTATCACAAGGTGAGCTATGGCCACATCTTTACTAAAACCTTCCGAATCCTTCCCTGTGTCAGAGGTCATGGGACCCTTTCAGTTACTGGCATAGGCTCCTGACCCAGAAGTTAATCTATAACGCTGCCCCAGCTAGAGGAATGGAGGTACAAAGGTGGTCATCTGCCTGCTGGACCTGGATGTTTTATCATCTAAAATCTATTGGGTTATTGTCCTGTCTGGGGAAATTTGTTATTTTGGTATGATGTGGTAAGTCTTGCAATGGTCCCTTATTCTCCCTATCCTCACTGCCCAGCCACCTACACACAGCAGCGAGAGCAGAAGAGACAT